>OZ017787.1:12899109-13131829 GCA_963969325.1 Lycopodina hypogea
TAAAGCATGATGCAAGAGCGAGAATGTGTGGGAATTTCGTTCCCCCCCTCCCCTCCCCTCCCCCTAAGGTAACGGGTTGACTAAAGACTTGTAGTTTAAAGTTGTTAATTGTGGATACAAATATCAGTAATTACTTTAAATCTGCTGCAGTAGAATGTCAAAATTGAGAGGACTGGCAAAACTGGTCTAAATTTTGAGGTGATCTCAATTGTAAGTTTGATGATTTAACTAATTGAAACTTCTATCCACATACAAAAAAATATTTTATTATATATTTGTAATAGTCAAAGTAATCATACACACACATTGTACCATTATATTATTATGTTTGAGGAGACATGAAAAAAAAAATTAGTATTTTGGTGCAGATTTATTGGTCCAATAATTAGTGTATTTTTGTACAAACTATTTGAAATCATCTCTAAGTAAATTTAACAATATCTATATGACTATTTTGGAAATATTTGTTTGAAAGATTTCAATTCTCAACGTATATGCTTGCATTACTTTAGCCTTCCTTTCAGTAAACCCTGGACGTGGCTGGGTCATGCTAACCCCCAAATTTTCAACTAGTTTCCTCTGACTCATTCCAGATGTGTTACTGGCTGTTTATTTATGGTCTCAAAGTGAATTGTGAGGTGGTCTTAATTGTGAATTGAAAATGTATTGTATTCTTACGGAATAATTTTGGACGTGGAAAAAGTGGTCTGATTGGTGAGGTGGTCTTTTTTTAGGGTGATCTTTTCAGGCCTATCCACACACACACTAAAGGCCTGTCCATACTACACACTAAAACCAGTTTTACCCATGTCTGGAACGGGTTCCATGCATCCACACTACACCTGGTTTCATCCCAACAGGTTCAACCTGAAACCATCAGAAAGGAAGGTTTCAACCGGATCATATTTATTTAACATTCCTGTGGCTTTATTGTTGATGTGCGCTATTAGGAGTTAAGCTATTAACAGCTCTCTCCCTCCTCTCTCCTCCATTTTTTGTGGGATGACATTGCAGAGGAAAAAGACAGAATAAAGTAGCACCACACGAGAAAATAAAATATCCTGTTTTTTATATGAGGTAGACGCAAACCGATTATTCAGTCTATGCAGGTAATGTGGAGCGGGTTCACCACTATACCAGTGTGGACCAAAGAGAATGTTTGGGACCTTGTTTTGCTGGAAAGAGATATAAACCCATTTTTAGTGTAGACAAGCCTTAAAACTGGTTTCGCCAGTGTCTGGAATGGGTTCCACATGTGCATATTTACTCCGTAATAATCTGATGCTGATTGTTCTCTGGATCCAGCATTTACAAAAATGCTTCAAAATTTGAGGTTGTTTCACTGACCTGACAGGTAGACTTCAGCAAATGCTTAGAAAGCATCTCACAGCTGCACTAAATTCTTTAAAAATATTTAACTTTCATGTATATATGCTTGGTTCAAGTTCAATAGTATTAATTTTATTTTATTATAAGGAATAGACATTAATAGTTATATTAATTGATTAAAATTGTCAATTAAAACAACAATACAGTATATGTATATATATATTTTTTAATTAAATAAATTTTTTTAAGTATTTTGTATCTTTTTAAAAGCTTATAAAAAAGTGCCTATTATTATTAAAGGGATCACTTTCTATTTCTAAAAAGGGAACTTTCAATTACATAAAAAGGTCATTTTTCATAATAAAAAGGAACTTCCTTTTTTCTTTTTCTTTCTTAAAGGCACTTCTTATAATTAAAGGAACTTTCTATTTTTAATAAAAGTGGCCTACTACAAAAAGGGCACTTTCAATAATACAAGGGCACTTAATATTTTAAAAAGGCACTTTTAATAATAGGGCACTTATTTTAAATAAAGGGGCCTATTTACAAAAGGGTCACTTTTTATTTTTAAAAAGGGAATTTCTATTGCACCTAAAAAGGGCACTTTTATGGAAGCAATGTGTAGATCTATCTCATAATTGCATTCCGAAGTACTACCAAATTTCAGATTGCTAACATTGATAAATTGATTAGTTAACTGAGTGCTTGTTTGACTGAACATTACCTGACAGCTTTCTTGTTTCTGTACTTTTTGGGGAAACCCTAGTCTTTCCTTTTTCATTTATATATAAATGTTTAACTGTGACAGTAACATATAAAGGAGAGATTCAGATATCTGCAATGTAGTTAACATTAACTCATTACAAATCAACCTTATTTGGACTGACTTTTTACATACAATTTGACATAGTTTTGGTGTTATTTAACCTTTAGGTTTCCATAATAGAATGATTTGGCATTTTAAAAAATTAGAGCAATATTTTAGACATGATCTGTGCATGTGTGTAATTTGACCTACTCTATGAATAGTTAATTTATTTCAATGAACAATTTAGTTGCACGTAAAATGCATTCTCCTTGAGTGAACTCTTCCAAATTCCCAAAGGATTTGTTCTATTTATAATATTTTAAAAGAAATCTTGTTTTCCCCCTCACTTAGACTGACATAGAGCAAGTCCAGACGAAAACCACCGATATTGTTGCTGATATGAAACACATGAAAGATACTATGGAACAATCCAATAAAGAAATGAAAGACCATCTTGTTGATAATATGAAAGATGCTATGAAACAGTCCAATATAGAAATGAAAGATGCTATAGAACAGTCCATGTAGAATTGAAAGATGCTATGGAACAATCTAATAAAGAGATGAAAGATGCCATGCGTGATTTGATTGCAAGGAATATTGCCATGGAACAGCTCATTCGTGAGCTTACTAAGAAACCTGCAGCTCCACTCGAAACTGAAGAGGATGATAGTTCTTAAGCCAGAAGAAAGAAATTTTGGCTAAACTAATAGCAACATACTTGTATTTTAGTCACTAAAGTAATAAATGACAATGTTACATGTTCTTGTTAGTAGCTTTGTTTTGTTTGTTTAAAGAGGTTGCGTCAGTATGTGTTTGTTAGATATTATAATTATTATTATTGTGGTTATTTATTTGTTTATTTTATTTATTTATTTATACAAAGTGCATGGGGGGGGGGGGGGGGGTGGGTTGTCTCCTTTATTTGTTGCAGCCACTATATATACAGAGTTTCTCCCACCAACTGTTTATAGATAATGGTGAGGTCTCTTAAATCATTGTATCACAGACTAGACAGACTAGACAATGGAATAACAGTAAATACACATTTTATACATCACTGACATAGGCTGTACTTAATCACTTAATTGTAACTGGAAAATCACTAAATTTAACTAAAAAAAAGATTAGCAACACATCAATGTACAACAACACATCAATGTACAACAATACATCAATGTACAACAACACATCAATGTACAACAACACATCAATGTACAACAACACATCAATGTACAACAACACATCAATGTACAACAACACCTGATTAATTAAACCCTGATCTTCTGAAAGTCTTGTCACTTATAGAAGGCCCAATCTTATATGATTAACTCACAATATGTCATGATCTGTAGAAAAATTTCCAGAAATAGTTTGGGGTGTTTTATGTTTCATTGTTTTGTTTGTTTTCTTGTTTACAGATTCATGTATATTTCACTGCTTGTACGTGCTCAAGATGTTACATTCCTCCTGTTGGGTATTGAAATGTTTTTAAAAAGTAAATGTAATCAACTATTATTACTTCCGTAAATTGTAGCATAAATTAACCAAGCAAGTGCTACCATACTTCGTTGATGTAATGCGTGTGTACACTAGCAGGCACACCAGCAGGCATATAACATATCCACATGAAGAGGTGTGTCCAATTGCCACCCAGCATGTTCTCCTGGAGTTTTGCCAAGTTTTTAGATATCTATTTCAAGGGTTTGTCCTGCAAGAAAAATGTCACCAATTGGTCCAAATTTTGGGTTTTTAAAGTCTCTTCTGCATAGGGATTTTTTCTTTTTTTTAATTTGAAGAGTGTGTTTCATTTGGTATGGTACTTTGTTGAAAAGTGTAATACAAAACATCTACATATACTGCAAACAAAAAAAAAAAAATTTTTTTTAAATCTTACTCATAGAAAGAGGTATAGCCAAGCAGAAGCCAGGTTATTTGATCCCAGAATCATTGTGTGCATGCAAGTTTAGGTTTCTAGGTCACAGTACCTTCTCTCTCTTTCCCCCACTTTTTTTTTGCTTCATGCCCCCACAGGAAGAGGTATGGCCAAGTGTCTTTTGTGCTTACCCTGAAGAACAGGTTTCATTTGGTTTGTTGCTTTTGCAGTAAAATGGATTCATACACAAATATGCATACAACTGACCAGGAGGGGGTGTGGCCAGGTTTTGGTCAAGATAAGCCTAATAGCCATTTCTTAAAAATTTGGAAAAAGGAAGGGAAAAAAAAAGGTGGGAAAAAAGGAAGGGGAAAAAATGAGGGAAAGAAGGTAAGGAAAATGGGGGGGGGGGGGGAAGAAGAAGAAGCGAAGGGAAAAAAAGGGGGTGGTGGTTGAATAAAGAGGGAATTAAAAGAATAAACCAAGGAAGAAAAAAAGAAAGAAGAGGGGGGGGGGGGGGAAGAAGCAAACTTTCATCATTGTCTTCAATTTGCACACCAAGGAATTGAGGAGGAATTCTTACTCAATGCATCAGCACAGACGTCCAGCACAAGTTGCTGTTTGACCTTTATGATCAGTACAAACTATTCATCACTACTGTCAGTTAATCATCTCATTCTTTTGTTATACTTGGTATCTAATAATAATAAATGGGTCCCACAACATCGTTGCTAAGCATATTAGTTAGTTGTGTTCTGTAAATTGAAGCTTTTATCTCTTCTTCAATCATATTAACTTTCACTGCCTCATTTCATAGAAGTTCCTTAAAGTCAAGATTTATGTTAAAATTATGGTAACTAAATTAAAGTTGGAAACTGGTAGCACTTCAGGTCTGTATCTGGGATGTGGGGTGGGGGGTATTCAAGTCAGGGTCAAATGAAGAGTTAAGAAATAAACATCTGAACATGTACTTCGGTGTGACTATATACTTGACTAACTTTATTACATTATTATTGAATTTCATTATTTACTTTATATAGTCGCACAAATATGTCTACGTGAGTTGGTTTATTCATGTGTTACACTGAGAGGTTAGTTAATAATATGAATAAGAAAATTTAGAAGTGAAATACTTATGTAGAAAAAAAAAAGGTTTGATAATATTAGCCTGTATGGATAAACAAGTAGAAATTTTTCAATGATATGACATCAGGGACATCAATTGGAACATTATCTTACTATAATGGAGCTAATTGTTTGTATATGTATCCGAACTAGGAAAAAGCTTCCAGAGGGTCATCACTATCTATGTCATCCTGGATTTTTTTTTTTTTTTTTTTTTTTTTTTTTTTTTTTGGCACAATTAAAACAATGGTGGATTTAAAAGGTTTTTGGATTGAGACATCTCCATTGGTGAGGAAATCTTTATACACCAAGTTGATGAAAAACCTATCATAGACAACAACAACCAAAAAAAGTGCATTCCCAAAACCAATATAGCTTACTTAGTTTATATATGCCAACCAAAAGTATTTTTAGAATGCCAAAAGGGTTTATCAAACCTTACTAAAATAATTTTTTAAGAATCAGTTTCAGAAAAATACCATAACTCATGTGACAATATAGAAAGTACAATAAAAGTAATTAAAAAATTAACCAAATATATTGACACCAACCCCAAACTTTTCCCAACACTCCCAAGAATAGTCTACACAACCACACCCCCAAACTTTTCCAAGACCACAAATCTATACATTCCAGAGAATAAGTGGTTCAATATAGGTATAAAAATATCCTGTGATAGTAGTAAGATGGAGGATGCAAGGGTATGTTGTCGTGTACTGGATTACTCATCCTTGACTAAGATGGTTCTACTTCAACTTCTTGAAACCTTTGCTCAAACACCTCAAAACTATACATTATGAAAAAAAAAAATATATATATATATATATATATATAACTAGCAGAGTATCCAAGTGGTGCCTACCCTATGCAAAAAGTGGAAAAGCTTATTGATAGATTACTGTTGGGCAAAGTTCGTAACATGCTGGATCTGGCTCCACTGGATCCCCTTTGGTAACACCCATTGCAATGGAAAAGTGTAGATAAAGGAAAGAAGTTGTTGTTGTTTTTTTGGTCTAAATTTTATTCTATTCGATTAAGCAGTTAACAGAAAAAGAGGAAAAAAAGATAGTGAAATATTTGTAATTCTAAATAATTCGTTCTGAAATTTACAGTTCAAATCTACTTAGCAACATCTGTAACATCATCTCCTGAAAGAGAATTTTTGGTTTTGAATATGTATTCACACATCTCTGATCAACATTGGCAGAGAAACTGATAAGCAATTGTATGTAACTACACACATGGAATAGACTGATTAGCTTAATATTAACATGATTGCTAAAGACTTATTTCCTTTAAACCTGACAGTAAAAACTAGTTTGGTAATTCTTTTATTAATCAGTTCCTGTTAATGAGTTCTTTTTAACAATTTGCTAATGGTGATTAGCGTTTAATTATCAACCTAATTTATATTAAGCTAAAAAGTTCAATTCAGAGAATAGGACATGATCCTAAGACATTCTTGAAAGAGGCAGAGGGCATGCACAACCTTAGTTTATACCTGATAACCATATCCTCATATTTGCCCCCCCCCCCCCCCCCACTGTTTTTTTCATTTTTTTTTTATTTTTAAAGCTACTTAAACCTCTGAGATATGAAGGCAACTAAAATCCCCTACCTTGATAACAAGTTGAATCAAAGCAAATAAAATACAAGGAAGTCAGTAAGCATCATTTGCCTGTTCACTGTAGACTAGCCTGTACTAGCTAGCTAGAACCTGTCCATTCTTTTCAGAGCTTTAGACATAACTACAAAAGATTGGGTGTTCAAGGGTTTTTCTGCTAATTAATACTGCTGATGATTAAAAAGCAGCTGGAATAAGTGGAGTAGCTTGCTTATATGTGCCACCTTAGAAAATAGAAATAGAATTGTAAATCAGTGATGATAGTGACAACCTTCCCTGCAAATTTGTTGGTGAACTTCTCCTTTTCAATCAGCAGCTCTGGCCCAGAAAGCATGATAATGATTAATGCTTTTCTGCACCATTGAAAGATTGAGGATGAGTGGATCACCCTCCCCCCCATCTTGGTTGGATACCGACTTGCACCTATTATAACCACGGTATAGGATGTAAGCGACAAAATCACAAAATTTACGAGGATAATGGAAAAAAATACTAGTGGTGCTAGCTGCGCCTGGGCGACCGTATACTCTGTATTTCCAAGGAAGTTTAGTTTAGCATTTCCTTTGTGACAGAATTTCCTGGGACCCCAGCCCAGCAACAACCGGAAATAGCTACCAGGGGGAAAAAAACAACATTTACCGGGTGTGGTTGGAAAATTATGCAAGAAAAGTGGTAAAATAAAAAAAAATTGTTGACATCACTCCAGGCAGAAGGTGTGCTATTGGACTCGCCTGTTGTTGTGAAAGTGTTTTTACTGGTGACTCCGGAATATATATATGGCGGATGGGGCTGGTGTTCTAGCTGCTGAGCTGGCTCTACACCCCGTTGTAACAACTAAGCCATCCATCAGTCTTCACCATGTGAGTGTAGACCAAGCAGTATATGTTGGGGGCACCCCTGACTGCATTCAGCTCACTGACGCTAGTAATCAGTAATTAAAACTAGATTAGGGCTCCAGATTTTGGAGGTTTCAACCTGACACCTGTTTAGAAACACTCCAAAAACAGACTCTAAGTGAAGATTAGCTCTTCAGGCAAGGGTGATCCATATCATTGCAGGGAGGTCCATAACCTATCTCTATTCTCAGTGTATGTGAGTGAGTGGATTATAATGATTGTTCTAAGATGCACCACATAACTGTCATTGAACTTTTATATATCACCAGCTTGCTATACATATGTTTTTCTTATTTCCCTGGCACTAAATCTGAATGAGACCTGTCACATTAATACTGGTCCTCCCAGAAACTGGTCCTCCCAGAAACTGTCCTCCCAGAAACTGTCCACCCGGACCAATAAAAGTAGTCCCCCAGGACTGATTTACTATTATAACTGGTCCACGTAGAACACGTTTAATGTTAAAAGCAGTCCCCTTCTATTAAAATAGTCCCCCATAAACTGGTCTTCCTGGGATCAAATATGATATTAAAATTAAAAGCAGTCCCCTCCACCACCTCAAAGAAAAAGCTGGTGGTTGGCACAACAAAGTCAGTTGCAGAACATGTGGGGCAGTCCTGTTGTCTACATATTAATTATATTTCATATCTGTCTGTTTGTGTATCCACCAACTCATCCCAAATCTCTGGACTGATCATGCTCCCATTTTCCGGGGATGTTCACCCCATACACCCACAGAGGGTTTTAGACTACTAACATTCAGGATCCATCCACTATTCCAGTACAGTAGAACCTCAGAGTTACGAACCCCTTGGGAAACTGGAGTGTTCGTAATTCTGAAATATTTGTAACTCTGAAACTATGGCATCATAATTAGTGTTCGTAACTCTGAAATATTCGTAACTCTGAAACTATGGCATCATAATTTTGTTATGAATTATAATATAGATTTATTGCTGTAATCTAAGACCACACAATGAGTTCTCCATCTCCCAAACACTGTACCTCCCAATCAAATAAGTAACATTTAGAAAAAGAGAGTGATTTAATGTCCTAGTGCTGTAAGCATACATAGTGTATTGAATTTTGTTCTTCATAATCATATACTGTATTTAAGATTTGAAAAAGTCGGTAATGTGTGTTTGTTTTAGGGAATCATGTTTCTTCTTTACTGCCAAAGAGTGTCATTCATGAAGCAGCACTATCTTCATTGGTGTAGCTTCTGATTGCTTATCTCGCCATGATAAGCCAATGCTGAATGCTTCTTCAGCCTCACTGTGAGTAATAGTGGGGCAACTGGTTCTCTTCTTCCTTCTCATGTTCATCAATTAGAGATGATGATACTTGAACCATGCCTATGATATCCTCACCAGTCAGTTCTTGCACACCAGTCTCACTGTCGTCCATTGTAAGCCACTCTTCTTTCTCAGCTTCAGTTATACTTAATCAGTTACAATCGTCTGATAACTCCTACAGTTCTTCCTGTAGGTTGTCACTGTGGACCAAAGCCTAGCTTGTTCCAGGCACGACTTAGTGAAAGTGAGGAAACTTCATCCCAGGACTTTGCACTTAGAAAAACTGCATCCTTTACAGTAAGACTCTTAGCAAATTCTATAAAAGAATCATGTTCAGAGGATCCCAGTAGGAGTTTCCTCAAGAGATGTTTTTGTATCTACGCTTGATGTTCTCAATCACACCCTGATCCATTGGCTGAATCAAGCTTGTGACATTGGGTGGTAAATACATACATTTAATCTTACCATCAGCAGACACTAATGTACGTGCAGAAGAATGGGATGGAGCATTATCAAGGAGGAGGAGGGCCTGAGGAGACAATGATGTTGACTCCAGATATTTTGTCACTGTTGGTATAAAGTGCTTATGAACCCAATCCTTGAAGATTAATGAGTCCATCCATCCACTTTTTTGACTGTAGTAATGGACAGGCAGAGCAGACATATTGATTCCAGAAAAACAGTGTGGCTTGGCAGATTTATGTATAAACACTAAGGGAAGTTGGAAATCTCCACTGGCATTAGTAGTGGTCATCAATGTTACTCTGTCCTTAGGAGACTTTCAAATTTTTGCACACTTTTCTGATGCATCAGCCAGGGTTTTATTTGGGAGTAGCCGCCAGTAGAGGCCAGTCTCATCACAATTAAAGAGTTGATCTGGAGTAAAGTTATATTGTTTCACAAATTTGTGGAAAAAAGACCTGAATTCTTCTAAAGCATCAACATCAGCAGACAGTGACTCACCTTGCATACTTAGTTGCCTTGTACCGTGCCTCTTTTTGAACCTATGCAACCACCCACTACTTGCCTTGAAGTCATCATCAGATTTACCTGGATAAAGCTGTTGGTATAGCAACCTTGCGTTTTCCATTACCAAAACACCACTAATTGGTGTGCCCTTATGTCTTTCCTGAATAAACCAGTGGTGAATGGCTCTCATGGGCATCATCATCAGATCTCCTTGCTATACACTGATTTTTTAGAGAGCTGTCATCCTGTGCTTCACCAGCAAATTCGATAATTTTCTCCCTTGAGTTCTTGATGTCAAACACAGTGGATTTTCCAACTCCAAATTCAGTAGCTATGGATGACATAGTGCTACCTTGATTCAACTTCTTTAAAATGTCCAACTTCTGTTCAATAGTAAGAGTAACTCTTTTACGTTTAGTAGAAGAACTAGAAGCCATAGTGAACCTTGAATATTAGTGTAGAACAATTGGCAGCTGGAGGAAAGGAGGAAACAATTCCTAGGAAGAAAGGGGAGCTAGCAGCTGCAGCAAATGAAAAAAGCTGGTAGTACTCTTACTCATTATTTTTCCAGTTGGCTGTTCGTAACTCTGAGGTTCTACTGTATTTCATTCCTAATCACCCAACTGCATTGTAAAAAGCATGTTTTAGCATGCTATCACTAATCATCTGTAGCACTGTGTCACATGTAGTAGTTTATCTGTTGCCATCAAATTGTTTACTCAATGGCATCATTAATTCCCTGTGGCAAACTTTAAATTCTTTTTCTTAAAAAAAAAATAAAAAATAAAAAAAAAAAAAATAAATAAAAAAAAAAATTTTTACTTTTTGATAATTCATGGAGTCGCACAAGTTTGAGCTGCAGGAGGTCCAGGGCCAACTGAAATATCATCCATAGGATGGGATTCTGTCTAGTGTTCATTAACTGTGGCTTTTTTCGAAATGTTTTCTGTTACTTATGTGGTAAACTATACTCCTTTATATTGGTGTACCATCCTACACCATTTTGATTCGCCTTTTACAGTGTGAAATAGAAAAAAATAATTGTTTTTATAAATCTATGAACACGATGCCAACGAGTTTGGATTTAGTTGGCAGATTATTGGGTTTCCATTTGCTATGTATTGAGAATAAATGAAATTTTACCTTTGGTGGTCCTGGGAATGTAATACCAAGTGTTGCTGTCTTACCTTGAGATATTATGCACAGTGATCACATAGTGAGGTTTGCAGGATAACTCACCCTCTCATACCCAGCTTTATGGTCATGGCTCCAGGCATACATTCAAGTGCATCTTTGACCAAGAAACCAGCCCTCCAGATCCAGTTTTTCTGCCTTGCAAACCTTGCCCATGTCTGTCCCTGGTTTAGTCTGACTGGTATGACCATTTATTTTAATTCATTCTATGAAGTTGTTTCGGGAACCTAGATTAACAAATTTACTTCTCAACTTACACTTTCGGAAGGCGACCACCATTCGACAAGTTAATAAGTAATTATTTCAGGAATATAGCTACGATAACAATATATATATCTGAATGTAGCATGATTGGTCACTGACAGTCATAAGGTTGTTCACTGACAGTCATGAGGTTGGTCACTGACAGTCATGAGGTTGGTCACCGACAGTCATGAGGTTGGTCACTGGCAGTCATAAGGTTGGTCACTGACAGTCATAAGGTTGGTCACTGACAGTCATAAGGTTGGTCACTGACAGTCATAAGGTTGGTCACTGACAGTCATAAGGTTGGTCACTGACAGTCATAAGGTTGGTCACTGACAGTCATAAGGTTGGTCACTGACAGTCATAAGGTTGCAGAAAGCTTTACATCTTTCAGGTGATAGTTGTGACTGTCCATCAGTCTAGGTTCCCTTTCAGTTTTTTTTTCTTCTTACGCTCTGCAGACCCGTGTAACACCTTTCCTTGCGAGGTTTCTTCTGTGTGGGCCTGATGGTGAATGGAGTCTGTAAGGTTGATGATCCTCGGGTCTACAGGTGTGTGTCCGTGCTATGGTCGACCCTCTACAAAATTCTGAAAATAGTGGTGGCAGCTACAACAGGCAGCAGATCGATGGAAACAAAAAAAAATGTCAGCAAGAAGGTCAATAGGGAATATTCATGCCAAGTTTCATCAAAATTGTTCCACACATCTAAGGAAGAGTTTGCAGACAAAAGTATACACAGACATTGGCTCTTTATTAGGAGACACATCAGTGTATGTGTATATTAAACCCAGTCAATGAAATGTGTCTAGTCATTACCTGCTGCTTGCATTGACTTGCTCCTTCCATGCCATGCCATAAGTAAGTGAGGAATTCTGTGACTTTGCCATCTGCCATTGATAGAAGTTCCATCATTATTGATAAGCAAATTTAATGTTTCTTCTTTTTTTTTATCAGACTCATAGTAGCACTAACATTTTCACCCTCCCCCCCCCCCCAGTATAAAAGACTCTAGTGGAGTATTTAGGAGTTGAGAAGCCAAACATGTTGTTTTCAGGTGCTAAATGTACTGTGTGTGTGTGCGCGCAGCATACAGCCAAACTAGTACTGGACGACTTTGTAAGTTTGTTGTGACTGTCAACCTTCCAGCTAACCACAAAAAGGGTTACTGCCTATACCCTACCATAACACATGTTTGCTATCAAACATCTGTGTAAGATTGTAAGTTCTCACCTTTTAAAAGACTAGCAAAAAAACCCCCGCCCTACCAGTGGTTTCGACCCACCTTTGGTGGGCTGTAGTCACAAGAATTTCTGCTTTGAAGAAATATGTTGATTTTAATACAAAAGTGAGCATGTAATTAGGTCAAAGGATTTTTTTTAGAAATATCAATTTAACATTTTAGCCTTATACACTAAGAGGAAGAGGTGTGGCCAGATGGGACCCACCCCATGTTGTTCACAGAGTGAAATTGTTTTTGTATGCCAAAATTTTTAGGCCTGTAGCTCCATTATTTTTTTATGGCAAAGTATTCTTTTTGGCCATTTGTTTTAATACAGAGAGGGGTGTGGCCATATAGACATGTTCATGACGTTCCCCTGGTGACATTAATTCTAAATATATATATATGGGTTCATGGGACTAATTCAACTGTTCAAGCTTAAATCGCGGACATATTGATAAACAGGCAGGCAGACAGATAGACAGACAGACAGACAGACAGACAGACAGACAGACAGACAGACAGACAGACAGACAGACAGACAATTTGCACTCTTCTTTTAAAAAGATACTCATAAGCTTTAAAGTGAAGATACTAAAATAGCTGACATTATGTTCACTTTTAATAATAAAGAAGAGCCACTGTTTTGTATTAGGTATAATGCCTGCTTTTTTTTCTAATTTATGCAAGATACAGTGCTGATTGTTTGAGGAATAACTTTAATTTTTATTCTAACAATTTCATGTTGTTAGTTTTCAGTGTGCATGTCTTTGTATTTTGAGAATCATTGTCCATGAGGGAGTAATAAATTGTGGCATGCACACACAGTTTCACTAGACTCAGAGTAACGTCGATTTTAATTTTAAAATTTTAATAAAAAAAAAGAAGAAGTTTTGCTGGTATTGGTTCCTTCCCCTTCCCTTTGTGAGACACTGACACATGATCTTGCATGTTGACGTAATCAGGTGTGAACCTTTTGAGGCCAGACATTGAGACCTGCACACTCTCTCTCTTTCTGTTTGACATGCATATATATATATATATATATATATATATATGTACTAGCAGCATATACCCAGTGTTGCCTAGCCAATGTCAACATGGAACATTATAGTAGCTACTCATATTTCGGCCTAGTTTGTCATTTAATTGGCTTTTTGTAGCCAAAACAACTGCTGGTGAGTGCAGCTATGATAAAAACCACACCCATTACCACACCCATTACCACACCCACATGTAATTATTAACACTCACCCGGTTACTAGGAGAGCACAAGCCAAATTTGGCCTTTTTGGCCCAAGGGTTTGGCCGTGATGGCTAGACACACACACATACATTCATTCATTCATTCATACAAACTTACGAACCCAGATATATATATGGTAGCGATGGTACAGGCCAAGCTGTTGCACTGGACTTGGTATTGGGTTCATTATCTTTGCTAGTTATGAAGACCCTGTTGATAAAATACTAGTAATAAGCATAGCAGAATGCTGAACTACTTAAAATTTGAGTAAAATTGAACTGAGATACTTCATCATGCCTGCACATCTGATATTAGAAAAAAAAAATCTTTTTTTTTTTTTTTTGTGAGGCGAGTGTGTTACTGGCACACTTGGTTTGTTCCCAATCTCTTCCAAAATTCATATGCACAGTCGTTTTGAAGGATTCTTGATAAAGGGTTATTTACACACATACACACACCCCCTCTCTTCCCATATATTTTTATTAAATATAATTGTAAGAAGAGAAAAAACTAAACTACTGAAATGGAGGGGGGGGGGGGGGGGAATTCAGTTTCGAAAAATGTTTGACTAGAAAGATGAAATAGAAATGATTTAATTTCACAAGGGGGGAAAATATTCCGCAAATGTTTTCATTAACGTGACAGACATTCTGAGCGGTGGGCTGCCTTTGAGGGTTGTTCTTTGACAGCCTTTCCAGGAGTATATATGGCTAATCTGTTAGTATGGTTGAATGACAGTCCACCGTGGAGTATGAAGCTGGAGTTGGTCCTGGTCATGTCCTTCCCCTCCAGCAGGACTCAAAAGGAGCCAGAAACTCTATCTCCTCCTTCATGCTCTCAGGGACAGCTACTGTAATGCACTGTGGTCACCTGCAGTGGCTTGAGGGTGGAGTCACCCAACAAAATCATGGATTTATCATATTCAAAATGGTGAAATGTCCTTGATTATCTTTTTCCCCTGGTTGTTTCTGTGCATCTTCGAAAGATAACAAATGGAATAAGATGGGATGCAAGTCCTTCTGATACATTTTTTTATAATTGGCACGGTGACACACCCCAGTAACCACAGGTTACCATGAGATGGTTCACGACTGACACACACACACACACACACACACACACACACACACACACACACACACACACACACACACACACACACACACACACACACACACACACACACACACACACACACACACACACACACAAAGTATTACAGTTTGTTTATATGTGTGTGTGTTTCAAAATTATAGGCTGCACGAGACAATAGGGAAGAGCTTGTTGTAAACTGGATTAGGATCTACTCCAGCACTAATACAACCTACAAACTCAATAAAAAGGATAGCTTTGGATATACTGCTGTTCATTATGCAGCCAAGTTCAATCGATTCAATATTTTGGTTAATTTATTGGAAGCAGGAGCAGGTGAGTGCATACCGTAAGCATGTATATATGTTAAATAATTTGCTACTGACAGCTTGTTAAGTCATGGGAAGCATGGTTAATTAACTCGGGTGCAAGGTTAAAGGGAGGGGACTTCTGTGTTTGATGATATATTGGAATAGGCACTGTTTTCTTCAAAGATAGAGCCAGTTCCCTAAAACCACACCCTCACCTATTTTTGAATTGCTAGATTCACAGTATATTATCAGCAATAGATCATAATTGGTTTGCTGCTTCTGGAATTTGGCAACTGCTGAATTGTTTTGTGTTTATATATTTTTTTATACAAACTAACTCAAGTGTCACCCACTTATAGCCACCACAACTACACACCACAAGGAAATTAGATTTCCTGTGTAGGTCTGGAAGAGTATAGAAAGAACTTTAAAATATAAAATTGTTGTTTGTGAGTAAACTTCAGCAAAGTTATTTTATCCAAACCATCACGAAAATCGGAATTAAAAAAAAAAAGAAAAGAAAAAAAGTTGAAAAATAAATATAATACCTTAAGTATCTTGGAAAAAAACCAAATATAACTTAGAAATGGAACATCCAATGTCTTTAAAATTCAGGAAATAACTAATTCATATATAGAATAACAGTTTTAAAATTTGTAATAAAATTAATCAGAGTTAATTACTATTAGTTAGTAAATGTTAATTAAATTCCTAGGAAAATTTTAAATTAAAATTTGAGGTGGAATATCCAGTGCCTCTAAAAAAAAAATTGGCAATAGTTAATATTAAAAATCGATCAGAAGTTCTACCATAAGCAACCTGGGTAAGGGGGGGGGGGGGGGGAAGAGAGGCTGGAATGCATGGTTATCCAGCTCAGATGCATGGTTAGCAAGATAATATAATATGATTGTTTCAGTGTAGGAGTGCTGGAATGTAAGAGTGCTGGAATGTAAGAGTGCTGAAATGTAAAAGTGCTGGAATGTGAGAGTGCTGGAATGTGAGAGTGCTGGAATATGAGAGTGCTGGAATGTAAAAGTGCTTGAATGTAATAGTGCTGGAATGTGAGAGTGCTGGAATGTGAGGGTGCTGGAATGTAAGAGTGCTGGAATGTGAGAGTGCTGCAATGTAATAGTGCAGGAATGTGAGAGTGCAGGAATGTGAGAGTGCTGGAATATGAGAGTGCAGGAATGTGTGAGTGCTGGAATGTGAGAGTGCTGCATTGTAATAGTGCAGGAATGTGGGAGTGCTGGAATGTGAGAGTGCAGAAATGTGAGAGTGCTGGAATGTGAGAGTGCTGGAATGTTAGAGTGCTGCATTGTAATAGTGCAGGAATGTGGGAGTGCTGGAATGTGAGAGTGCAGGAATGTGAGAGTGCTGGAATGTGAGAGTGCAGGAATGTGAGAGTGCTGGAATGTGAGAGTGCTGCAATGTAATAGTGCAGGAATGTGGGAGTGCTGGAATGTGAGAGTGCTGCATTGTAATAGTGCAGGAATGTGGGAGTGCTGGAATGTGAGAGTGCAGAAATGTGAGAGTGCTGGAATGTGAGAGTGCAGGAATGTGAGAGTGCTGGAATGTGAGAGTGCTGGAATGTGAGAGTGCTGGAATGTTAGAGTGCTGGAATGTTAGAGTGCTGGAATGTTAGAGTGCTGGAATGTGAGAGTGCTGCAATGTAATAATGCAGGAATGTGAGAGTGCTGGAATGTGAGAGTGCAGAAATGTGAGAGTGCAGGAATGTGAGAGTGCTGGAATGTGAGAGTGCTGCAATAAAAGAGCGCTGTATCGATCTTCCTTCTGTGCACAGATGCTAACATCCAGAGTGAGGATGAAGGGTTCACTGCTCTTCACTTCTCTGCCCGGTACATGCCAAGGATCGTAGACATGGAGGTGCAGCAGGAGGAAGCCGAAGGAGGAGGAAATTATGAGAAACAGGGCAGTAAAGTCACAAGTGCACGGGCTATGCTCTATCTTGTCAGTCTGAAGGAAGACAAGAAAGTTTTGGTACGTCATCCATGTGTGTGGGGGGGGGGGGGGGGGGCAGCATATATTATGGTTGGAACAGTGTAGCATCTACCTCAGGCTCACCAGCTGGAATATTCTGATTGTTGAGTTGTCAAGAGATAGTGATTAGATAAGTAGTTGCTTTCTCAAATTAGATATAATTTGCATGAATCATCTTTCCTCTCTTCTGCTGTGCACCGAGTTCATCTCACCTCCTCCAGCACTGAAGCTGTTGCACATTCTTCTTGCTAGTGAACTTTGTATTGGCTATTTATTAGAGTGCAGTGGTGTTTCCTATGCACACCACATTTCCTCATCTCTACTACTTCATCGCTGGAGCATGAACATGCTCTGCAGTGAGGGAGACATTGGGTATGACTACTAGTATCAGTTGAGCAAATAAGTGCACTTCATTAGTGTCACAGTCCTTGCCTAGACTTGAGCTCTCCATTGTGCTAAGCATGTGTTCACATGAAGACCATGACTAGCAGCTCCAGTGGGAAGGGAAAAGAAGCACACAGAAGAGAGACACAGAGTAACATTGCTGCCTTCAGAGCAATCCACTCTATGCAATAGAGTTGACACAACATTGCTGCCTTGAGAAGAACATCAATCTTGCCTTGATGGCGAGTGCAGCAGCAAGGGGAGAGTTAGGGCACTTCAACAGAGGCAGGCTGATGTTCAGGTGGACAAGGCAACGCAGGCAACAAGGAGAACTGCAGCGATACCAGGTAGCCCTAATGCAATCCTCTTCTAATCACATCATAATGTTGATCTAATTCCCTTCAGAACAATATCAAACTCCTCCCCTTCAAGGTGGGCACACAAGGTCAGCAGCAAGCACAGAGGCTGAGGCCCCTCAGCAGAGGCAGGCACGCCTCCATCATGCCACACACCTGAGAGCTGTGCAGATATCTCTAAAAGAGGACAGCCAACTTCACAATAGGCAACTATTGGGCCCCATCAATGCCAATCAACTGGCTCCTCAATAGCTGGCTAATGATGCCCTACAACTGCCTGGCAATGCTTGAAATTACACCTCCAACAACTGACTATTCCATCCCTATCAATATTGGCTTAATGTGTGCCACATGCCCTAAATACTTTGCAAAGAAATGGCATGACGAGACACCATGTATTTGCTGCTTAAATGGTAAGGTCTCTCTGTAAAACAGCAGAAACTCTGTTTAACCTCTCTGCACCCTCTTTGATGGTGTCACTTCAGATACGACATCTGGAAGTATGATATAGCCATATTAATGACATCATTTGGTGTCAAGTGTTCAAGGGCAGATACATGCCCAAATTTAATGTGCAGGAACAGGTGTTCCACCGAGTAGGCAGACTCCTGGCATGGCAATGCTGATCTGTTCATTAGTCATTGCCAATCAGCATGCACAGGCTCAGCATCAGAAGTAAGTGGTTCCTGGCCTAAGGTAACCTCTCTTACACTCTCAGCAAGAGATGCTAGGTCATCACAGAGTTCAACTGTGCCCTCCTCAAACATGTGCCGTCCCATAGCGATTATTTGCACGGGACAGTTCCTGTCTGGACTACACCAGCGATATCACGATGCTTGTGCAGTTCCTCCATTAGCTGTCATCACTATGGAGCATAAGCATGCAGACGAGAGACATTGTGATCCATCACAGACAGACAAGATTCAAGGCAATCACAGATGCACACAGAAGTATTATTGCCCTCCAATATCCACTCCCCACCCACAAAGGTGATGGTTACCACTGCACCATCCCTCTTCTGAATGAGATTAGGCAGCCACCTGAAGGGCAGCAGATTTCAGCTAGTAATGGAGAACAGTTTTCTGCCAAAAAAAATTCTGGCAACATTAGCACAACAGGAAACATTAGCAGAAGCAATGATGGAACAGGCTATATTAGCAGAAGCAGTGATGGAACAGGCTCTATTAGCCGAAGCAATGATGGAACAGGCTCTATTAGCAGAAGCAATGATGGAACAGGCTCTATTAGCAGAAGCAATGATGGAACAGGCTATATTAGCAGAAGCAATGATGGAACAGGCTCTATTGGTAGAAAGAAATGAAAGAGGCTACTTCGGTGTATACTTAACTGTTGCTCAGAGATCAAGTCAACACCATGGGGGGGGGGGGGAGCAGGGGTGATGTGTGTGCACTGTACATAAAGCCTAATCAATTCTCCATAAAAGGAGCAGATGCCAGCATCTTGTGACTTAACACAATTTATTATTTCTACTGTCATTAACTTTGACATTGTTTTAAACATGTACACAAATACATTTTATATGAACATTTACATATTTCACATTTCTTAAAGAGTAACTGAACTGAAAAAAATTGTTATTGTTTTATTTTGTTATCCTTGATGTATAACCTGGTATAAAAATTTTGGAAAATCTTAGTCCAATATTCCTGAAGAAAACTTAGCTTAAAATTTTACTTCCTGTGGGGGTGTAACTATTTACCGATGTCACAAGGAGGACACCTGCAGCTAAATGTCAATTGAAGTGATACGATTCTTCAACAAACTCAACATTTTCTGGAGTCAGGAGGCCCAATTCTGCCGGTAAGTTCAGGAGTGGGAGCAAAACATTGATAACTAGCGAGATAGCAACTGCAGAAGAGCTGCGGAATTCTTTGGAGAGTGCAACAAATTTCTAATGACTTCAAAGCCTAGTGACACTGATTCCTTAGCTTCATCCAGCTCTGATTAAGGTAGCTAGCTAAGTACACAATTGTTCTTTTTTACACTTGGTTATAACATTTATAGGTAGTAACTGTCCTTGGCTATTAGCTATAAATGTTATAACCAAGCGTAAAAAAAAAACAATTACAGAGTTTGCTGTATAGCTAGCTAACTATTAAATATCTAGCTCCACACCAAAAAATGTCACTATGACAAATCAGAAAGTCTTAATCCTCATTTTCTGTACTTGAATCAGAGCTAGATGAAACTGAAGAGCAGTATCAATAGGATCTGAAGGTATGAATAATTATCACACTCTCCCAAGAGATATTTCTCTTCACTTATTCCTTCAGATTCCCAACTCTACAATCTTTTTCAGTTACTATTATGTTAAATGTCAATGTGCTGCTACCAATCCTGGACTTATTGGCAGAATCCTGCTTCCTAACTGGAGAAATTGTTCACATTTTTTTAATGTAGCTTATCACTCACTAGGAATTTTTGCTGCAGTTGTTCCCCATACGACGTCAATGAGAGCTACAACCCACAGGAAGTAAATTTTTGAAGCTAAGTTTTCTTCATGATTATTGGACCAAAATTTACAAAAAAATTTATACCAGGTTATGCAACAAGGACAACAAAATAAGACAACCAAAAAATTTTTTTTCTTCCAGTACAGTTATCCTTTGAATTTCTATAATTAAAAAAAAAAAAAAAAAATTGTATGATTTATTATGTTCTGATATGCTTCATTTGTGTGTTTGTTTTGTAGGTGAACATGGAGGCTCGCTATGGTGTGTCTGCTCTGCACTTGGCCTGCCAAAGAGGGAACCACAGTGCAGTCAATGTTCTCTTGCGCTGCAACGACATAGATGTGAGCAAGGTGGACAAAAATGGAGACACACCTCTCCATGAAGCTTGTCTGAATGGCTATGACAGAATAGTGGAGAAGTTAATGCAACGTTTGGAATTGGAAGATGCGGAGAGTGTGGCAACAAAGGCTAATATTCAGAATAGCGAGCTTCAGACACCTTTGCACCTAGCCTGTCGTGAAGGGCACAGTGAAGTGGTCAACAGCATTCTGAAGCATATTCCAGACTTCAACCTGCGAGTTATTCTGACTCAAACACGAGACAATGAAGAGAGCACTCCTCTTCATCTGGCCTGCGAGAGTTCACGTGATGAAATAGTTCGCATACTGGTCTTGAATGGTGCTGACTTACTAGCTGTTAAATTGGATGATGTAGCCCCAATGCACATCGCAGCACGTTATGGCTACACAGAGGTGGCCAAGACTCTCCTCTCGGGCCATAATGCTATTGATGTTGTGGATGACTTCAGCCAGACACCACTGCACTATGCCGCCAGCCATAACAAAGTGGAGATGATAGTTTTTCTACTTTGTCGGTAAGTATGTCAATGTAAGGTCTTTTAGTTGTGTGTGTGTCCGTGAGAGGTACATCATTGTGCCGGTGTTTTCTGCTTGTGGCACCTAGGATGCCCAACACCTAGGATGCCCAACACCTAGGATGCCCAACACCTAGGATGCCCAACACCTAGGATGCCCAACACCTAGGATGCCCAACACCTAGGATACCTACTCTAAGCCTCAACAAAGATACAAACTTACACATGAGCATTTCATCTTTGCTTTTTGAAGCATCTATCTGAGCATATCGTTTTAGCTTCTCAAATAGAAGTGTGTCCCGAGATCTGATCATGTTGTAAATACAGTTTAGAGACTTACAGGCTTCTAAAGTTTGTTTACAACATGATCAGATCTTGGGACACACTTCTATTTGAGAAGCTAAAGATGGTATGCTCAGATAGATGCTTCAAAAAGCAAAGATGAAATGCTCATGTGTAAGTTTGTATCTTTGTTGAGGCTTAGTTAGACATCCTAAATGCATGAAGAGTGTCTTTTAAAAATTTACATAAATGCATTGTAGAGTCCATTATCCTGAGATTCTAGAAACTTGCCCATTGTCCTTTACTCTCAGGGGATACATCACTTCTACATGCTTCACTTGCTTGGCGTTCCTTCAATGTTGTTACTGTGTGACTCTATTGATGCTAGTGTTTATGTGGTCACTTTCCTGTGTAGTGGTGCTGATATCTCTGCCACTGACACTGAAGCTCGCACCCCACTCATGCTTGCTACAAGTGAAGGACATGTGGAGGCTTTTGTGGCTCTTGTGGAGAGAGGAGCGTCTATTGATGATGTTGACAAGAATGGAGCAACTGTAGTGCACATGGCAGCTAGGGCGAACCACACCAACTTGCTGGCGGTTAGTACTCTGCACTTACTTTAGAACTGATTATTTTTGTACTTTCACACACTCATTTGACAAGCTAGAAACTTCATGCGAACCTTCCCTGAAAGAAGATACACAGATACATCAGTTTATGTGTGTATATATGAAGTATGTGGGTTGTCATTTAGTCAATCCTGATATCATGGCAGCTGTGATATAAGTGCTGACACCATTAACAGTTTTTAATTTTGTGCTTTTATCACTTGCCAGCTCAAGGGTTCAACATACTACATGGCTGGTGATGGATTAAGAACTATTGACTACCTTTTCTAAGTAACAATACTTGAGGAAAACCTTACACAAACTAATTCTGACAGTTGCTGTTATTTTTTTCATTGCCTGCAGTATATACTGAAGCAAAAAGACGGATATGAGTTGGTCAATTCAACAGACTCCAACTACAACACTCCTCTTCATTTGGCCGCTTTGAAAGGAAACATAGACTGTGTCAATGGTATTCTTTCTCTAGCAAGGACCACCATTCGAGTGGACGCAAAGAATGAGCTCAACAAGACACCAGCTCACCTTGCTGCATCCATGGGCCATATTGCGTAAGTTTAGATGTTACTAAAGTACAGCAGCCCTTGGCACATGGACAAGCTGTGTGAAAGAAAATGCTCCAAATTTTAAAAGATAATAAATAAATTTAAAAAGTTTTTAAATTGGTATGTGGCTTAGCATAGTGTTTGGTTGACCAATGTGTTCAGATAGTGAAATTCTGATAATTGACTTCCTACTATGTAAATTGGCTAACTGATTGATAGTGTCTGCCATTTTGTTCAAGCATTGCAACTCTTTCAAGGACAAACAAACCTAGTTTGGGACACACAGCCTTGGGATGACTTTCCTCTGATGGCTGCTAACTATGGCAGGATGGCAAGCAAAAACTGGTTGATTATGCCGGTCAGCAGCAACTCTGTGTTGACTCATGTATACTTGTACGAAGGTTATGTTGCTAGTTGACCATTACATGATATGCTATGTTTGTGTGTGATTTCTTCAATCATCAATGAAGATTGCCTTTTTCTATGAAGGGTTATTCAAGCATTGATCAATCTTCAGAGAGACTGTATCTTGGACGAAGATGAGGATGGAAATACTCCTCTTCACTTGGCTTGCTCTCATGGGTATCATCGAGCTGCCAAAGTGTTTCTAGAGAACCAAGCAGATTTTGATGCAAAGTAAGTAAATGTTTTGACCTCAGATGTGATGCAGTAAATGTGATTATAATATTGTTGTGGCTATCGATGTTTCATTTTATTATTTTATTTAGAAATGCAATTTTGTGGACACCTCTTGATACTGCATCACACAAAGGACATGCCAAAGTGGTTCAAGTGCTTATTGATGCAGGATCTGATGTTAATCCCACCGACAAGCTAATGACTACTCCACTTCACCTTGCTGCCCAGGAAGGACACTTGAGTGTTGTTAAAATACTGCTGGAAAATGGTGCTCAAGTAGGCCAACGTGACGCAAACCAACATAGTTGTTTTGACATGGCTATTGACAATGGACATGAGTGAGTTCAAATTGTTGATCAAACTTGTTTATTTTTTATGTATCAGTCAGTTTTATCTACAATATGAGTATTAAAATAACAATAAACCCAACATATGTTAAGTAGAGGTATTGTGTTGTCCGTCCACTGACAGCAAGAGTAACACAGCATAACCCCAACAGATCAAAGAGCGAGTATACAGGATATAGCGAGAAAATTAGCAAAAAGCAACACTGAAAATAAGGACACACAACATCAAAGGAGCAGGGGGAGGGGCAGGACCAACATCAACAAGGGAGTGGATCTAGATCTAGAGATATCTCTTTCGAAAAATGTCTCCCTTATCTCCTGGAAGGATTTCAAAAGAAGAAAGACGATTTAACATCAGATGTCATTTATCAGATCGTCACATCTGCGATGATTAGTTGGAAATTTAATGACATCAGATGTTAAAAATCCAATTTTATCTAGCCAATCTTGCTGAAATTGAAATTTATTGGCAAAATTTTAACTTTCTTTTATAACTAAAAGAAATAATGGGATTTTTTAAATTAAATTTTGGAATATTTTAGTGTTTTCATGCCACTCAACACGCCAAACTACAGATGTCCTGTGATTTTCACCTTACCAGGTGCCATAATTTAGGAGAGTGGCCATAGTATACAATTTATCATTAACACCTGGCGCATCCCAGCGGAGCGGGGATAATCACATTTATATCATTCTTTAATCTGATTGGTTAAAATTTACCAAAAGTCTTATTAATTATGTTTTTCTGTGTGAAATATAAATAAAATGTAGTGATGTGTTAAAAATTGTGGTACACATGCCATGTATTAGCGTGTGCATATATTTGTGTGTGAGTGTATGTTAAGAATGATGTATATTGGATGTATGCATACATTTCAGGAACATTGCTATGGCCATTATAAAGAGTGACCAGTGGGAGAGTGCTCTCAGGAGCACGTCCATGAGCCATGGAATGAGTACTACTCCGCTAAGAAAACTCATAAGAAGGATGCCTGGTGAGTAGTTTGCACTGCAGAGGACAGATTGCTATTGCTAGTGTGTATGTTGTATTGCACAGAGGTTGCCAAGGTGGTTTTTAATCGCTGCTCTGTAACCAATGAGACCAAGGATGGCAGAGTGAGGCCAGAGAGCAAGGACTTCGAGGTAGTATTCAACTACGAATTCTTGGAAGACTTTGTGGATGAGGAACATAATTTTATCACTCGCTGTTGGAGAACCTTAACAAGGTATGCACATACGGTGTCTGTCATGCATGAGTGAGTGACTTGTATGAATGGACTATAGGAATGGGCAGAAAGAAGAACTAGTTGACCCCAATGAAGATGCGTTGTACGTGCTCCCTCATGAGGGAAAGAAGACAAGTGGGCGGCTTAATGCTGCATTTGAAACAGTCATACCAAAGGAAAGGGGCTTCGTGACAAACTGGGGACCTGTTGGATTTAAGAAAAATAATCATCCACTTTCCATTATGGTAACAAGTAGCAACAAGAAGTTATCTTCCAATGCTGTGATGATAATTTGTTTTCTCATTGCAATGGTATACTGTAAAACTGTAGTAGTTTAGATACTGTGATTGGTCACACAGCAATTATCTGCCAATGTGGCAGTGTGCATGTCACTGTGCATTCAATGGGTGGGTGCATTCAATGGGTGGGTGCATTCAATGGGTGGGTGCATTCAATGGGTGGGTGCATTCAATGGGTGGGTGCATTCAATGGGTGGGTGCATTCAATGGGTGGGTGCATTCAATGGGTGGGTGCATTCAATGGGTGGGTGCATTCAATGGGTGGGTGCATTCAATGGGTGGGTGCATTCAATGGGTGGGTGCATTCAATGGGTGGGTGCATTCAATGGGTGGGTGCATTCAATGGGTGGGTGCATTCAATGGGTGGGTGCATTCAATGGGTGGGTGCATTCAATGGGTGGGTGCATTCAATGGGTGGGTGCATTCAATGGGTGGGTGATACAGAATGTCAAGTTATCTATATGTTTTCACCTACTACCATCATCACTTTGAATAAGGACAGTACATAAAATTCACCATTAAATGTATTTCTCTGTATTGGCTGTTACTGATAAAATATGCTCTATTTGGTTGGTAATATGCTCCCATGATAACCAGATCTGCACCACAAAAATATTACTTCCTAAAAGTTTGATAAGAGTTAAGAACTAAGAATGAGCTATACCACGCTCCACCTGACTATCAGCTTTGACTGATAAATCATTCTGACATTCATTGCTGCTGCAATAGACAGTTTTTGTGCATGTGTTCATGACAGCTGCAGTCAAATTTTATACATATACTTGTGTGTGATTTTGAAATATATTTATTTGAATTATCTTTGTGTACATGTGCTCCAAATATTGCAGTTTGCTATGTTAAGGACTTAAGGTCAGTTATTAAGTGGAGCTTAATTGTTACATGTGTGGTGTTACTTCAGGTACGGGCTAGGGCTAGGGACATGTTAGTGCCTAATCTGTCCGTGTTGCTCCTGTACGCCATTGCCTATGTTCAACTTGCTTTCCTTCACAGCACAGTGGAGCAGCTTTAATGAAGCTGTATTTATTCTGTTCACTGCAAGGAACTGATTGGTGGCCACCACGTCGTGTTTGGTCCATTTCAGTATATATTTTTTCCAGTCGCTCTAAAAATATGGGCACCAGAATATACCCCATGTAATTAGAGTTGGTTTTCCCTCTTATTGTCAGATAATCACCGACAGACACTGAAGTATATGGTACAAAAGATTATTTATCAATATCCAGCTGCTGTTATAGTCAATGGCCAATTGCTGGCTACCAACAGTGGTCTCACCAAATATTTTCCTCTAACATGCAGCTAGAGTAAGGATGGAGGATTTGGTTCATTAGCTGCACATCTTGCAACATGGAGTTGTATAAGCTGAAATTTTCTCCACCTGCAATAGTGCAAACACATCAGTGTCCGGTGGTGTCCAGTGTCTATGCTCTAAATTACTATATTACTTCAAACATGAATGCTAAAGTCCATCTTATTGCTGCACTTGACATAGTTTTAATTGAAAGTCACACTGTTTTGATGTTTCTTCTTAAATGTTTGTTGTTGCTTAGGTGGAAAACAACCGAACTGATTTACTGACACATCCCCTGGTTACCGGCTTGCTCAACTTGAAATGGAGGACATACGGACGCGCAGCGTACTTCTTGAATCTTACCATATTTCTCATCTTTGTGTCTTTCCTCACAGCCTTTGCTTTAGTCTCTCTCAATCCACAGGACGATTCTTGTAAGTTATTCTCTGGAGTCACTTTCCTATCCATCTATCTACCAATCTATCTGCATGTTATCTCTCTAACTTATGTAAATATGTATCATCATATATTCATATGAACATTTTATATATACATATGTTTAAGTATGTCCTTTTTTCAACATTTGCACTGGTTTTAAGATTTTTTTTTTCTTTTTCTTTTTTTTTTATAATTTTGAAGGCAGGGCAGTTTCCGATGGTACATTTGGGAATGTGAAGAATGGCTTAGTCAAGTACAGGAATGACAGCAGCAATGGATGTGGTGAGAATTGTCCACCAATTATATATATATATATATATATATATATAAAAGATGTCTGTCTGTATGTTTGTACCATCATTTTGGCCAAACCTGTGGATGGATTTCTCCGAAACTTGGCATGATGATAGGTTTTGACCCAACTGAAAACATGGGCTAAAAATTTTCGGAAAATGGTTACCGTGGTAACAAGAAATAGCCAAATATGGTATTTTAGCCAGAAAAACCATTGTTGCTACAGATCTAAAACTTGGTATGTTAACTTCACTCTGGGAGTAACATGTGCTGGTTCCCACTTGGCCACATCTCTCCCTTTCCCTGTGTAAGGCTAAAAATACCAAAAATGGTATTTCATCAAAAACACTTGAACCTAAGGAGTTAGACCATGAACCTATATATATATTTGGAGTCAATATAATCTAGGGATTGTTTTAAGTACTTGTATATGACCACACCCATTTCTGTTATTATGTCCCGCCCAAGAAAAAGCCAAAAATGGTACTTTGACCAGACAAACCCTTGGAGTGAGACTTGGTACATAATATGCACACACAACTGGACTTTGTGAGTAACATGGGTGAAATCCTCCAGGAGCTAGGGCTAGGCCTAAGTAAGAGGAAATGCACAAGCATGCACACACATGCATGCACGCACACACACACACACACACACACACACACACACACACACACACACACACACACACACACACACACAATGTAATGGTAATTAGGTGGCTGGTCATTGAATTATCTCTTATTATGTGACATCATTTGAGTTGGTTGAATGCCAACCTATTTAAAGGAGGCTGATCTCAGGAGAATGTGGAGTTGTCTGAGCAATGTTATGACAAGTATTGAATTTTAGAAACAAATTGGGAGGGAAATGGTCTGATTGGCGTCTAATTGTCACTGTTCTTGGAAGCTATAACTTGAGAGAAAATACCTATGTCCATAATCTTTTCTAGGATGTTTCATCCCAGGAAAAACTGGGGTTTAACTACTCCATGATGAAGCAGCTGGCCTGAGACACCAGCAGCACAGAGAATTTCTGGCATAATGTACATTCATACAATGATTTAATGAGGAACTTTCCATTTCAACTGTTCAACCTGGGTGTGCTGGAAATGTTCTGTCTTCCAATTTTAAATGCAGATATGTGGCCATATGGTAAATATTGAAGCTGTGATCTAAAGGAAAAGCTGTACTATGTTCCGATATGACTTATAAGTGTGGTTTGAATGCTAAGTATAATCTGTGTTGATATTTTTGTAGTGATTTTTTTAATTTTTTTTAAATAGTGATAAAAAGTGGTGATTTTGAGCTGAATCCATCTGGTAATACTGATATTGAGTCATGGGTTTTTCAATAATATTTGTGTGAATTTGGAGGCTTGAATTATATTTGATTGGATATTCTCTACTCAGTGTGGTTATTCCTGTTCAAACCTTCCTGTTGGTTTGTGATGCTTAAAACACCAGAAGTGATACTCGGACAACTGTTGGACATAGGCTGGGTTACACTTGGCCACACCACTCTCCAACCAAACCACCATAAAATTTAACCCGCACTTTAGGGTAGGCACATCCTACACAGTGAATGGTTTTTAACCACACAAAAAAATTGGGTCACCTGACCATATCTCTTCCCATGGGCATGTCGGGTCAAAAATGTGCTATTTATTAATAAAACTTATTGTCGTCAAATTCATGGATTTAGAGACATAGAAGCATGCAAACAACTTGAATTTGGTAGGGAAATGAGTTGGGTAGCACTAGGCCACACTTTTTTTTTCCTGTGGGCATGTCATTATATCTGGGCAAAGCCGAGTATATGCTGCTAGTATATGTATATATATATGTATGTATGTATGTATATATATGTATAATTACTTTGGATTTCTTTAGATGAAGTTGAAAGTGATATGGGAAATGCTACTGACCTCTTGACTGCCACTGAAGTCTGTGATAACAGAATGGAATGTAACGTTACCAGTGAAAATTGTGGAATATGTGGTACGCCAATACAAATAGTCAAAATGTACACTAAGAGGAGTCCCATTTGGAGATGTGATCTCTCTGTATGTACACAACATAAGAATAACATGTGCAATAACCCTGCTGTTCATCTCAGAGTAGTGTACCCTTGAGGTGTGCTTCATTGTGAACACACTTTGGGCAAATATTCACCCTTTTTTATTTTATGTAAAGATGCACACATGGATTCCTTAAATGGATTATGCTCTTATCCTGGATTGATAAGTAAAAAAGAAACAGGCACACAATTTAATTTTAAAAAACATTTTAAAAGTTTTTCTTTTGGGGTGATTTTTTCAACAAATTAATTTTTTGTTTTAATACATACTGAAGTATGGAAGATTTTTATGAACTGTTTTAGGAAGATTTATTCACTGTTAGCAGTGCATTGGTGTGATGGCAATTGGAAAGCTTTCGTGGTTGATTAAACTCCAAACTAAAAATGTACATCTCTGTTGAGGAGTATAAGATATAGTAATCCCTATACTGGAATAATTCGTTTTCTGTGAGAATTAACCAGAAATTCACAACTCTTTATAGTTGTTAAATCTCACCTCTCTCTATTTTTAGTTTCATATGTGATGACTTTAAAACTGATATTCCTTTCAAAAGGAAGACAGAGTGACTCTGTCTTTCACTTGGGTGGTTAAAAAATGTCTAAAAATGATGAATGCTAAAAACTACAACATCAACATCACCCCCCCTCCCCCCCCTCCCCCCCCCTCCCCATCTAAGATGAGTAGGAAATAGAACATTGGGAAAGCAGCAACACAAAAAATGTATCAAGGCTAGGAGAAATCCATGTTTACTAGAAAATATAATAAGAAAACAAAAGACTACGTGTATCCATGTTGACCACAATTGAGATGACCCTTTCCACATCCAAATCAGCCCTCCAATTTTATGTGGCATAATGATTCTAATATCTGGTTTGAATAAGGAAGGAAACTTTTGACTTCTAAACAACAGTAAACACAATTTTATTTTCTATTCTAATGGTCCTCCCAAATTTGAGCAAGTTTTGGAACATTGTCCCAAATGACTGGAATGTGTATAGCTGTGGTGAAATAATAGCAGTGATTTGTGTTCAATATATATGAACATATCCTTTCTCACTAGAATGAGTGTCTCTTGACAAGCAATTAGTAACTAGACATGTTGCTTTGAAAAATGGATATAAGTGATGGAGTACATGTGTTTTTCCACCTTCTCTTATTTGACAAAGCATTAGCAAGGAATTGGTGATGGTCATAAGATAAGAGAGTTAGTGATGTTTGTCAGGGAGTAACTGGTACATGTCATCAAATGTATTCTTTTTTTAATTTCTATCTTGCAGAACTGAATGAAGTTAGAAGAAGTTTCCTTGTATTGGCTGCTATCGTTATCATTGTATTTGCTGTGATTCGACTCTTCTTTGAACTATTTCAATCCTTTACTTTAAAAATGCTCTACTTCTTGGACTGGGTGAATTGGATTGAAGTTATTCTCTTCATTTGTGCTATCATATTTGTATTCGTGTTTTTTACTGACTGCCTGTGCCCCACTGTGTGGCAATGGCAAATTGGCTGTGTTGCTGTTTTCCTGGCTTGGATTGACTTCATCATTTTTATTCGGAAACTGCCTCTAACAGGTGACAAAATGTCTGTTTAATCTATCCAGCATACCATTTGAATGTGTCATTGGAATTATGCAGGTATATATGTGCTTATGTTTGTGAACATATTTTACACTTTCTGGAAGATGATAATTCTCACGATGATGCTAATTATCGCATTCTCTCTGGCTTTCTACATGGCATTTTTTGATCCCACTTCAGAGTTTGCAGTAAGTTTCATCTTTAAGGAGAAAATCACGTAATAAAAAAACAACAACAACTAACTTACCTAATGATTCTGTCAACTTTTTTTCTTCCAGCGATCGTCTTTTGCTACTCCTGGTCGTGCCATCGTAAAGACAATGACAATGACAACTGGAGAGTTTGAGTATGACTCAGTCTTTCGTCAGTTTCCTGGAGGTGCTGAAGATGGTGATATCACAAGAGAAATACCATTTCCTGAAGTTTCATTTCTGATCTGGATCATATTTTTGATTCTGATGCCTATTTTACTCACCAATTTACTGGTAAGTAAAGTGTGACAAGGAAGTATTAATAAATCACACAGTTATATTTCTGGTGTTGTTTAGGTTGGGCTGGCTGTTGATGACATCAAGGGCATACAGAGTGCGGCTGTGCTGCAGCGTCTAGCTCTACAGGTGAGGAATATCATATGGGCATGTGTGTGTGTGTGTGTGTGTGTGTGTGCGCGCGCGCGCGCGCACACACACACACACTTAGAACTTAGAACTTAAGAAGCTGCCCATGGTACGAAGTACCATGATGGCAGTGTCCTGGATGAATCCAGGACCAATGGCAATAAACTTAGCTTATGATGGCATCACACAGAAATGTTGGTGTCTGGTCAGATCTCCTTGTCTTCGAAATTTTCTTCCACAGGCACAACTTAGTGTTCTTAATTCAGATTGCCTGTTAGCTGAACAGGTGTTCCATCGCCTGGATGTTTAAATTTTCTCTACACCATCTAAACACAGATGAAACCACCCCTTCCTGTCCTGGCACAACTCATACCATCTATCATACACACCAATTGCCTGCAAATCCACTTTCAGAACATCCCTCCACCTCTTCTTTGCCCCGTGGCATGGTCTCTTCATGTTAAGCTCCCCAAACAACAATCTATTTGGAAGCCTTTCTTCATCCATGCGACCCACATGACCCAGCCATCTTAAACGCTGCTCCAGAATGATATCAGAGATGGAGTGCTGCAAGCCAAACCTACGTGATAGGCTTTGAGATGTTAATCTTTCATTCCATTGTTGGTACCTCGTCACACCCAGGATTGTCCGAATACAACGGTTATGAAAGGAATTCAGACGTCTTGTATGCACAGCCTTCATCGTCCAAGTTTCAGCTCCATACAGTAATACAGCTAGAACAACTGCCTTATACACTGCTCTCTTTGTGGCCAATGAGAGGTCTTTGTTCTTAAATACTGGCACCCTCAAACATCCAAATGCTCTAGCTGCCCTAGCAATTCTTCTAGTCACCTCACTAGTGATCTCCCCATCTCTTGAGATGGTAGCACCCAAGTATGTGAAGTCCTGGACTACATCCACAGAGCCACCCTCCACCTGCACTGGTCTGACATCACTCTCATTCAATCCCTCACCAACAACCATCCCTTTTGTCTTCTCAGTACTCACAGTCAGCCCCCATTCACTTGCCACTTTCACAAACTCTGCTGTTACTGACTCAAAACTATCCCGACAGGTTGCATGCAATGCCACATCATCAGCAAACTGGGACTCAGTTACTCTCATCTCACTCAATCTAGACTTAGCTGTGCGATCCCCAACCAACTTCCTACCATGCTTATATAACACACTCACTCCTGCACCACTACTCCTATTGCGCCAATAAGCCACCATAGCACTAAAGTAGATATTAAATAATGTGGGTGCCAGGGTACATCCCTGCCGTAAGCCATTCCGGACCTCAAACCTATCAGTTACAGTCGAACCCACTCTAACCTCAGCATGCATCCCCTCATGGAAAGACTTTACAACATTCAACATTTTTTCTGGCACACCATACTTCTCTAGGACCTTCCATAGGGCTTGCCTGGGCACTGAACCATAAGCCTTCCTCAAGTCTACAAACAACACATACAATGATTTGCCATGTTCCCTCGCTTTCTCCACAAGCTGTCTAGCAACAAATATCATGTCTGCACGACCACGTCCTTTCCTGAACCCACTCTGTGACTCTGGCAGAATTTTTTCAGCAATCGCTTGCAATCTTCCCTGTACAATTCTGCCTAGTATCTTCCCTACCACATCCAACAAGCTTATTCCACGCCAATGGTCACACTGCTTCAGGTCACCTTTCTTTGGGATTGGAACAACCACTGCGTCCTGCCAGTTTCTCACCACTTTACCTTCTTCCCACACCTTCTGCATCACCTCCAGCATTCTATCCCACAGATCTACACCACCATGGAGGATTAATCCAGGAAGGACACCAGACTTTCCTCCTGCCTTTCTCATCTTCAATTTGGTTAGAGCCTGCATCAATTCCTCTTCAGTTGGTGGCATATCCAAATCCAAGTGTGGTGGGAGTAGTGGCAGAGTGTCAATCACTTCGTCATTGAATGCGCAGGGTATGTTAAGTATCTTTACAAAATGCTGATGCCATCTGGCTCTTACCTCCTCGGGACCCTGAGTCAAACTTCCATTTTCTTTCATGACAGCAGTGGGTCTTGTTGGTCTTCTTCCAGCATGAGCCAGCTGCAACTTCCTGATACTCTTCCACCTTGTGCAACCATCCTTTTTTGCAGCTTCCCCCTCCTTGGCAACCCTGCATATCCATTCTTCCTTAGCATTGTCCACTGCAACCTTTACCTTTCTCTGATGTCTCCTAACTCCTTCCAGTTGGCTGAAGTATTGCACTGTATCATCCTCAGGTGAGCATAGGTGACAACAACTCCTCACTATCCTCAAACCAGTCTGGTTGCTTCCTCTTCCCTCTACCAACTACTTCCTCTGCAGCTGAAACAATACAAGACTTCAGAGCATCCCAGTTGCACTCGGTGGAATCTCCAGCTCTGAGTGGTCTAGCCAGCAAATGTTGCTCCAACACTTCACGGTATTCATCCCTCTTGGCAGGGGTTTTCAGTTTATGGATGGCAAAAGGCAAAGAAATCTTCTCTTTTGTTTTGGCAGAACGAGGAACAATAACCTTTAGCTTAGCTCTTACAAGCTTATGGTCAGTCCAGCAGTTTGCTCCCCTCATCACCTGCACATCTCTGCAAACAACTCTCTGTTCAGCCCTCATCACGACAAAGTCTATCATGTGACATTTCTTTGTTGCTGGGTGCGTCCAAGTTCCTTGATAGAATTTCTTCTTTTGGAACCAGGTATTCATGATTGAGAACTGATTTAATGAACAGAATTCCAAAAATTCCTTGCCCACAAAATTACGTCACTCAAACCATGCTTCCCTATAACACCTTGCCATAGATTATTCCCTGTGTCCAACACACCCACCCTAGCATTGAAATCACCCAGCATAACAAGGATATCATTATGTGGAATCCTATCTATTGTATCCTGCAAATCATCATAAAACTTGAGCTTAATGCTTGGAGGTGCCTTAGCTGTGGGTGCGTAAGCACACACTACTGATATATAAGTGCCTGATGCCTTTCCAGACCATCCTCCCTTTTTCTTTCCTGTGTGGTACCCACTTCAATCTAGCTGATATTATTCTGGAATTAACTGCTTCCCACACCTCCCCTGCATTTTTCCATGCCACTGTAGCCTTTTCGTCCAATGCTATTCCAACACCCTCATTCCTACTAGCTCTTTCCTGATCCCCTGGCAGAGGACGACCAGAGTGCAGAAAGGTATATCTACCCACTGGCCACACATCCTTTCCAAACCACTTTGTCTCTTGGATCCCTGCAACAGATACACCATATTTCCTCAATTCTCCCATTAACAAATCTATCTTCCTATCAATCTTCCCAGGCTTGTCACTATGGTTACCATGCTTAGCTACACCCATTAGTTGCTTCCTACAGATCCGCTCATCACCTGAACACTCTACTAAAGTACGGACATTCCAGGTAGCTACTACTAAACTATTTCTATTTCTCTTTGATTTCTGCTTCATGTTCTGATCTTTTGTCACAAAGCTGTTCCTTATTACCATTCTCTTGTGCTGAACTTTTTAAACTTTGGTTTGAAACACCAAAGAAAGTGAACTGCTATCAAAATCTGGACTACTCCACGAGATTATAGACAGCAGCTTGTCAAGACTAGCCACAAATGTTTATAACAAATGAGGTACTTGACTAGTTGGTAGGCCTTGTAGATAGTACAGGTAAAACAAATGCAGTGGTAAATGAAATTAACTTATATACAAACCTAGTGTTAAATGAAATTAACTTATATTTGTAGAATAAAATGACAATGTTAAAGTTCTAAATAGAACTTTACTTATAATAACTAGTACAATTTGGAGAGAGATAAATATAGCAATCATTCAAAAATTTGAATTTTTTTTTTTTTTTTTTTTTTTTTTTTTTTTTTTTTGTGCTGAACTTTCTTATCTTTGGTTTGAAACACCAAACAAAGTGAATTATTATCAAAATCTGGACAACTCCACAGATTATAGACAGCAGCTTGTCAAGACTTAGCAACAAATGTTTATAACAAATGTGTTACCACGGTTACCACAATGAGTTACTTAACAAGTTGGTGAAGTACATGACAAATTGGTAGGGTTTATAGATAATACAAGTAAGCAAATGTAGTGATAAATGAAATTTACTTATATTCAAAGTGCTAGTGTTAAATAAAATTAATTTATATAGTACTCACTAATGATACCTGTGCAAGTTTAAAATGATTTCTGTTGTTATGGAAGTAGCCACTTGAAAGAGAATTTTAAGACTAGAATTATTCAAATTTTGGACTACCAACAGACTTCAAATTAGTTGAGTACAAGTGAAAATATCTGTAGAATAAAATGAAAAGGTTAAACCAGTGCCAAGTTAACTTAACTTATTATAACTAGTAGAACTTGGAGAGAGACAAGTATAGCAACCATTCAAAAATTCTATCAGTCAAACCTGTAGGTCAAAATACTTCCAATAGTTCCAGTAATAGAATATATGTACTTGCTCGCTATATTAATCTCATAAGGTTTTGATCATCTATGATTACCTGCTCACTAGAACTTAATGTTCTGTTTCATAATGTTATTATGGAGCAACCTCAATACGGAGGTTCACCATTTACCAGGAAGCCTGCTGACTACAATCATATCTTCTAAACATGTCAATGTCATTTTGGTAAAATATATTGACTTTCCAAAAAAATCGTACAAAATATTAAGCTAAAAAAAGCAGTAGTTCAGTAAGATTATTGGTGCATGGAGGGATGTGCTTGATGATACATTTGTGAAAACTAGAACTGCCTGATGGAAAGAATGTCAGGTGAAGTTAGCTGTAGCATGTAGCAATAGAAAAGGTGTGGTTAATGTTTGCACGGTGCATCCCTCTTAGACAAATAAGTGTAGACATGATGACCATCAACACTATCTATCACTTGGTCATTTTCTTTTTCTATAGGTTGAATTAGCTCTAAGTGTAGAAGAGCTGTTTCCCAGAGGCTTGAGGCGTTACTTCATAAAAGGAAACCGTAAAGTCTTTCCCAACAGAAAGCTCAATACTATTGAAATATTTCGATTCAGTATCTTTGGTGAAGAGAATGATCGCTACGACACCTCTGAAAATATCTCAAATGCTCTTCATCCACCATTGGTAAGTTATGTCAAGTACTATAATAAAACTACAGAATAATAACATTTACACAGGACAAGGTGTGACTTCATTGAAGCATCATAATGTACACTAAAAATGTTTGTTAAAATTAAGCAATGAAAAATATTTTTATGATTTCATAAATAAGTGAACCCTTTCCCTCCCAAATGTGTGAACATGATGTAAGAGCTTTGGCGTGTAGCTGTGGGGTGATTTGATATCTAAGACAGACCATGATGGAGTTAATTCTGCAAGGGAATCGATTTGACTACCATCCAGCTATGTTGCTGTGTATTAATACATCTCGTGATCTGTAGAGATCAGGTGTTAGTTAACCCGACTTTTTTAGGTTTAAGGGTACATGCATGAGAGAAGTAATTCATGGCTTATCTATTTGATGACAGTTACAGTAGTAGTAATACGCCATATGATGGGTTCAAGTTTGTTCTTAATTCTTTTCTCTTTTTTTTGTTGCTTGATTTTGGTTTAATTTTCTTTATTTAGCATCAGTGGAAGTAAAATACTATTATATATTTAGTAGATGTAGTGAAGTTTCTCATCTCTTTATTTTACTGTTTTCACTTATTCAGACCCCAACTGAGCAACTTCAGACATACACCGATCATCTTCTTACTGAAGTGAAACAGTTGAAGGATACTGTGCAAGATTTGATGGAGAGGAACGTTGTAATGGAACAACTGATTCGCGAACTTATTCAGAAACCAACAGCTCCACTTGTAGCTGCGGCTGATGACAACAATAGTGGACAATTTAATTTATAATGATGGGACAACAGTGATGTATAATATAATTTAATGTAAATGCTGTAGATTTATAGTAGCTGTAGTAGAGTCAGAACAGTTCATGGTTGTATTTATCATTTAGGTTTCCATGAAATGTTTTCCAGTCCAGAGAACTGCTTTTTAAGTGATTGTGGGTCAGCCCATTCTCTGTTGAGATATGAGTCATCAGAGTCTGTTTCCAGTTTCTGTGAAACCAAATAAAAGAACAAAATGGAATTGACAAGAGTATTCACATAATTACTGCTAGCCAACCTTTAGCTCCTCTTGTTTCCTGTATGCATAGGCCATCATGTGTTTTTTGTCGTTCTCACTGAACACCGGCTCTCTTGCTGGCGCCCCTTGACCTTTCTTCTGAAGTTTGGCTATGATCCTTGTCTTCTCATTCTTTCCAATGTAGTCCATCAGCTTCTTACTAGCAACCATTTCTTTTCCAGCCCACCATAGCTGTGCATTGCTCACATCAAGAACTTGTTGACCAGCCTGCCAATGCGACACAGTCATTGGTGTGCAACAAATACACAACACAGAATGCAAACATGTACTAGTAATAACTCTCTCTTTTTAAATCTTTACCTGTGTTCCTGCTAAGTCTTCTTTTCCTTCAAACTCCTGTCGTATAATATCATAGGGAGGCAGGTTCATGGGGTAGACGATGGTAACAGCACCTCGCAGCTTATCCAAAGCATCACTGATGATGCCCACACACATACATACTCCTTCACTGACTTGATTCTGAAAAAAAGAATTTTAATAAAAACATTTTTTGGTACCATTTCTGCTTCAAGTTCCACACAAAGAAAGTATAGATTTATCAACTTCTTTCACATAACTTTTTTTTTTAATATATTTTTAATTTTTAATTCAACTACCACTAAATAGCTAAATGGAATTCTCTGTTCTTTTGGTTTAAAATTCAGTCGTAATCATGCTGTTTCAGAAAGGGGGAGGGGGGAAAGAAGAAAGGACTTAACACATTAGTATAAAATCAGTCACACAGGCTTTCACTGCATTTGGTTAAAAATGTGCCCAGGTTTTCTGTAATCAAGCTTCGGGGAGCACAACCGAGAACTCAGTCAGCCTATTGATATGCAGGGGACAGTTTTTTTTATATCAACTTGTTCACTTTCCCTCACTAGGGATTGGTTGGCACACTGCACCACTGCTTGAGCACCCAAACATTAAAAAAACAAACATATATATATATATAAATCATTTCCATTTTGTTTATCTGACACTGGCAACATCAATTTCCTCATCCACTTTTTGTGGTCACTTAATCACTGATTATTATCTCCCTTCAATTTACTGTCACCCAAGCATCAAATTTAATGATTTATGATTCATCTTAGATAGAACAAAGTACCATCCTGAATAGCCAAGATTAAACCGAAAGGACAGACCCTCTTGCATGCTAATTTATGATTATTTCTAAAGTCACAATGAAACATTGAGCCAACTTGGTGTCACCAGATGTAATACAGATGTCTTATGTGAATAAAATGAAAAACACTTATGAGCAAGCATAGAATACATACTTACTTTGGAAACAGCAGCTTTTGCTTCACTGATAGTTCTCCTTAACACTTCCGCCATTTTCTCATCAGGTGCTAGACAATATGGCAGGCAATATTATGAACTATAGTGTACAAAGGTCTACACAAGTATACCTCTGCCATTCCTTCTTCCCATAGGATCTGCACTGGTCACATAGCCACCACTTGGGATACACACCTCTTCAAATTCATCACGGAGCTTAAGTTCCTGAATTTGTTCCTCCGTCAGCCCAACCATGTTAAGAGGAAGCATAACACCATACCTCATAAGAAGCTCAATCTCTAAAAATCAATCAAAAAGGTATAGATTTATTGTGAGGAGCACATACTGTGATGGATACATGCATGGTAAAGAAGTGATAATAATCATGCTAGTTCAGTCAGATACCAAAGTTACTAAAGACAGTTCCTCAAAGACAGTTCCTCTAATTTCTAACAATTCTCATATACATAGCTGGAGGCATGCATCCTGTCTATTCATACAATATAGCACTAAAGAACTTATTCCAATACAGCACTAAAGAACTTATTCCAATACAGCACTAAACAATTTATTCCAATACAGCACTAAAGAACTTATTCCAATACAGCACTAAAGAACTTATTCCAATACAGCACTAAAGAACTTATTTCAATACAGCACTAAAGAACTTATTCCAATACAGCACTAAAGAACTTATTCAAATACAGCACTAAAGAACTTATTCCAATACAGCACTAAAGAACTTATTCCAATACAGCACTAAAGAACTTATTCCAATACAGCACTAAAGAACTTATTCCAATACAGCACTAAAGAATTTATTCCAACAGCACTAAAGAACTTATTCCAACAGCACTAAATAACTTATTCCAATACATCACTAAAGAACTTACTACAATACAGCACTAAATAATTTATTGTCCGAAAGTTAAAGAATGTAGCAAAAATTGAAAAAAAAAGTAAGCTCTTTTCTCCCTTTTTCCTTCGGTTGAATGCCTAGTGTGCAATAAAATGGAGACTCAGTGGACAGCTGTGCGTATGGTGTGAATGGTGTGTGTGTGCATGCATGTTTCGTCTGTGTGTATATATATTTTTTGGTTTAGTATAGAAGCCATCAACTGGATTGTGATGTCTAAATATGGCTGTAAATGGGCCATTTTACCTTCAGTTCCTGAGTTATAAGGGTGTGTGTGTGTGTGGTGGGGGGGGGGGGGTTCTTATGATACTCTCAAATGGTAGTTGCTGCCACCAGGGTTCTGATCAGTTACAAGTTATCCCTTAAGCTAACCCAAAAAAATTTAGGGATGTTTAACTTAAATCTTATAACATTGTCAGTGACTTGCAAGCAGTTTTATATCCTGCCAGCCTGAATGCATTACATCACTTAGAATTACAAACACCCACACTGTGAGCGAGCTACTCCTACTTCAGCTAATATTTTCTGCAAACTAGGATAGCTGCCCCACTCCCTAGTTAATCACCAGTTGTTATAGTATTAACTAAGGCTACCTACTGTGGTTATAAGTAGCCAACAGTAGGTTCACACACCCTGTCTCACTTCAAAATAGATAGTATTAAATAACAATGATCTTTCCAATATTCAATATTCAATATTCAATATCACACTTTCAGTTACAACATGGATATTTTTCACTCTCTCAACAGTTTAGTTATGTCTTTATATAGTCAGACCATTCGGGGGCCCTGCTCCGGCACCCTGCCTGGCCAGCTGTTCATTCACCAAATGAGTTTATTGTAACCACTTCGTTTTCTTTGTTCTCATAATCAATTTCCTTCATCGGAAACCCATAACACATTATCTCAATTAGCTATCTTAATTAACTTTGTTATCTTTCTTATTAATTTCTTTATTCTCTTTCTTATTATTAACTTCTTGATGTCCTTTACTTGTTCCCTGCCTTGTCACAGGCAGAGTCACTGGGAGTAATCTGGTGGCTCTGACACACACACACACACTTAGAACTTTAGAACTTAGAAGCTGCCTATGGTACGAAGTACCATGATGGCAGTGTCCTGGATGAATCCAGGACCAATGGCAAAAAACTTAGCTTATGATGGCATCACACAGAAATGTTGGTGTCTGGTCAGATCTCCTTGTCTTCGAAATTTTCTTCCACAGGCACAACTTAGTGTTCTTAATTCAGATTGCCTGTTAGCTGAACAGGTGTTCCATCGCCTGGATGTTTAAATTTTCTCTACACCATCTAAACACAGATGAAACCACCCCTTCCTGTCCTGGCACAACTCATACCATCTATCATACACACCAATTGCCTGCAAATCCACTTTCAGAACATCCCTCCACCTCTTCTTTGCCCCGTGGCATGGTCTCTTCATGTTAAGCTCCCCAAACAACAATCTATTTGGAAGCCTTTCTTCATCCATGCGACCCACATGACCCAGCCATCTTAAACGCTGCTCCAGAATGATATCAGAGATGGAGTGCTGCAAGCCAAACCTACGTGATAGGCTTTGAGATGTTAATCTTTCATTCCATTGTTGGTACCTCGTCACACCCAGGATTGTCCGAATACAACGGTTATGAAAGGAATTCAGACGTCTTGTATGCACAGCCTTCATCGTCCAAGTTTCAGCTCCATACAGTAATACAGCTAGAACAACTGCCTTATACACTGCTCTCTTTGTGGCCAATGAGAGGTCTTTGTTCTTAAATACTGGCACCCTCAAACATCCAAATGCTCTAGCTGCCCTAGCAATTCTTCTAGTCACCTCACTAGTGATCTCCCCATCTCTTGAGATGGTAGCACCCAAGTATGTGAAGTCCTGGACTACATCCACAGAGCCACCCTCCACCTGCACTGGTCTGACATCACTCTCATTCAATCCCTCACCAACAACCATCCCTTTTGTCTTCTCAGTACTCACAGTCAGCCCCCATTCACTTGCCACTTTCACAAACTCTGCTGTTACTGACTCAAAACTATCCCGACAGGTTGCATGCAATGCCACATCATCAGCAAACTGGGACTCAGTTACTCTCATCTCACTCAATCTAGACTTAGCTGTGCGATCCCCAACCAACTTCCTACCATGCTTATATAACACACTCACTCCTGCACCACTACTCCTATTGCGCCAATAAGCCACCATAGCACTAAAGTAGATATTAAATAATGTGGGTGCCAGGGTACATCCCTGCCGTAAGCCATTCCGGACCTCAAACCTATCAGTTACAGTCGAACCCACTCTAACCTCAGCATGCATCCCCTCATGGAAAGACTTTACAACATTCAACATTTTTTCTGGCACACCATACTTCTCTAGGACCTTCCATAGGGCTTGCCTGGGCACTGAACCATAAGCCTTCCTCAAGTCTACAAACAACACATACAATGATTTGCCATGTTCCCTCGCTTTCTCCACAAGCTGTCTAGCAACAAATATCATGTCTGCACGACCACGTCCTTTCCTGAACCCACTCTGTGACTCTGGCAGAATTTTTTCAGCAATCGCTTGCAATCTTCCCTGTACAATTCTGCCTAGTATCTTCCCTACCACATCCAACAAGCTTATTCCACGCCAATGGTCACACTGCTTCAGGTCACCTTTCTTTGGGATTGGAACAACCACTGCGTCCTGCCAGTTTCTCACCACTTTACCTTCTTCCCACACCTTCTGCATCACCTCCAGCATTCTATCCCACAGATCTACACCACCATGGAGGATTAATCCAGGAAGGACACCAGACTTTCCTCCTGCCTTTCTCATCTTCAATTTGGTTAGAGCCTGCATCAATTCCTCTTCAGTTGGTGGCATATCCAAATCCAAGTGTGGTGGGAGTAGTGGCAGAGTGTCAATCACTTCGTCATTGAATGCGCAGGGTATGTTAAGTATCTTTACAAAATGCTGATGCCATCTGGCTCTTACCTCCTCGGGACCCTGAGTCAAACTTCCATTTTCTTTCATGACAGCAGTGGGTCTTGTTGGTCTTCTTCCAGCATGAGCCAGCTGCAACTTCCTGATACTCTTCCACCTTGTGCAACCATCCTTTTTTGCAGCTTCCCCCTCCTTGGCAACCCTGCATATCCATTCTTCCTTAGCATTGTCCACTGCAACCTTTACCTTTCTCTGATGTCTCCTAACTCCTTCCAGTTGGCTGAAGTATTGCACTGTATCATCCTCAGGTGAGCATAGGTGACAACAACTCCTCACTATCCTCAAACCAGTCTGGTTGCTTCCTCTTCCCTCTACCAACTACTTCCTCTGCAGCTGAAACAATACAAGACTTCAGAGCATCCCAGTTGCACTCGGTGGAATCTCCAGCTCTGAGTGGTCTAGCCAGCAAATGTTGCTCCAACACTTCACGGTATTCATCCCTCTTGGCAGGGGTTTTCAGTTTATGGATGGCAAAAGGCAAAGAAATCTTCTCTTTTGTTTTGGCAGAACGAGGAACAATAACCTTTAGCTTAGCTCTTACAAGCTTATGGTCAGTCCAGCAGTTTGCTCCCCTCATCACCTGCACATCTCTGCAAACAACTCTCTGTTCAGCCCTCATCACGACAAAGTCTATCATGTGACATTTCTTTGTTGCTGGGTGCGTCCAAGTTCCTTGATAGAATTTCTTCTTTTGGAACCAGGTATTCATGATTGAGAACTGATTTAATGAACAGAATTCCAAAAATTCCTTGCCCACAAAATTACGTCACTCAAACCATGCTTCCCTATAACACCTTGCCATAGATTATTCCCTGTGTCCAACACACCCACCCTAGCATTGAAATCACCCAGCATAACAAGGATATCATTATGTGGAATCCTATCTATTGTATCCTGCAAATCATCATAAACTTGAGCTTAATGCTTGGAGGTGCCTTAGCTGTGGGTGCGTAAGCACACACTACTGATACAAGTAAACACACACACACACACACACACACACACACAGTGAAGTCCACTATACTAGAGTTCCATTCAGTCACATAAATGAATATAAATAGAAGATCTAACTGGAAATATAATCATTACACATAATAACGTCACTATTACATGTAACCATGAGGTGAGCATGAAAACATAATCATAATTGTAGTCTGTTGGAGTAATCCTAGGCTAGCCCAGGCCTATGTTGGGGGTTGACCCACGACAGAGGGGACAGATAAACAAACAGATTGATCAAAGCACTCATCTGTTGAAGTGGATGAGAATTATCTAATGATTTTTGGATCCAGTTCTGATTAACTAAATGGAATCAAAAATCACATTTAATGCTGAAACAATTGCTGAGAAATTCATTATCCCACTGATAAATAATATAGGAGAGAAGTAATAGTATAGAAAGATTGGTTACTCTTGCAGAACATGAATCTGAAGCACCAATTTGACTGGGCTCTTAAAATAGATTGCTGGTGAATTATTTTTTACATAGCACATTATGTAGTTCCATAAATGCACTTCTCTTTTGATCTACTTCCTCATTAGTGGAGCATGGAATAGAATTGTATTATCTCCTTCTTGAGTGGGTGTAGGCAGTGTGCACATGCACACATACACAACACACACTTCAATCAATAACTTCTTACAAAAAGATTTTTTTCTAACCAATTTATACCCACACTCTATATGCAATCAAATGCAAACAGAGAGAGACCATTGAGAAATACTTCAAGCAAAGTCATAATTACAGGTAAAAGATTAGTAGAAGCATGAACAACATGGCCACAACATGGAACTTTACTGCTGGGACACTAGGAATAAGAGAGAGACAACACATGTAACAGTTCAATACACATATGCAAGTCACTCTCAGGAAACTTATGAGAGGCATTCACAACACTGTTGAATACATGATAAGAGTTATTTAATGAACCCTTGAATGTTGATGTTCGCTTGCTTAGTTCCTACTCAATTGATAAGCAGGCTCTTGTAGTCTTGCTGGTGCACAATATATTAGTTATACATGCTGAATCAGTATATGCTGAATAGCAAGGTTTTACAGGCAGCAAAATTGCATGTTTAAGAGGAAGGGAAGGTAGAGTATAAATAGGATGGGTATGCAAGACAACACTGTTCCTTTTCTGTTGCTGTCTTTCATATAATAGATTAAAGAAGGACAAAAAGTATGTTAAGAAGAACCTTCTTATTTAAATGTGTCCTTTCCTGGTTGCAACAAGCTTGGACAAACCTTCAGAGACAGTATCCCTTGGTTTGGAGCCCACAAAACTGAACTTCCGGCTAAGCTCTGATTATCTAAATGCTTAACTACAAGAGGAAATAGAGGGTAAAGAGGTGAGTTAATACATTCTTGTCATTAGATCTGATTGCATTCCCATGGGACTCATGAGAGGTTAGAAGCAGATCAGAGTACCCCTTTAAAAAAAATATTAAAAAAAAACGATAAAATTTTGTGCATGGTGATTCAATTATTTTATTTGAAATATTTGACAAAAAATTTTTGCAATGATTTTAACATGACCTGTGGGTGGTTCACCAAGTGTATGGTTAATTATATATGAATAAATAGCAGCCACACCTCAAAATTACCATTTAAATTAATTTCTCAATTCTTTTATCCTCTAAGGCCAGTAGCACATAACACTAAACTTTGTGAAATAAACAAACATTAAATTAGAAATCAAGTCAATTACAGTGAGCTGTTGCAGCAATGTTGAGCATGACATTGTGAACTAGCCCTACGCTATCACCCCAACTCCACAGGAACAAAAATATTGGAGAAGGAAAAGCAAATTGCAGTTCACTTGAGTTAAACCTCAAGTATCAACTTGATGCAAGGTTCAAAGGGTCAAATTATAAACATTGTGTGAATCATGATCACATCTTTATAATTTATATGGTTAAAACATGTAATGGTGAGGGTATCCAGCAACGCCAAGGAAAAACAACAACAAAAAACAATAACATTAGAACTGTCCAATTTACGCAGAAAAATATTCAGTCAATTTGATTATTTCATTACTTTCAGCTCCACAGTTGTTTGTGTACCTTCAGCTAATTAATTAACAGTCAACATCACCCCCCCCCCCCCCCCCACATACTATAACTATGAGACAACAAAAGTGGTGGAATCCGTAACTCGGGTTAATAAAAGATCTTAATTTAATTTAGTTTACTCTGTTGTGTGCTAACTTTACTGAATTCAATTTGTGTTGCATGTGTCACAGAGCATGATACCATAGAAACAACTGCTGCTTGTCACTATCATAGATACAGTATACAGAGATTATAAACAGCTAAAATATGTGGTTTTATCCATATTATGACTGACATCATGCGTAAGAATGTTTTCCGGAAATTTTTCTCAAGGTGGTGAGCAGATTGTCTCAATCACTGACAGACCAGTCATGAAAGTTTCTACTACCACTTCTTAAGCTATTAACTTACTTGGCAACCACTTCTGCATGGATAAATTAATTTAGCCAACTCTAAACCACTATTTTCAACCCAAAAAGAGGGAAGAAGAAACCCAAGTGCCTCTTATCAGCAATCAACAAAATTTAGTCGCTAACTATGTGACTGCTCAATACATGTTTTACAAATCTGACCAATCATATTTGGTTGCAAAATCTAGTAACTGGCCCTGCCTAAAGTGATCAGCAGCTTATTAGTCTCACACAGCCAGTTACTAAATTCTGTAACCAAATCTGATTGGTCAAAATTATAAAACATCACCTATTGCATCAACATTTCACAAACTTGTACTTAGTATCTGTAACCCCAATTATATTTCTGGCCTGTGACACACTTCCCTAGGAGCATGAAAACCTGGCTACAGTGACCAGACCAATTATAAAAGGACAGCCAAGTCCCTTATTAATTCTGCTAGTGAGACTAACCAGATGAACAAATCAGTAGGTAAAGGGTCTGGCTACCTGTAATGATCACAAATTGTTTTGTTTTTGTCAACAAATTGCTCACTTCACTCACAAATAAGTAATACCTACACTATTCACTCCAGCAGTAAATACTCATCCCATTTGGGCTTTCCTAACTCACCCCCGCACAACCGTTGCACTTTCAAAATTCCATTGTGCAATTTCGCCAGCTGGATTATGAGGTCATGAATTGGCACCTGAAATGAAGTATCATACAGGAAAATACTCTCCTCTCCTCTCTTTATGTGTAGCTTAACCATCTTTAAGTCAAGCGCATGAACCGTTGACAACCAAAATGCTGAGTGTCAACAAAGTGTTGCTCAGCATCGCCACAAGGTACGGAGGTCATTCACAAGGTACGGAGGTCATTCACAAGGTACGGAGGTCATTCACAAGGTACGGAGGTCATTCGAAGAAGTGGCAATGAAGTGGTCACACCCCCAGTAGCCCTGCTCTGGCGTTAATAATATAAGGTGCTATTTGCATGGACTTTAATTAATAACCCTTTTATATTTGCACTTCTTTTGTTGTTGTCTTTTGCCAAAGAAGAACGCATGGCTTACTTGAGAGCTGCGGGAAAAGCCATACGCAACAGCCCCAAGGCAATTCGGAAGAAGTTGGGAGGCCACGAGCTAGGTCCACAAGGACATGAACGTAAGTTTAATTGCAGCTACTCTACCTAGCTATTTAACTTGGCGGTGCTAACAAATTGACACAGCTGAGCACAAGTAGCAGTATTGCCTTGTTCATTACTTTGGGGGCTCTCATCGGCTTCTTCCATGTTTTTGGTGGCATTCAGGTGTCCAATTTACAATTTGCAAGCATCTGGGAAATGGGCTTAACTTAAACCCACTGGAATTAGGTATATTGAATGAGAGAGGGAATATTTGTGTGTGCTAAAATGTTGATATTTTATTACTGGCACTCATGGTCCACTGTCACATCCACACCCATGTTTGCATTTGCACCCACAACGTAAATAAATCTAATTATCAAAAACTGTAAGTTCATCAACCAAAGAAGTATTAAAGTCTTTCCAGTGCAGAAGTATACCCTGAAACATTCTGCTTATAAAAAATTTTTTTTATAAAGTTTTGAAATTTTGCTTGCGATCTTTTCTATGTTCTTAAATTTGAACTGCTCACTGAATGTGTTTGCAGAATGCTTGCACTCATATGTAACAAAAGTGAATTCTGACCGTATTGTAACCTGTGGTACTGTGTAGTGCCAGAAATCCATGGCATATCACAACTGCTTAAACAGTGTTGACCTGATTGGGTGCATGTATTTAATATCTTATACATGCTTTAGATGAATGTATATGTGCTGACGTAATTCAAGGAACATGTTTTTAGTGTTTGTACTTATTTCTCTGTGTAGAATTGGATGAAGACTGGTATCATTCAGATGATCCCATTAATTCTGGTATTTCCTTTTATGTGAAGGTATGTATGTAGCTATCTTGTATAAGCTTTCTATTTCCATGTTCATATGCTAGCTCCTCCCAAGCTGAGTGCTTCCCTGCATAGACCATGCTATGGTAATATCTACCCAACTTTGTAGTATACGCTCCAACATTTTTGTTTTGTGTGACATATCTGCGAATCTACTAGTTTAATCCTCTATATCTCTACAATGATGTGTTGATGTGATGGGCTTCAGATATGAAGACAAGCAGAACACAGATGCGTACCCAAAAATATGTTTTGACATCTTACCACCCTCATAATTTTATCCCATTGAAACCATTTCCATAGCGATGCATGCAGACACAAAGAAGAAGCTTGTAAAAAAACGAATTGAAATTTAGATGCCAAACCTATTTAGTCAGGTGTGCATCTGTATTCTCCCAATCTTCAGATTGAGTCTATCTGGAGCCCATAAGTTGGATACACAGTAAAATAAAAATATATAAATATAAAAATGTAGCTACGTGTGTGTGTGTGTGTGTGTGTGTGTGTGTGTGTGTGTGTGTGTGTGTGTGTGTGTGTGTTTTGTGGTAATTTCTTCCTGTTGATCTGATCATTTAGTATCTTGGCTCAGCAGCAGTGGTTCGCACTCATGGACCTGGATCTACTGATGATGCTGTCAAAGCAATTGTTCAACATGTAAGAGTCCATACTTTATCTTTTCTTCTTTTTTGGCTGCCTATGATAGTAATTTGCACTGCTAGGCTTGAGGAGTGTGATGATATATAGATAGCTGGTAGGCAAATAATCAACATAAGTTGCTGTGTTTTGATGAGTGTACATTTGCACTTGAGAAGTTCCAAATGTTGTAAAGGTTGGAACAAGTTGACACATACTCTTATCGTTCAATAACTGTATTGCCTTTTGTTAAATTTCTCGTGTAAGTTCACATAAAGTGAAAGCAAACTACTGAAATTACTTGCAATATTGACACAAACAGTGTGTCTGTTTGTGTGTATGTGTATGGGTTTGGACAATGATATCATGTTACCATGTACCGTGGATGGGTTCGAGGTGTGTGTGTGTGTGTGTGTGTGTGTGTGTGTGTGTGTGTGTGTGTGTGTGTGTGTGTGTGTGCGCGCGTGTGTGTGCGTGCATGTGTGTGCGTGCATGTGTGTGTGTGTGTGTGTGTGTGTGTGTGTGTGTGTGTGCGTGTGTGTGTGTGGAGGACACGACATTTCAGAGAGAAAAATATCTCGGTTGTAGTTTTAAAAAAATATCAAATATACCAGTTTCACTAGATATATCTATCAACAGCACGCAAACTGAACAGGAAAATTTTTCAGCTGTGGTTTTTTGTCATAGCTGTATGAACGAATCTAGGAATATCCTTTAATTAGGGTGAAAAATTTTTTTTTTGATTTGCTCTCACTGTTCATCACTAGGGAAGCTGATATGTTTATAATTGTTACATGAGTAATTCTTTTCCAGATGTCTGAGTCTGAGAATGAAGACCAGCGGATGTATTCACCACATTTGATGAACTTAATTCTCAAGTTGCTATACTGAAACAAAACCTTGAAAATTGCTGAATTTAGCTAGAGAATTATAAACCAAGATCAGTTTTTTTTTTTTTTTTTTTTTTTTTTTTTTTTTTTTTTTTTTTTTTTTTTTTTTTTTTTTTTTTCTCCCCTGGTACTGTTTTTTTGTTGTTGCTGTTGATATTTCTTGAGAGAGTTTATGTCTTTGGAGGTCATTCTTTATAACAGCCCATGTATCATGGGAAGGCATGTTCTGAGGTGAACATGTCTTGTGGATGGCATATCTTAAAAGAGATGTGCATTACTAGAAGACCTCCTGTCTTACAGGAAAACAGGTTTTACTGGTAGGAATGCCTTATAAGAGGGCATGTCTTACAGGAGGACTTGTCTTACTGGATGGCATATTGTGCATTAGTACATGTTTATAGGAAAACACGTTTTACGGGAGAACAGGTTTTTACTAGAAAATTTATCTTTAGGAGGGCATGTCTTACATAACGGCATGTCTATTAAGAGATCATATGTTACTGGTAAACATGTATTATGGGTGAATAGGTTTTACATGAATGAATGGTTTGAGTATTATTGGAAGACATGTTTTTCTGGATGCCATGTCCAAGTGAGTGCATGTCTCATGGGAAGTCATGAGTTGTTGGAAATGTAAGAGTGTTGCATGGTGTTGCGAGATGATATCACTTGCGATTTGGTATCAGTTTTGTTGAAAATCTTACTGTACATCAATGTTTCCATGAGTACTTCAGAATGAACTTGCTGCTGTTATTTCCTTGTGATAATCTGTAAAAATAAAAGGGAAAGTAATGTGAGAATGTGTTTGTTTTTTATTTGAACTTTTCGATATATGCCATTAAAGCACACGCATTACCATTGGTTATAATTGGTATCAATGTTGTAAATTAGTTATTTCCACTTTTCCTCCTTTTTTTAAACCTTTTTGGTTACACTGTAATGTTAATTCTTCATTTGGTTCTCAAGATTACAATCCTGAATTTCATTGTTATGCATAATTTCTTTGTTTATTTATGCTCACATGTTAGTGAATGTTCCATTGTAGACATAACAATCTTAAACAAATCTGTGTTACCTGATCAGCAAGAATTTCCCTCCTACCCAATTCTTAACATTGCATAACATATAAAATAATAGTTAATTATGACCAACAGTATATATTTTTTAATTTTTCAAAATATGGGTTGCACTTTTTGGAGTACTATGGAGCACCTGTAATAGTGAGAAGGTTAATAGTTTTGTAGTTGTAATTTGCACTGAATGCCAGTGAAATCTATGAGTGGCCTCAATATATAAGCCTGTGCAATCTAAGTCCGGTTTCACCTGTCTCTGGAGCTGGTTCCACGCATCCACATTACAACGAATTTCATCCGAATGGGTTCCATCTGAAGTCACCTGAAGGGTAGGCTTCACATGTATCGAACCTCCCCATGGCTTTATTGTTGATGTGTGTTATTAGAAGTTTATCTATAACAGATTTCTCCCTAAAATCACTATTTTGATACAAGACACATGCAAACCCGAAAACCTATTAATCAGTCTATGCTAATTATCCACCCAAACTGGTAGTGTGGAGCGGATTTAGCATTATGCCAGAGTGGACACAAGAAAACAGCTGAAAGCTATTGTTGCTGGAGAGAGAGGAACAAACCAGTTTGTAGTGTGGACAGACCTGCCTAAGTGGTGTCTTCTAATTTAGTGTCAACATTTTGGTTACCATAAAACATAATCCACTTTGGTTTAGAGTTTCAAGATTACTTGACCCGAAGTGCACTTTTGAGATCCTTTAATTTATTTTTGGGACTCCACACCACTCTCTGTGGTGGAAGTAGCGGTGTGTTTTGTGGGTAAAGAAGCCCTAATCAGGATAAGTGGCCATGAAGTGATCTGTGGATTCCTATAGTGTGTTTATAGTGCTTCTCTTGCTGAGGGGCTTCAGCAAACCACACCACACAAGTCTGTTGTGCTGAGCTATCCCAATAGGGAAATATGTTTACCACTGACTTGCATAAAACCCAAGCTGCTCGCTGGCAGATGTTCCTGTGGCTGGGGAAACTCCCATTAAAACTACACCCTTTGTCTGTAGTTATTACATGACCAAAACTGCTCTGTGTTAAAGAAGCTGTGTCTTCAAGGCCTGTATCATATGACCTGGCTCGCTGGGGTCATAACCTCTACTTGTCTTGCATCTGTCACCCACCATTGCATCAACTGCCTCTGATTTCTCTTTTGGGTGCAGGAAATTTACCTTCATTTCCATTTGTGACCTTTCACCTTGTAACTAGTCAAAATTTCTTTTATCTATGTTGTTACCCGCGAGTGTGGAGCTCCTCGCAGGGTCTTAAAGTCACTTTGTTGTTGTTCTTGTGATGCTTCCTCAGATACACGAAATATGGGAAATTTGCAAAATACCTCAAATGTATATCTTATGGTCTATGCGCATGCACAAATGCGCAGGAGTTTTAACCTTAATAATAAACCCCTAATGTATATCTCATGGGCCTAGCTACTTCCTAAGAAGAAACAGAGAAACACACTATTTGACAATTAGAAAGCAGCAGTGGTGAGTTGTCTAGGTTTAGCTACAGCAAGCGGGTTATGCTTGATACATTTCAAACTTATTATAGAGATAATTAGTAAGTGTTAGATGTGGTTACAATTGAATCCATTGTAATCATTATTTTTTGCGCTCATTTTGGGGGGAGGGGCTTATTATAGGGTGGGTGCACATTGCTTTTTTAAAAAAATACTTTAGATATTGACTTTGGGTTTATTCAGTTTTAGAGTATGAAAAAGTCCCACTATAAATGCTACATAGTAAACCTAATTATTAGATATGTATGTTATTGTATGACACATTTCAATAATAGTAAATGGAACTGCAGATGTGCTATGAAGTACCTTGTGTGTATATTGGTGTGTGCTGGATTAATAGTGCTTTTACTCCTTCAATTGTAACTACTTTCAAAGGTGTTGCAATAGGAAGAAAGTGACTAATAAAGCTGTTTTTTCCCCTAAAAATCTGACAGATACTTGTGCACACACAGATACTCATGTAAACAGATATCATGCCAGTGTTATTAATAGATCACCAGCTATCCATGACATTGCTAATGTTGTTGCAATTGAATCATTACAGGCCAAACATCGAGGAGGGAAGTTGCAGAAGGTATCAATAACCGTATCCTCCAAATTTATCAAAATACAGGATGTTGACAAACAGGTGAGCATCAACAATTCGTGCTAAGGATAGAGTGCCTCTGTGCATATATTTCTGTGAGCAGTCAACTATTCTCACCTACAGATTTATTAAGGTTTACATTAATGCTTCGGAATAAGGTCACTGAAAGTTTGAATAAGTCTGATTTGTTGGTACTTTGTTTACAATGGCAAAAACTGAATGAAACACAATAAATTTACTATTCCTATATATATATGTAGCTATCTCCTGACCTCACACATATATGCATGTGTGTGTGTGGAAGTCCAGATATTGGTAAATTCTCTGTCTCACCAAATTGTGACATGCCCCCCCCCCCCCCAAAAAAAAACAGAAAACCAATTTAAAAATTGCCTCCATCGCCCTTAACTGTTGTGTTAGCTGCATAAGCTACAGGTGACCAACCAACCAGCAAGTTATTTTGTCTTATCAGTCAGTGTATACTGGATACTGGAGAGTTGTGTACCCTAACAGCTACAGCTACACTTACACTCTAATGCTATCCATGCGCTCGCACATGCACACCACTCTCTCTCTCTCTCTCTCTCTCTCTCTCTCTCTCTTTCTATATATAGTGGGTTCGTTTTAGCTTCTTTTCTTTGTTGACTTCCCTTCACCCCAGGAAAGACTTCCCTTCACCCCAGGAAAGACTTCCTGTAATTATCTCTCAAGATAGTGATGAGTCTTGGGGAATATCTCATAGGAATTGGTTATTAATTGAATAATCATGATTGCCTGTTTTCCTCCATTTGGCATTCACTGGCTCAGAATTAACAGCAAAATATGACCTTCCCTTGGCTTATGGTATTACACTCTATTTAAATAGCTTTCTCGATCTACTGTAGTCTCACTAGTAGTGATACATGTATTATAAGGTGTAGTAAGGAAATTTGGTGGGGGGAAATTTCTTAAAAATCATATGAGTAATGTTAAAAGAAATTGCTTTTAATAAAACCCCAACAAAACAGTGAAAGCCGTGAAATATATTTAAAGAAAAAATTATAAACGGTTGTATCTTAAGGTTGTTCCTGGAGTTCTCATTGCGAGGTTTTACAGAGACAGGATGTTTTACTTGATTTACTTATCTAGTGTGTTGGGAGGGTTTGATGCTGAAGGTATTGGGACATCTAAAACACCACAACATTATGGACAACAGCAACTTGAGAGTGCATGGGCTACTATCAAGCTATATTTTTATGATATCTCTAATGCTATTTACATTGGTATAATTGGTATGTCCTTTGTATGATTCAACAATGAAAGTAATCACTTAGTTTTGTTTATTGTTTTATTACTGCATTTTCAATTTAGAACAACCATGGAACAAATATTAAAAGCAAGTTTTTAGAAAAAAATTGTTTTTAATTTCTTTCAGTTGTGTTATGGAATGTTTAGGAAATCTGTGTGTAGAATTTATTATGATATCATTTACAGTCACATGCGCAAACGGCACGCACGAACACACACACACACACACACACACACACACACACACACACACACACACACACACACACACACACACACACACACACACCATTACCAGTAATATTTAGGCAATAAATTTGTAGTGTCTGTAATGTGATTAGCCATATGACAATTATTTGGTGAGTGAAGCTAACCAACCACATGCAGTGAGTTGAATGAGAGGAGGCGTGTACAGGCCATCCTGGACTTGAATGAGCTCATGCTTAGCAAGTAATGACCACAACATGCACGACACTCAGCAGGACAGAACTGGCAGCTTGTAATAGTCACTGGAGCAGCTGTTGGTGGAGCCAGCCAGACAGACTGACTGACTGACCTCAACAACAACATATATATATATATATATGTATATATATATGTATATATGTATATATGTATATATATATGTATATATGTATATTATATATGTATATATATATGTATATATATATGTATATATATATATATATATATATATATATATATATATATATATATATATTATATAAGTGTGCCAAATGTTTATAAGAAGACTCACAACAACAAAAGGATTATTTTCATGGAGGACAGGTTGAGTCCATCCTATGAATATCCATCCCCACAACTGTGAGTTCATGAAGGAGGAAGAGTGGTTTGTGCAGAGAGCCTAGAGGACTGCTCAGGAGAAATTAATGGATGAGGATTAAGAAAATAAGCAGAAAGGTGGAACTATGTTAGCTGTGAAGTCTGGAGCAACTGCAATGCAATGTCCAATACAACCATAGTTTAGCTTGAAAGCTGTCAGGTATTTGAGCATAACATAACATAACCATGTTGTTGTGTATACTTATTTTCTTTAGTGGCATCTGGAACAAATGTGAAGCTATCTCTGTGGTGCCCACAGAGACCTCTGTAGGTGTGACTATAGGTGTGACTGACTGCAGTGGAGGAGTGTGGCTGTAGGTGTGGCTGACTGCAGTGGAGGAGTGTGGCTGTAGGTGTGGCTGACTGCAGTGGAGGAGTGTGGCTGTAGGCATGGTTGACTGCAGTGGAGTGTGGCTGTAGGTGTGGCTGACTGCAGTGGAGGGGTGTGGCTGTAGGTGTGGTTGACTGCAGTGGAGGAGTGTGGCTGTAGGCGTGGTTGACTGCAGTGGAAGAGTGTGGCTGTAGGCGTGGTTGACTGCAGTGGAGGAGTGTGGCTGTAGGTGTGGCTGACTGCAGTGGAGGGGTGTGGCTGTAGGTGTGGTTGACTGCAGTGGAGGAGTGTGGCTGTAGGCGTGACTGACTGCAGTGGAGGAGTGTGGCTGTAGGCGTGACTGACTGCAGTGGAGGAGTGTGGCTGTAGGTGTGACTGACTGCAGTGGAGCAGTGTGGCTGTAGGTGTGACTGACTGCAGTGGAGGAGTGAGGCTGTAGGTGTGGCTGACTGCAGTGGAGGAGTGTGGCTGTAGGTGTGACTGACTGCAGTGGAGGAGTGTGGCTGTAGGTGTGACTGACTGCAGTGGAGGGGTGTGGCTGTTGTATGGAAAGAATTTAAACATGTTGTGACACAAAATAATTAGCAACATTGGGAAACGAAGACTCTAATTCAGGGGAACTATTAGATTGCTGACTCCTTGAGCATATGCTCCTGACTAGTGACTGCTGTTAGAGAACTTGTTCCAGCCATTAGTGATACCACGGTCCAGTTAACTGTGCTTAAATATATTAATGTTCTTGGAAGCAAGTATTAATATCACTTTTGGGGAATGCATCTTGATATTTTTAACCATCATAGTCACTTCTATGTAGGCAAAAGTTATTAGGCTGTGGTTAATATGTAGATGTGAAGCTTTGATTGGGTAAGCAAACATGATGGTAGCGGATGAAACTATACCAAGATGGTCGGTCAAGTGTCATCATTGCCAACTCCCAACTTATCTATGGATGGTCAAGTTTGAGCCCTAGCCATTTCTGTTGAGTTATATCAGATCCAGTTGCAGCAGAACCTCCCTATTCTGGTTGCCCTGTAGGGGCCAATCATCACACAAGCTAACAAAGAAATGATTTACAGTTGCTTTCCTAGCTCTAGCCATAACCTTAATTTCAGCCCTCATCATGACATCCATCAAGCTAAAAAAAATAATTCCTAAAGTATGTTCTTCATTCTTATATCAAATGTGGCAGTGTTGCTCAGGTGCTGTATTTTGTTGAAGGCTCATTGAAGAGTTCTTCAAGATTGTGAGAGTGTTGACCTCCATCACTGTGAAGGTGTTGGGTGTGTTTGAGTGCAGTCTAGATGGAAAAACATGATGGTGGTTGAGAATTCATTCAGAAGAGTTGATGGTGTATTCTTACCCTTACCTAACTCACACGTGGTTTACAAGGATCTGTGATGACCAAGTATGTAGAGGTTCATCTATGTACACATCTTCCATGTGAAGTTTCTAGCTCTACAGCATCTTCCATTGTCAACCTTTGTATAACCAAACTTCATCTATCAATGCTATTGCACAAGGACACGAAGGAAGGTCTTTCTCAAGCAACATTGACATTATCACTTCAGGACAATTAGGGGACTGAAATAAATTCTGTGGATATTCCTGTTGTGGATATTCCTGTTGTGGATATTCCTGTTGTGGATATTCCTGTTGTGGATATTCCTGTTGTGGATATTCCTGTTGTGGATATGTTCTTGAGTTTGTGGTTTCGTCCTCTCCTGTTTCATCTGCCCACAGTTGGAAATAATGTACAGTCATAAACAGGGGAGCTTAGTGCATGCTAAAGAATGGGCTGGTCATCTGCAATGCATTACTTCTTTCCTTTTTTAATATAAAGATTAATAAGTCCACAAAAAAGGTGGGGGGGGGGGGGGGAAGAAGAGAAATATCATCTATTATACTTCCTTTAACTTGTTACATTCCCTCCACTCTGAAGTCCTCTATAGCATCAAGTAAAAACTGGCAGCTATGGTTCCTCTCCTGTATCCAATTTCTTATAATACAGACACATGACCTCATGACTAAAGTTCAGCTTATATATCAGCTTAGTGATAGATGTGACCAACTGAGCTGGTCATAACAAGAAAGTTACTGCCAACCTTCATAACGCCAAGTTTTGCTTCTTTAGCAGCTATGTACTATAATGCACCACTGCCTTATTACTGTATAGCCTGTCCACAACAAACAATGCCCTTCTTGTACGACCTCACGATGAGGTTTGTTAGCCTTTGCATGGGCAACCCAAATTTATTGGTAGAGGTTTCAATCCCTGTCAAACCATGTAAAGCATTCACATCTCAAATCCTTAAAAAAATGCTGCCAGTATCTCCTCGACTCCAACCTGTCGCTATGTCCATTAAAGTGTCCCTTGACTGTGGTCAGGTGACTGTGGTCATGTGTGGCGTATGTAGACTAGGATTTGTCAAGAAGATTTGCAGCAACAGTCTAACTGATGTGATACTCACAATTTTAATCCTCAGTGTTGGTAGTGCCGTGAGCCAATTATTTGATATAGTGTTGGTGGTGTGGATAGTGAATGAACCGAACCTTCTCTGATTCTGGCTGTACTCTTCTCTCACTGATGGTTTGTATTATTAACACAATGTCATGCACACTCACTTGCATATAATGATGAGCGTCTTAGTCTAGTAAACCTATTATATAAATTTAGATTGCCAACTCTTAGGGTATTAGCTGAAACAGTTGCGATTATGCCATTGTGCTACTACAATCATTCATACTCACAAGCTCTTTTTAAAAAATCTTGTACATTTTTTGTGTAAAAAGAAAATAGGAAAAAATGCATATTTGAAACATTATATACTTATGTACCTAAATATGGGAGCAAAGTGGCCCACCCAAATCTTTGTAACTTAAAGTGATGAATGTTTCACACACTAGCACATTTCCGTGCTTGACGGAGTTCTATTCCCAAATATGTCAGTTATAAGTGGACGAAGAGTAAATGATAATTTGTGTATCCGTAGAGTGCTTGTGAACCAAACTGTATCTAGCAATGCTATATCACATTTAAATATAATCATCCAAGTTGGTTTCAGGTTTCCCGAGGTCTAGGGCATGGGTTAAGGATTGTGGCAGTGTCAATTGTTATGTGTTGTTGTGGCAAGTAGTGTGTTCTTGTCGTTGTCAACCACTTAAAATGAATTAGAAAACTACTGCTTGCTTTATGGTGTGGGAGAATTAAGTCCCTGAAGTCTCCAAATTTATTATTGTCTCTATCACTGCCCTACACCTCAATCTTCTCTGATACATTAGGAATGCAGCATTTTGTAAGGTGACAGGTGACCCTGCGAGATTAGCATAGAAAGTGTGTACCAAATGCACATGCTTCACTCTGCTGAAGGTCACAGGAGCAAGGAGCATGGTGCTGAGAGTGGGAGAAGAACTGATCTGTGTGTGTAGGCGGCTACTGCTGCTGGTACAAGCTGACAGTCAATACATGTTTCTAACAAACAGACTAACACTTGCTCTTACAGCCTTATCCAGAAGTAAATTTCTAGCCCTTTTTGTAGCCAAATATATATTATCAGGACAGTCATAGAAAGTGAATATGCTGCTGAAATATTTGAAGTGGATCAACAAAAAGATAAAATTGAGATAATTTACATCAACAAGTGCAGAGAATAAATTAACTATTTCATGTTTGTTTAATTTTTTTATTCAGGAACATGATTCCTTCACTCTATATTTTTACTCGCAAGCTCCATGACCTCACAGAGTCTTAAAGTTACTTTGTTGGTCCCGTTCTTTGTGACACTTCTTCAGATGCAAAATATGGGAATTACATTTTGTACGTACTTAGTAGACCTGAATTATATTTTGTACGTACACTTATTAGACCTGACATGCACGTCATATACATGTCCAGCATGCACAGCGAGCGAGTTGTGCTTCATACATTTCGAGCTTGTTGTTTCATATTAACAGGACAAGTATGAAACTATGTGCATATAATGTATGATTTTTGTGATAACGTATCTTGTTAAAATTTACTTTTAATAATGAATTGTTTCCTTCTCTTTTTTGTAGTCAAAACTGGAAGAAATACCTCTCTACAGGTAACTCATAATTGAAATTTCTAAAGTGCATGCATATACTGAATAAAACATTAAGAACATAACACACAGCTGCACTGACTTGTAAATTTAATTTTGAAAGATAATTTGAAGTGCTTATTGATCACTGACAGCTAAGAATGCTAGGTAAACTAAATGTAAAGGCAATTCAACATTACTTTTCACAGTGTGTCTAATCTGTTGCCGTGCAACAGGAAAGAGCAAGTCAAGTGGATGGTTAATGTAGGATTTACTTCTTTTTTGTTGTCTGGCCCTACTTATTTGGTGAATGGAGAAACTAATTTCGTTCACACTATTTTGTTATATATATTTTTAGACTGTCAGACAGACCAGTAGGGGTAAGGGGGGATGCATAATAGGGGACTCGCATGATTACGTCACACACAACCTACCACACCTACTTATGGTATCAGTGAATTTCCAGCACCATAGAAAATGTATTAGCATTCATGACGGGCAACGCTATTTATGAGGACTGCAACTACAAAGTAGCCAGTGCTTTCATCATACTATAGGCATAGAAACTTTTAAAATTACGTGCATGCTGACAGCATATTCCAGAATAGTCTGAGCTATAACTGCTGAGAAATGGAGCATGAAAGTGAAGGAAAGATTAGTTATGATCACGTCATTGAGGCTGCTGCTAGTTATCAAAACTCATTGGTAGGCGAAAGCAGAGGTAAGTGTCAGACAGTTGCCAGAGTTAATCTTGGCCCAGAAATAGCTGCAATACTTCTCAAATTCTGTTGGGCAGCACTTGTGACAATGCAGAAATTCTTGGAGATGAGATGTTGCCCAAGAAAGTATTTTTTAAAAGAATAGCAGCTATTTTGGGCCACACCTTCTCTGGCAACTGTCTGCACTTGCTGCTACTAGCACCAACCAATGAATTTCTAGAACTAGCTAGGTTCGCTTGAACTTGAAATGTCCCACTAATTTTTTATTTTTTTTCACTTTTAAAACCATTTTGTTCACAAGCAAAGCTCTGAATATTCTGGAATTTACTATCAGGATGCTTAAAATTTTATAAAGCTTCTATTCCTGTAGTATGATGAAAGCACGAGCTATTTTTCAGATGCAGTTCTCAAAAATAGTGTTACCAGTCATGAATGCCAATACATTTTCTATGGTACTGGTGGTTCACTGGTACCATAAGTAGGCGTGGCAGGTAGTACCTGACGTAATCATGCAAGTCCCTTATTGTGAACAGAAGCAACTGAAAGTAATTGTACCAAAATTATTTTCTAGAAAATGTTCCCACTAATTCAAACTTGTCCTCCTTCAGGATTATCAGAACTCCAGTGAAATTCCTATTTAAAGAATATAGTTGTCTAATGGAGTTTGTACAGATAGAAATCAGATTTAGGTAGAGTTCAAGTCTGGATTGGTGAGGGCATATGTGAGTGAGTAGCAGATGCACTCTACCCTAAGATAAATAAATGTGGATTTAAGACAGCTATTATGTCTGCATTATTTCTTGAGATTTTGTATCTCAGAATGAATTGTCCAAAATATTAGTTGCTTAATGTATTATTTTTTTGCTAACTATTTGTTGCCCATCATTAATTTGGGCTGTACCTCCCACAGAGTGTCCTACTGTACAGTGGATCCATACTATGATAAAGTGTTCTGCTACATATCACGTAACCAAGAAACCAAGAAGCTGGAGTGTCATGCTTTTCTGTGCTCCAAGAAGTCCAAGGTTGTTGACACTGACTTAACTTATTTACCACTTGGTTTATATCACCTATATATATATATATATATATATATATATTTATATCTCTCTCTATCTCTCTCTATCTCTCTCCATCTCTCTCCATCTCTCTCTATCTATCTATATCTATCTATATCTATCTAAATATTTATCTATATCTATCTTTTTTTGTTCATTCTATATATATATATATAGGCTGAGGCAGTGACTCTTACTGTGGCTCAAGCTTTTAATATTGCATATGAAAAGTGGAATGAACAAAAAAGAAAAAAAGAAGAAAGAAAAAAACACGCTTTAAAACAGCAAACTTCATCATCTAAGAACAACACTAATGCTGACGAGCCACTAGGTAAGTTTGTCATATTTTGTTGTTGGTTTTTAAACATTTAATCGTAAAGCCCTAGAATATAGTAGTAGACTAATGCAATAATAATGGGCACTTCAACATGACAAGTATGTGTGCTCTTCTTGTTCCCTGGTCACATTGCTGTATCATAGGACTTGAGTTAACAGTGCCACCTTCACAACCAGAGAAGGAGGAAGGCGTGGAAGACGCTTCAGTTGGAGTCACAATGTCTGGTGTTGCGCATATCAACATTGAAAGTCCTAATGATGGTCCAGGACATGTGCAAAAAGTAAATGATTTTTTTTATGACTAATGAAATATTAATTAATCCAAAGTACATTCACGTGCCCAGAGGCAGATTTATTGGTGTTGAATGACTTCCTTGTGATTGTCTCATGATCATTATGCCTCCAAGGCATGACATGTGTTGCTCCTCTATAGTAGGTCTTGTTCCTTGCACAACTTGGGTACATCCACTCTATTAGCAGCATCATAGGTACATGTACTGGAATGCTAGTCTGAGCAGGTGTAGCCTGTGGTGTGGAGGTCACAGTCAGTTGCATTCTTACAGTGTCTCCCTCACTGCTTCCCTCACTGCTTCCCTCACTGCTTCCCTCACTGCTTCCCTCACTGCTTCCCTCACTGCTTCCCTCACTGCTTCCCTCACTGCTTCCCTCACTGCTTCCCTCACTGCTTCCCTCACTGCTTCCCTCACTGCTTCCCTCACTGCTTCCCTCACTGCTTCCCTCACTGCTTCCCTCACTGCTCAGTGCTTCGTTAATGACTGGATAAACAGTTGCTGGTACAATAGCAAGACCTGGATGGAGCTCTCAGCTGTGGACTGCACTGGTGGCAGTCTTATCTCCTTGCTTACACTGGTGGTTATTACCTGCATCCATTGTGTGTGCAGACAGCCTGGCCTGTGTCTGTCTGCTGCTGCTGGTTTCTTGTGCCCTTCATTTTATTGCCGCTGCCCATCTCTGCCAAAGACATCCACCACCACCAACTAATTGAAATAAGGCTGATAATATTGGGTGATACTAAATTTTGTATTTAGGGTGTTTCTAAATTTATATAATTTTCATTCACTCACTCGCTTGCTCACACACTTGTGTACACACACGCTGTACAAAGATTCCACTATATCAGTTTCTGTAAGTGCTAAGATCAAACTTTTTTCTTTGTCTAAAAAAGAAAAGCAAAAGAGATGTAGTGACCTTTTCCTCCCTTGTTAGGTTCCAGAAAATACTTCTTCCAATGGACTCCTTGGTGTGAAGTCAACAATTACTAAAGCAATAAGTTTGGTAAGACCTTATTTAACGAGTGCTGATTGGAAATTTATTGCGCCTAAAATCATGAAATATTTCCTGCAGGATCACCTTACAATGGATGATGAATTTGATCAGGAGTTCACACGTTTAGCAGAGGCCAGATCTAACCCACACTTGCTGGACATTGGAGATCACATGAATAGGTCAACCTCACATGAAGAAATCAAAGAAATGATGAGGGAGGGAGATAAGAGTACTGTGGACGACCTGGCACGGTCAAAATCAATAGATGACCTGCTGATGTTTTAAATATTTTGTATGACAGTCAAAATATTAATTTCAACATCATGAAATGAATGCAGTGACACATTTGTGTTCCATCACCAAGAAAGAATAGAGTTTTTTTTGTTGTTTTTCCTCATAAACATATTTAAATGTATCAAGCTTCATTCTTCAAACATAGTAAATGTTGAATAATGCTAATGAATGTCAAATACATGAAACAATATGGACATGACTAAAAGTCAGTTACTTTTTGTTTTGACATCACAGTAATCCTGTTTGGGGGGGGGGGGGGGGGGGGGGGAAGAAAGATTAGAGCTTATATATCTTATATCAGCGATTATGAGTCAGTAATTACTATGAATTTACATGATGAGAACCCCCAATGAGTTTTCCTCTCATCGTGTGAGAGTCTAAGCTGGAGAGTATGTGGTGACTACAGACCACGGGTAGGTTTTCACTAGTATATATATATATATACAGTCGTAATTATTTTTATATAAGCGAGTTGATGACCCATTAATAAACCACAGGAGTAAATGTATTAAATATATAAAATCTTTTTTTCCTATGAGGTTGTCCACGATAACGGTCCAAACAAATGAACTGATTTCAATAAAAATTTGTACATGTGGTTTTTGTGCACTGAGGAAGATTTTTTCAGTCTTTAATTTGGAAAATATGACAATCTATAAAAGATGCCTCTCCATGGTTAACCACAGCAAAGAAAATATTTGCTGACGATACAGTACATTTAGTGTTGCATCGGTAAATGGTCTGTGCTTGGGAGACTACAATATTGTGGTCAGTATTGATCCACTGAGTCAATTATATTAGGTATTTGGTGTTATCTTTTTAAAGGCTTTCTTTAATGTGAAAATTCAATTCCTCTTTCGCCATTTTGGAATTCATACAAGGATAATGACTGCAAAGTTTCATCAAATCCATTCAGCCATTTCTGAGCTATGTGATGACAGACAGACCACAGACGGACATTTGGCTAGTGAGATACGCTTACATCATCTGAATGTCAATCAATAATACTAGTTAAACTGTACTTACTTCAAGAAAAATAGTTGCCAAATTAGCCAAAGACTTGTTGGAAGAAAGTACATGACTCTGTACAGACTTGACAATAGCCTCTGAAGTTATCTCTGCACAAAAAAGTGTTAAATATGGTAACATGAACAACATATTTTCCTTACCTTTCTTTGTCTGTGGTGTGGTTAGAAACATTAATGTTATCAGAGCAGACTGTAGAGTTTCCAGGTTAGTACTGGACAAGTGCTTTGTCACAATACTAATGGTATCATTTTCTATGAAGAATTCTTTGTTCAATTTATCCAAGCAGCAATTACAAATCCCTCCAATTGAAAACTGTATCATTACGTCATCCAATTCCTCTACTAATACATCCAGAAATAGATCTAGAATGTTCAGTGTTCTAAAAAATTCATAGTTGACTGGATCATAAGCAAAATTTGCCAAATTTGCTAGAATTTGTTTCTTGAAATCTGATAGAGAAAAAAAAGGCATTGCAGTTAAAAATGCACCCTATGGACAAAATCTGTGGACACCTATGTTACTATTAATTTAACTACTGTATTGCATTAATTTAATATTCTAGAAAAATACCTATCCTACAGAACAACAGCCCAACTCCACCCCCACCCTCCTGAAGGATATTCTTAGCATAGCACCCATCCTATAGGCAGAGACAATAAAGACCTAACATAATTGTAGATTTGTTGTTTGCCATCTCATCCCAAATGATTAGGCCATCTCATCCCAAATGATTAGGCCATCTCATCCCAAATGATTAGGCCATAAATAATGAGTTAGAAGTGGTTTGGGCACAGTTTTGCTGACCTATGAGTTTACATAATTGTGGTGTTGTTTTTTTTGTTTTTTTTAGTAAGTGGGGTGGTTTACTGAGTCATAGAGTTGTGACCACAACCAGGAAAGTAAAAGAAGAATATCCCCACAGACAGTTTTACTCCAATTCACCCAACTTCCTTATAACCACCCCAGGGTCACCTCACCCTGCATATTTGAGCCCTTTAGGCCAAATAGGCTGGTTGAAGTCAGTCTTCACCAAACTGGCTGGCTCCAAACCCACTAAAACTCAGTACGCCACCAAGATTTTAAAAAAGGGGGGGGGGGTAAGTATTCACCTTTAACCTGGAGGTTGGAACCATTTCATCATTATAACAATTATTTTAAAAAATTTTAAAAAATTTTATAACACACTAGCTATATTGATAAGAGCTCAAAAGGCTGATTTCAGTGTGGAATAATTGCATAGAGATATAAGGCACTAGTGTACTTACTACTAGAGTGGTCCCTAGCACTGCTAGAGACCATCATTGTCAAAAATGCAAAAGCTGCTGACACCCATGCCAAAATAAACTATGGGGTAGCATACTATTCACACACCCCAAGGGCTAGAGCCAGGGTTAGCTAAGGATACATTTAACTGACAAATTCTTCAAATCTAATTCTAGCACAACTAAGTTAATTTTTTCCTCATACTTCACCCTTTAATTTTTTCATTGGGACCACTCCAATAACTTGTACCAGATACCATGAAAAACTTAAAACTCCAGCAAAAAAAAAAAAATAATAATAATAATAACCTTGCAGGTGAGTATCTTGGAATTCAGTCACCAAAGTTTGCAAATACTTCAACCTCCCAATTCCATGGGGACCAGTCTTTTTTTCTATGTAACTCTTGCTGCTGTATGTCATCACTCTAGTCCAGCAACTTACCTTACCAAATAATAGTATTACAACCTGCGGTGATTACAATTTAATAATATTGGTGCTGGGTGAAGAAAAAAAAACCCCAATAAAATTTTTGAGTATATCTCTGTAATGTTAAATTATAAAAGAGTGGCTGCTGTCATGTTACTACAAAATATCTAAAAAGTGCTAGCAAAGTTTTATGAAGTTGGAAAAAGTGAGAAGAACGTTTGTGCATTGTCATGAAAAATCAAAGTCTGGCTTGTTATTAACTTTACCTAACAGGTTATGGTAAAGGGTCTGACATGGGAGACAAGAAAAATCTATTATTAAATAATTAAGCCAGCAAAAACTTAGTTACCATGAATGTAAGCTGGTAAGGTTTAAATAGTTATTAAGCTGGTAAGGTGTAGTAGCTGGTAAGGTGTTGAACTTCAGAGGTGTCTGGGAGTTGGACTTCTCTTTCGCTAACCTATTCTACCCAACCGCTGTTTGGGAGTGTCCCACTGTCTTCTAACCTACAATGGATGTTGATTTTGCAGAAAAAGTTGGTGTAAGGAGGGAAAAAGTGGATGAACTCTTTAAATTTGAAGGACAGAAAATTGGAAGGGGGACCTACGGTCATGTTTACAAGGCCAGAAGAAGAGATGGGTGTGTTCAGGCTATTATTGCACGTCCTTACAGTGTGATGGTATTAAAAGTGTACTGTGGAAACTTTCCCCTTATTTCCTTCAAATTGATTACCAAAGCTTTTAGAAGTTTTAGTTTATATTTGTATTCCCAAAATTGATTGGTATGATTTTGGTTTCCCAGAAAGATTGACCAAGACAAGAACTAATCTGGAAAGAATGAATAGGTTGGCAAATTTCATTTCACAGAAATGATACTACAGCAGATTCCTTCCTTCCTAGATTATTATAGCAAGAGGAATAAATCTCTGGCCACATAAGTGATTAATTGATCGCCATCTTTCTAGGGCAGCTATGTTCCCTCACCATATCTACCCTCAGCAGTTCCTCTTCGAATAAATTTATTTGCCAAATCCATCTCCCAGTGAGATGTGAGGTGATGTGATGACGTGTCTGTGCAGTGGATTAGGAAGATCTGGTGATTAGGTTGGGGTGGGTGTTAGGTTAGGGCTCACCTCATCCACATGATCCCCGAAAGATGCAAAAGAATGATTGATTACTTACTATTTTGCAGTAGGACCTAGCTCCTATAACCATTAAAATAAGTGTTTGCACATCAAGTAAATGAGGGGAATTTTTTTAAACATTAAAACAACAAACAACACAGTTCCATCACCAGAGTTCATCTGTATAAGGTTAGTTTTCTGTCATAAGGCAGGTGGCCGGCCACCTTACTAAGTTTGATATATACACACAAGTATGTACTGGGGGATAGTTCTATGTAGCTGCTACTGTGAAACAGATCAGCTAGCAGAATTGGTCCTTCTCGTGCAGAATTCATCTTTCTCTTACAAAATTAATCTTTCTCTCACAGAATTAATCTTTCTCTTGCAGAATGTGTAAGTGCTTAACAAGTTCAATCAAAGGTGAGGCTGCTCAATAGAAACTGTCAGAAGTTACTTGACATGTATGGCGGACCATCAAACAAAAATTTAGAACATTTTTATATTGAAATGAAGTCTCTGTTCTATATTGTCTGTTGGCATATGGGAGTCCTAGCCCCCCTATGTGTGACATAGGATGGTGTAGCTGCCCTGGAATAGATCTGTTCGAAGAAATGATTCTGGAACAGATTGCTGGCAGAGATCGATGATGAGAAACCATATGTGTATTTTGACTTTATTATGTGACTCCGGTTTGTAGCCACTTGTAGGTGTTATTTGTGGTATCAACACAACTATTAGTTTTTTTGGAGACTTCTCAGATATCAGATTAATGAAAAGGATGTGGTTTATAGAGGCTTGCAACTAATTGAGGCTGTGTCAACATAAATTTCATTTTCTTTAAAATGCTAACCATACAACCATCTACCTTTGTTGTTGTTGTGTTGGCTTTAGACACTCAGTGATCAATTCTTGTCTACTTGTAGTTGCCCATTCATATTCACCCAGAGTCGATGGTCGGGTAGTTAGTTCATGCAGGATCACTTGATCAGATTTATTGCCAGATAAATTAACTTTTAAATTATTTACTTGCTGGTGAACAAAAAGCACAGTAAAATTCTTAATCAGCAACTCCTGCTGGCATGGATCTAACAAGAATCTAGCTGAATAGTGTGTAAGGAAAGTTATTGACATTCATGCAACCAAACAACCATATTTCATGTGGTTGTGTGCCCACCAGGAAAAGAAGAGACTTAGAATCAAGTATATTACTTACGATCTGATTTTTTAAATTAATTATCTACAAGAAGGTTCATTCGGAAAGACACAACACCAGAAGAGTTTAACTGGAAGTGTTTGTATATGTGGCAAGGAATCCAGGTTGAGCAAGCACAACTGGAGAGGACACTTAACACCTAGTTGACATTGACTGCCTTGAAAATTTATGTAGAGCTACTACCCAGGATAATATTATTCACTGTCTTAAAGATTGTTGAGTGTAGAGTATTACCGCCCCCCCCCCCCCCCTGCCCTGAACCATCCTCCTTGGCCTTCACTCATGCTCAGCCCACATACGTGCATGCATGTATGTACCCATGGACTGTCAGTGTATGCAAGGAATGTTTTCTTCATGCAGTTTATGTAAATCATGTCGTGTTTTATCAATTCCTACTTCACTGTGTCTTGAGAATTCATATTATGAAGAAGTTTCGATAGAGAGAACATGTGTCTATAAAATATTCCAACCTCCTTTACTTTCTCCACAACTGCTGATAAAATTAGATGCATTTTCTTAGTTTAAAATTCACGTAACACCCTTCAAATTACTTCCATTGAATGAGTGAGTGGTGTATTCACTCTCACTATTGAAGTGACATAACACTTGATTGCATCATTGACGCATGCTCATGTGAATGTATCTGTGACGCCTTTTTGATATGCCTGGTTCTTGGTTGCTTTGAACATGCTTTTGCCAATTGTTCCATCACTTGCAACTCTCTCTTCATTGTTTATTGTTAATCATGTGACCACCTAATTTGACCATCTAATTTGACTTACTCCTGGACTTGTGGCTGGTACTGGTCACCTTGTGTTCAAGCTTCTTACATCTCTCAGCAAAGGGAACAAGAACATATCTTCCTTTTTGGTTATTATTTAGTTTGTTGTTGGTTTTATTGATTGTTGTTTTTCTCTTCTTCTTTTGTTTGTTTGCTAGTGATGATAAAAGGGACTATGCCCTGAAGCAGATAGATGGAACTGGGATATCCATGTCAGCTTGTCGTGAGATTGCAGTGAGTCAACAACAACCTGTTTGACGTTGATGTTATTGTGTCACTGATTGTTGTGGTTATGTTCCTGTGCAATGTAATTAATGTTTCTTGCTAGTGATATGTTAGGATCTTATTTGGTCTCACAGTTGCAAGTCAATGTGTAGGAACTGGCTATACATAGTTGTAATGATTATCTTGAAGCTTGGCATTGTACAATTTGTACTTGTTCCTTCTGGACCACAAACAAGATGTAGGACCCTTTACCAATTATAATATGATGTGCCAATCCCACTGCATAGAGTTTATGAATGAGTATTGTGTCCAATCTCAATTGGTGAATAGGTCGTCCATGTCTTGTGGTTAGCATGAGTAAAGTCACACTTAATGTGATCAATAGAATGTCCAAATAAGGAAAATGTCTAAATGAAGGCACAAGTATTTTTGTCAATTTTTGACAATAACATGTCCATCCTCTGTCTCTCTCTGTCCATGTGCCTCATGTGCAGCTGCTACGTGAACTGAAGCACAGCAATGTCATCACCTTGCAGAAGGTCTTCCTCTCTCACTCGGACAGGAAGGTGTGGCTGTTATTTGACTATGCAGAGCATGATTTGTGGGTAAGCAGTTTCAATTATAATTGGACATTTATTTTTGTATTCTGTTTCATTCTCTCTTTTCCTTCCTCTATTGTGTATACTTTAAGTACCACAATAATCAATAGTGTGATAGTTTGAAATCCACACTCGATCTCTCTATTCAAAGTTGATAATAGTGCCTGAATGGATGGGAGTTGGTAAATTTCAATGGAGCACCTAATTGGTGATGGTGATGCTTTACTGAAAATAGGAGAGACCTATTCCAGTGACAAATATTTCACATAGCCAATCAAAAAATATATATTTTTGGTTATTTGATAAACCCTGTCGAGTAATATCGAATGTAATATTTGTAGCAACAACGTTAATTTCATATTCATAACACTTAGCTTAATCTATATACAACTACAAGTGGTGTTCCCCAGTTTTTGTTCTGTTTTTTTAATTTGTTATAGATCACCCACTTCTAAAACTTGTAGTTTATAGGATATAATGGATCAGTGCATTCCCACTCCCGAATGTGCTCAGGAAGCTGAGGTCAAAAGTTATGGGAGATTTCTGATGCAACTATTTGGTGATTCCAAAAAATAACTCTAACATTGTACCTGGTTCTCTGTGGTGTCACCATAGACAAGATTCACACTCTGTGCTGTAAACTATGATTTTGAGGAGGGTGTGTTTGCCATACTGATTGTAGAATTAATAGGATCGTTGGCACATACACTTTATCAAGTGATCTTGTACTGAGGAGCTAGTTATAACTCAACCACCTCTCAGTTTGAGGAGGTTAGGAGACATCTCTCTGACCTGTCATTTGTCTAGTTGTAGTATAAACCTGTTTGGAGACATCTCTCTGGCCTGTCATGTGTCTAGCTGTTTCTGTTTGCTTTCAGTACTTGTTTATTTCAGGAGAGAAATATACAACCAAAAAAGTGTGTTATTCACACATTTAAATTTTGATAGATTTGAGCTGTTGTAGTTTTAATTCAGTTCCTTGTGCATATATTGATTTGAGTTTAGATGTAGCTTATGTAACAGATCTAGAATATGGTCATCCCTGCCCCTTAATGCATGACTCTGTGGACCACTGGTAGTCGTCAGTAGTAGTGTTGATTCTCCAGCATGTCCAACCCTCCAATGCATTGAGCTGGGCACCTTTTGGTGCAGGTGGGAGGCTACTTTCTGGTACTAATTCTTTGCTCCCACCCTATGATAGCTGAAAGCTCTGAGCTAAGAATAAAAAGAGGAAAAAAAGGAAGTATATTAAGAGGTCTTTGTTGTCTGTCCATAGGACGGGTGCTATGGTAAAATATCCTTCAGGAAGGAGGGGGTGTGGCCTCAATTTTATGCATGAAAACAAACCACTAAGCTACATATCAATAATACAAATTACATTTACTAGAAAAGAGGCTAAAGACCAATTGAAAACCCGCCTTACAAGCAGGTGTTCAATTGGCCTTTATCCTCCTGTAGTTACAAATTTGTCCAGTTTGCTTAATTTTTTATATAGGTGATGGGGGATTTATGAGGCATTTCTAAACTAAATATGAATGCACTTCAAATAATTAGTGTCTTTCGAACTTCCTGTGTGGTTAGTGTCCTTTTGAATACAACTTCAGTGTTGTTGAGGTTTTTTTTTGTTGCTTGTGCACATTTTTGGGTGTGTGTATCTTATATCCAAGGAATGCTTACCATTAATATTTGTCTGTCTGTCCGATTTCCAACATTGTAGCATATAATCAAGTATCATCGAGCAATCAAAGCTGGAAAAAAGCCGACTGTCCAAGTACCCAAGAGTATGGTAAAGTCGTTGTTGTACCAGATTCTGGATGGAATTCATTATCTTCATGCTAATTGGGTCCTTCATCGTGATTTGGTTGGTTTTATTTCTTGTGCTGTGTTGTCAACATAGTCTGCTGTGTGTGGGTGTGGCTGACCTAGTGTCATGGTGGACCTGCAGCATTCACTTCCCTCAAGTCTGTGTGTACCTGAGTCCCAGTCCCAGTCTGATTTATGTGTATCACCAACAAACTGCCCTTACTTCCTCTACATGACCATGTTACGAGCCGACTGAAGCTCCTTCCCTAGCCCTAGCCCTGTAGGGTATTCTTTGGTTTATATGTCTACACATACCATGTATGGTACTGGATTAATGTGTGAGTGTGAGATAAAGATCTACGTAAAAACCATAGGAATAAATGGATTTGTCAAAAGTTCTTTATTTTTCCTATTTTGTTATGAAATGTCTACCAAGTGAATATGATTTTAGTTGATTCAATGTTTAATTATTTGTATATTTTTGGCAGAAACCTGCCAATATTTTGGTGATGGGAGAAGGCCCTGAGAGAGGAAAAGTAAAAATTGGTCAGTATTGGTAATGTTTAATAGAACGGATAATCTCAGTCTTAAAGGGATATTCTAAACATTGGTGTGATGGGAATTACTGTGATTCCGATGCAATGCATGAAACTATTCTTCTTCTGTAAGAATAGTGTACCTGATTTGAAAAAAAATGTTGTTTTTGTTGAATTAAACTTATTAATGTTGACTCTTCTCTTTGGTAGAACTTTCTGAACACCAAGTTGTAGTAATTTGTGGCTTTTAACATTGGTGTTGTTTTGGTTTTGTCTGTTGTTCATTTCTTTTATATTTCTTTTCTCTAGTTTGTTCTTGAATGAAATTCAATTTGGAATTTTTAATTGCTACAGACTTGTTGTGAATGAATGACTAATTGACAGGAATAGCTTACAGGAGAGCAAGCTTCAGTTAGACAGGCTGTCCTCTCCCACTGCTCTATTTCACACTATTCTCATGTAGCAGGTGTCTGACATTGCTGTTACACTCCCTATCTCTTTATGCAGCACACTGCAATGTCTATCTCTATATGCAGCACACTGCAATGTCTCTCTTTATGCAACACACTGCAATGTCTATCTCTATATGCTGCACACTGCAATGTCTATCTCTTTATGCAGAACCCTGCAATGTCTATCTCTATGCTGCACACTGCAATGTCTATCTCTCTGTGCAGCACACTGCAATGTCTATCTCTATGCTGCACACTGCAATGTCTATCTCTATATGCAGAACACTGCAATGTCTCTCTCTCTATGCTGCACACTGCAACGTCTATCTCTCTGTGCAGCACTCTGCAATGTCTATCTCTTTATGCAGCACACTGCAATGTCTATCTCTATGCTGCACACTGCAATGTCTATCTCTCTGTGCAGCACACTGCAATGTCTATCTCTGTGCAGCACACTGCAATATCTATCTCTCTGTGCAGCACACTGCAATGTCTATCTCTTTATGCAGCACACTGCAACGTCTATCTCTTTATGCAGCACACTGCAATGTCTATCTCTTTATGCAGCACACTGCAATGTCTATCTCTTTATGCAGCACACTGCAATGTCTATCTCTTTATGCAGCACACTGCAATGTGCATGTGCTGCTTGGGGTGGCAAACTTTTAATAATTCTGGTATTAATGTGAAATTTTTCTGAACATTCATTTGAAGCTTTGTACATTGGTATTGTATAAAACAAAAAAGGAAAAACTAAATATTTGCACTTTTTTTCATGCAGCGGATATGGGATTTGCTCGGTTGTTTAATGCACCTCTTAAGCCCTTGGCCGACTTGGATCCAGTTGTTGTCACCTTCTGGTACCGAGCACCTGAGTTACTTCTGGGTGCAAAACATTACACCAAAGCAATTGGTCAGCGTTAATTTATTTAGATAGTGTAGGATAATGAATGTTAAGAATTCCAAATCTTTACACATATGTAAGCATTACAGTCCATTTACTTTCTCTATAAAGCTGTATTGAAACCTCTCTTTTTTTTATTAGCACATCTGCACATGTTAGCTTTAATACTAGCACATGGACACATTCTTTGCAAGTTTTTGTACTAAAAATATATAATAGAAGCAGATTTAAATTTTCTGGGTAAATATTGGATATTACTGAACAGAATCACTATTACAACATCATTCGTTATGATCAGGTAATGGTTTATGGATAGAAATTTTGTTAGTTAGCTTAAAAAAACTTGTTTTCCTATTTTACATCTAAAGAACTTTATTGAAATTGTATCATTGTATGTATTGTTACTTCAAAACAGATATTTGGGCTATTGGCTGCATTTTTGCTGAGCTGCTAACATTTGAACCAATATTCCATTGCCGACAGGAAGATGTGGAGGCTAGTAGTCCATATCATCACGATCAACTGGACAGAATATTCAGTGTCATGGGATTTCCTTTAGGTACATAATTTGATTCTGTCAATTTCACCACAGTATGTGTGTGTGTATATCTCCTATATCTCCAATATATATAAAAGGAGACGTCTGTCTGTCTGTTTGTTTGTACCATCATACTGGCCAAACCGGTTGGTGGATTTCTCTGAAACTTGGCATGATGATAGGTTTTTACCCAACTTAAAGCATGGGCAAAAAATTTTGGGAAATGATTACCATGGTAATTAAAAAAGCTGAAAATGGTATTTTTTCCAGAAAAACCCTTGGAGCTACAGATTTAAAACTTGGTATGCTTATACAACTTCACTCTTGGAGTAACATGGGCTGGGTCCCACCTGGCCACACCTCTTCCTTTTCCTGTGTAAGGCTAAAAATGCCAAAAATGGTTTATCAACAGAAACACTTGAACCAAAGGAGTTAGACCATGAACCCATATATATTTGAAATCAATTTAATCTAGGGAATATTTTAAGTACATTTATAAGACCATGCCCACTTCTGTTTTCATGTCAGGCCCAAAAAAAGGCCAAAAATGGTACTTTGGCCAGACAAGCCCTTGGAACAACAGACTTCATACATGGTATACATACGCAACTTTACTTTGAGAGAAACATGGGTGGAATCCCTCTTGGTTACACCTCTTCCCATTGGTGTGTAGAGAGAAAAAGTGCCAAAAAAAAAAAAAGAACTTCTGAAATTAAAACGGTTGGACTAAAGGAGTTAGATCTACGAACACACTTTAATATATATTTTGATTCATAAATATGTGTCTAGGCATCACGGCTAAACACCGGGATTTAAAAGGCTGAAATTTGGCATCTACTCTCCAAGAACCCGGGTGAGCATTATTTAACAAATGTTGGTATTGTAATGGGTATGTTTTTGCCATAGCCATACCCACAGGATGTTACTTTGGCTAAAATAGTAATTAGAGACCAATAAGGCAAAAAAATCTGCACTAGTCTCAAAGTACCTAAGAAAGCATTATTAACCATATGTGAGTATGGTTTGGCCATAGCCGCATCCACTGGATGTTGTTTTGGCTATTAAAAGCTAATCAAATGACCAACCAAACTGAAATTTGGAACTAGACTTCCAAGCAACTGGGTGAGCCTTACTAATCACATGTGCATATGTCAATGGGTGTGGTTTGGTCATTACCACGCCCATAGGGCATTATTATGCCTGCCAAAAACTCATTTATGGACTAATCAGGCTGAAATTGAGCATACAGAGTCCAAGTATCCGGGTGAGCATTATTAACTACATAGGGGCATGGCAATGTGTGTGGTTTTGCATTAGTCACACCCAAAGGAAATACTTTTGGCTGCCAAAAGCTAGTTAAAGGGCCAACCAGGCCAAATTAGAGAAGTTTCTATAATATTTCATGTTGACATTAACGCCGGGTATATGCTGCTAGTATATATATAAAAGAAGATGTTTGTCTGTGTGTTTGTACCATCATTCTGGCCAAACCTGTAGGTGGATTCCTCTGAAACTTGGCATGATGATAGGCTTTGACCCAACTTAGAACATGTTTTTGCCAGAAAAACTCTAGGACTAACAGATCTAAAACTTGGTATGCATGTGTAACTTCTATCTGGGATTAACCTGGGCTGGGTCCCACTTGGCCACACTTCTTCCTTTCCTTGTGTAAGTAAAAAAGAAAAATGCCAAAAATGGTATTTCAGCAAGAAAAAACCCCTAGGGAGTTAGACCCATGAACCCATATATATTTGGAATCAATATGATCTGTGGAATGTTTTAAGTACATGTATAAGACTACACCCTTTACTGTTTTCATCTCAGGCCCACAAAAAGGCCAAATATGTTACAGACAAACCCATGGAGCAACAGACTTAAAAACATGGTATGCACACAACTTCACTTTGGGAGTAACATGGGTCGGATCCCTCCTAGTTACACCTCTTCCCATTGGTGTGGAAAGGGGAAAGTGAAAAAGTGCCAAAAAAGGTACTTAGACAATGAGTTAGATCCATGAACACACTTTTAAATATATATTTTGATTCGTAAGTATATATGTTTGTATGCCTGGGCATCACGGTCAAACACTTGAGCTAAAAAGGCTGAAATTTGGCATGTGCTCTCCAAGAAACCAGGTGTGCATTATTAATCACATGTATGGCAATATGTGTGGGGTTTTTTATTAGCCACACCCACAGGAAATTGTTTTGGTTGCCAAAACCTGATTAAAGGAACAACCCAGGCCGAAATTTGATAGGCTTCTATAATGTTTCATGTTGACATTGGCCGAGCAACGCCAGGTATATGCTGCTAATGTATATATATATAATCAATTTGACGATCTAGATAAGGACTGGCTAGACATCAAGAAGATGCCTGAGCATTCAACACTAATTCGAGATTTCGGACGTCTACGACCAAAGTAAGGAATTTTGCAAAATTGTTTGAGAGATAGTGGACCAGAGAGGAGCGAGGATGTATTTTTGTGAGATTGATCCTAATTGGACAATCAATTTCTTTGTAGCTATTCTGGATGTAGCTTGCAGCGGTACATGGCCAAGCACAATATCAAGTCAGAGTCACTTGCATTTCAGTTGGTAAGTCATGGAAGGGGCGTGGCATCCATACGGCAGGCAGGTAGGCCCGAGTGTGTGGCTATGACATGTGCTGCTACTGTATGGACGGGTTGTGCCACTGTGTGGGCGGATTGTGCCAATGTGTGTACAATTATGTGCTCTGTCGAATGGTGCATGTTACACCTTGCCATGAATATCCATCATGTTTGGTTCAACATTCACATATATTTTACCTTTTTTTCCCTTTCTTTTAGCTTTCAGTTCACCAATTGTGACTGAATTCTTGTGTTTAGATTGTGCCCAGTCTTGCCCTGGTCACAATGTGTTGTGGCTGTGTGATCTTGCCCTGGTGAGATCAAATGGAAACATCTCACAACTCATTTGCGAAGGAATTATCTAATACTTCATGTTAATAGGTGGATTTTTAAGACCTTTTAAGAGCTCTGGTGGCTTTTCTAATGTTTTTTCTTTGCATGAAATACTGAAGCCAGAAACACTTCTTGTAATGCTTCATGTCATGTTTATGCGACAGTGTAAGTGATTCTTCCTTCTGCTGCGCCCAAAGCATAAGCGCAGTCCACATCTTGATCAACTAATTTCCTTGAGTCACTGATGGTGTTGTCATGATACTAACCCCCCCCCCCCCCCCCCCCCCCCCCCCTACCAGAACAACTTTCATGAAGCCAAGTAACTCAACATAAACCTCATTTTCTGGCAAAGGCTAATGAGGTCAACTTCAACTATTGCTACATCCACAACAACGAGTGACTCTTTAATCATTCTTGATAGGGCCCAAGAACCTACAATTCCCAAGTGGTAATGTTTCATTCCCTTCTTAGTGAATGAAAGTGTGAAACTTGACCAACATTGCAAAATCATGTGACCAAAATTATTTTCATGCCTCCATTTTTCTGCACAGATACCACTGTTAGTGATATCCACTAACATTTTGTTGTTTTTATTGCTTTTTGGTGTTCTTTTTTTATTTAACCAATTTTAAAATCACTTTTTGTAACTAGTCATATAAGCATGTGCAGAGTCAGAACAGCTGCCTGGGATGCTAACTTCAAATTTGGCTGTGGCTAAAATTGGCAAAGTTTTTGTTTCCTGAAGCTAGCCATTCGTTGTTTATACAATTAGTCTTACTATAAACTTCTTTTACTAAAATTTCGATAAGCAAAACCATTTTCTTCTCAAATATTGTTCTTTTTGCAGCTTTCCAGCTTTTTGGTAATGGATCCTAACAAACGAATAACATCTGAAAAGGCCATGGCTGATGCTTACTTCAGTGAAAATCCTAAGCCTTGTGCTGAGTGAGTTTTAATTATTCTGTTTGGTTTTTTACAATTATTTGTTGTTCGTTGTTGGTTTTTATTTAGTTATTTTTCATTTGTTTTAATTATTATTCCCCTCCCCCTTTTATTATGAGTGAGGAGGGTGGCCTAAATGGGTTGAATTATTTTATTTGTCTTAATTGGCTGTTTAATTGCAGTGTGTTTGATAACATGCCAATTCCCTATCCAAAGAGGAAGTTCCTTTGGGATGATGATGGCAAGGATGACAAAGACAAGGTATTTATGATAATCTCAATTATTATTTTTATTTCTTCAGTAAATTGATCTTTTATTAATCTAGAAAGGAGCTGCGGCTAAAGGAGATAATGGATCTTCAGCAAAGAGAATGCGAATGACTACTACTACTGCTCCAAGTCATCATTCTGATGCAGTGCAGGTATGTTGAACTTCTGACCCCCTACCCTTTCCAAAAATAAATAAATAAAATAAAATTAGTGTGTGTGTGTGTGTTGTAAACATTTGTGGCTAGTCTTGACAAGCAGCTGTCTATAATCGTGTGGAGTAGTCCAGATTTTGATAGCATTTCACTTTCTTTGGTGTTTCGAACCAAAGTTAAGAAAGTTCAGCACAAGAGAATGGTAATAAAGAACAGCTTTGTGACAAAAGATCAGAACATGAAGCAGAAATCAAAGAGAAATAGAAATAGTTTAGTAGTAGCTACCTGGAATGTCCGTACTTTAGTAGAGTGTTCAGGTGATGAGCGGATCTGTAGGAAGCAACTAATGGGTGTAGCTAAACATGGTAACCATAGTGACAAGCCTGGGAAGATTGATAGGAAGATAGATTTGTTAATGGGAGATTGAGGAAATATGGTGTATCTGTTGCAGGGATCCAAGAGACAAAGTGGTTTGGAAAGGATGTGTGGCCAGTGGGTAGATATACCTTTCTGCACTCTGGTCGTCCTCTGCCAGGGGATCAGGAAAGAGCTAGTAGGAATGAGGGTGTTGGAATAGCATTGGACGAAAAGGCTACAGTGGCATGGAAAAATGCAGGGGAGGTGTGGGAAGCAGTTAGTTCCAGAATAATATCAGCTAGATTGAAGTGGGTACACACAGGAAAGAAAAAGGGAGGATGGTCTGGAAAGGCATCAGGCACTTATGTATTAGTAAGTAGTGTGTGCTTACGCACCCACAGCTAAGGCACCTCCAAGCATTAAGCTCAAGTTTTATGATGATTTGCAGGATAAAATAGATAGGATTCCACATAATGATATCCTTGTTATGCTGGGTGATTTCAATGCTAGGGTGGGTGTGTTGGACACAGGGAATAATCTAGCCCTTGAGTGACGTAATTTTGTGGGCAAGGAATTTTTGGAATTCTGTGCATTAAATCAGTTCTCAATCATGAATACCTGGTTCCAAAAGAAGAAATTCTATCAAGGAACTTGGACGCACCCAGCAACAAAGAAATGTCACATGATAGACTTTGTCGTGATGAGGGCTGAACAGAGAGTTGTTTGCAGAGATGTGCAGGTGATGAGGGGAGCAAACTGCTGGACTGACCATAAGCTTGTAAGAGCTAAGCTAAAGGTTATTGTTCCTCGTTCTGCCAAAACAAAAGAGAAGATTTCTTTGCCTTTTGCCATCCATAAACTGAAAACCCCTGCCAAGAGGGATGAATACCGTGAAGTGTTGGAGCAACATTTGCTGGCTAGACCACTCAGAGCTGGAGATTCCACCGAGTGCAACTGGGATGCTCTGAAGTCTTGTATTGTGTCAGCTGCAGAGGAAGTAGTTGGTAGAGGGAAGAGGAAGCAACCAGACTGGTTTGAGGATAGTGAGGAGTTGTTGTCACCTATGCTCACCTGAGGATGATACAGTGCAATACTTCAGCCAACTGGAAGGAGTTAGGAGACATCAGAGAAAGGTAAAGGTTGCAGTGGACAATGCTAAGGAAGAATGGATATGCAGGGTTGCCAAGGAGGGGGAAGCTGCAAAAAAGGATGGTTGCACAAGGTGGAAGAGTATCAGGAAGTTGCAGCTGGCTCATGCTGGAAGAAGACCAACAAGACCCACTGCTGTCATGAAAGAAAATGGAAGTTTGACTCAGGGTCCCGAGGAGGTAAGAGCCAGATGGCATCAGCATTTTGTAAAGATACTTAACATACCCTGCGCATTCAATGACGAAGTGATTGACACTCTGCCACTACTCCCACCACACTTGGATTTGGATATGCCACCAACTGAAGAGGAATTGATGCAGGCTCTAACCAAATTGAAGATGAGAAAGGCAGGAGGAAAGTCTGGTGTCCTTCCTGGATTAATCCTCCATGGTGGTGTAGATCTGTGGGATAGAATGCTGGAGGTGATGCAGAAGGTGTGGGAAGAAGGTAAAGTGGTGAGAAACTGGCAGGACGCAGTGGTTGTTCCAATCCCAAAGAAAGGTGACCTGAAGCAGTGTGACCATTGGCGTGGAATAAGTTTGTTGGATGTGGTAGGGAAGATACTAGGCAGAATTGTACAGGGAAGATTGCAAGCGATTGCTGAAAAAATTCTGCCAGAGTCACAGAGTGGGTTCAGGAAAGGACGTGGTTGTGCAGACATGATTTTTGTTGCTAGACAGCTTGTGGAGAGAGCGAGGGAACATGGCGAATCATTGTATGTGTTGTTTGTAGACTTGAGGAAGGCTTATAATTCAGTGCCCAGGCAAGCCCTATGGAAGGTCCTAGAGAAGTATGGTGTGCCAGAAAAAATGTTGAATGTTGTGAAGTCTTTCCATGAGGGGATGCATGCTGAGGTTAGAGTGGATTCGACTGTAACTGATAGGTTTGAGGTGCGGAATGGCTTACGGCAGGGATGTACCCTGGCACCCACATTATTTAATATCTACTTTAGTGCTATGGTGGCTTATTGGCGCAATAGGAGTAGTGGTGCAGGAGTGAGTGTGTTATATAAGCATGGTAGGAAGTTGGTTGGGGATCGCACAGCTAAGTCTAGATTGAGTGAGATGAGAGTAACTGAGTCCCAGTTTGCTGATGATGTGGCATTGCATGCAACCTGTCGGAATAGTTTTGAGTCAGTAGCAGCAGAGTTTGTGAAAGTGGCAAGTGACTAGGGGCTGACTGTGAGTACTGAGAAGACAAAAGGGACGGTTGTTGGTGAGGGATTGAATGAAAATGATGTCAGACCAGTGCAGGTGGAGGGTGGCTCTGTGGATGTAGTCCAGGACTTCACATACTTGGGTGCTAACATCTCAAGAGATGAGGAGATCACTAGTGAGGTGACTAGAAGAATTGCTAGAGCAGCTAGAGCATTTGGATGTTTGAGGGTGCCAGTATTTAAGAACAAAGACCTCTCATTGGCCACAAAGAGAGCAGTGTATAGGGCAATTGTTCTAGCTGTATTACTGTATGGAGCTGAAACTTGGACAATGAAGGCTGTGCATACAAGGCGTTTGAATTCTTTTCATAACCGTTGTATTCGGACAATCCTGGGTGTGACGAGGTACCAACAATGGAATGAAAGATTAACATCTCAAAGCCTATCACATAGGTTTGGCTTGCAGCCCTCCATCTCTGATATCATTCTGGAGCAGCGTTTAAGATGGCTGGGTCATGTGGGTCGCATGGATGAAGAAAGGCTTCCAAATAGATTGTTGTTTGGGGAGCTTAACATGAAGAGACCATGCCACAGGGCAAAGAAGAGGTGGAGGGATGTTCTGAAAGTGGATTTGCAGGCGATTGGTGTGTATGATAGATGGTATGAGTTGAGCCAGGATAGGAAGGTGTGGTTTCATCTGTGTTTAGATGGTGTAGAGAAAATTTCAACATCCAGGCGATGGAACACCTGTTCAGCTAACAAGCAATCTGAATTAAGAACACTAAGTTGTGCCTGTGGAAGAAAATTTCGAAGACAAGGAGATCTGACCAGACACCAACATTTCTGTGTGATGCCATCATAAGCTAAGTTTATTGCCATTGGTCCTGGATTCATCCAGGACACTGCTATCATGATACTAAATAACATGGGCAGCTTCTAAGTTCTAAGTGTGTGTGTGTGTGTGTGTGCGTATTATTAGGTCAGTGCATTGCTGGAGTGTTGGTATTTCTAATTGTTGTGAAGGACGTTTTCTTTAATACTGTTTCTGCAGCAAACAAGAGCGATCCAGCACTAATTCTGTGCCAAATGATTACTATAATATTTATTACAAAATAATGTTTTTAGACCAGACAAAATAATTGTTTAGAACACTTAAGATGAGGTTGAAGTTGTGGCACAATTTCCAATTTTTGGGTTTCTATACAGTAAGAAATACTTAGTGGTAACCACTGGGTTTCCATGCAGTAAAAGCACTGGTTGTAGCCAATTTGTGGTAACAACAAACTTTGATGTTTCCAAACAGTAAATAATTAGTTAGAAATCCTTTCTTGAGCAAAGTTTGTGGGTGTGTCCTTCCCACCTCCCTCCCGTCACTGTTGCATGTTCCAAGTGTTCCTAGACCTGTGTGCCACAGGGAAAATACATAGAGCAGTTAATTGATAGGAGCTGAATTTGTTTCCCCTTACTTATATCGAAATCATGCACGTGTATGTCTTAGTTGTCATTTTATCTACATACACCTTAAGGTCTATTGGGGGACCCCTTTGTAATTATGAGAATTTCATTTTAGAACTTCAGTTATCACCTTTTTTTAAAAATTGTGTTAAAAATGGTATTATGTTTACTGTACCTTGGTTGTTATATTTCAAAATATGATAACATTTTCCTGGTTGATAACTGGCTCTTATAAAATGTAAGTTAATTTAAAACGTTTTCTGTAACTGTTGTGTCTACACATACATGCTACAGACTTCTACACAGCACCATCTACCTTCTTTTACCACTCATCAGCAAACCACTGGACACGATGGCCAGACCACTCAGTCTCATGATCAACATGGAACATACACTAGTAGTAGTAGTAGTAGTAGTAGTGGCAAACATTCCTCAACATTTCATCACCTTCCTCAACAAAGATTTTGATTGCAACTATAATTGGTTTTGTAAGCATTCTTGCTAGTGTTTCATGAAAAATATAAATTTGTTGCAACAAATTATTAATACTATGATGGAACTGCACTTCAAATTTATGTATTAATACTATGATGGAACTGCACTTCAAATTTATGTATTAAATTTTAAAAAATTAAAATAAGAACAACTCCAATATCTCAATTTGTGTGTAAAATATTTGAAGGTATGTAAATAATTATTTTCATTTTAATCTATGTGGATATTGTCATAGTTACATTAGCCAAACAAAATTTATGAAGGAATAGGTGTGTTCAATACTTAATTTTCTTCCTAACTCCTCCCAGACGATTGGACCAAAAAGGGCTCAAATTTCAGGGTTTGATGGGTGTCATCCTGGGTGGATATAAGGAAGTTTGTATTTTCCCCACAAAATTTCCTTGTGGTCAACCCTATGCTTGAGTAAACTATCCCACTACTATTAACCACAAATGTATAAACAATTATATTAAGACGTCTCTGTTGTCTCTGTCCATAGGGTGGACGTTTTGCTGAGATATCCTTTCAGGCAGAGGGGGGGGGGGGGGGGGGGGGGGACTGTTGTCTCCATCCATAGGATAGGTACTTTTCTAGTCTTTACTGTAATTTTCAATTTGTTTGTTTCTTTGTTCAGTAACTCATCCTAGATGATTGGGCATAAAGGGCTAGATTTTCAGGGTTTAATGGGGTTCAGCCTGTGGGGCTATTTTTCAAAATTTCCTGGTTGTGGGCATGACTCCGTGCCTGAATAAACCACCCCATGTACTACAAACCACAATTGTGTAAACACACACAGGTCAGCAAAACTGTGCCCAAACCACTTCCTGCTCCTCTTTTTGAGTCCTGTAGGCCCAAGCCTCTGGTATGTGACAGAGAACAAACAAACCAACAAAAAAAATCTCGAGTTAATGTTTGGTTGTAGGATAGAAACTTCTCTTTCTCTAACTATTGCAACAGGTCAGAAGATTTAAGATATTAAGTGTTGAAAAAAGCTGGTGGGGTTTTATTCATGGAATGTAATTGATCGGTAAAAAGTAGTAAGTGTATCAATCACTGTAGTTTTGATTACATTTGAATGCTCAGGGAACTCAAGACTATCAAAACCAATTGTTGACATCCAAGTTGGTTGGATGAACCAGGAAAGGAAAAAAATATATACACACATTAATATCCATTTGTTTGTTCTGAACAGGAGGGGAATATTTCATTTGAAATTTTACTGTTAATGCAGTGAAACTATATTGCATCATCCAAATAGTAATAAAGTAATACAGTTAGGTCAACCATTCCCATTTAATTTACACACTTCAATCATTTACTTAACATGAAACCAATAACTGATGCAGGTTTATAACTTCAAATAGTAAAGTGTCATCCAAAAGCTCCGGGTAATATTTTTGATCTGTTAAAATAGAACACTCCCAAGTAATCACACCAGTTTATTGTAAAACTCAAATCCTGGTCTGTGTGGACCAAAAGGCACTTCTGGTGAAGCTAAAATTTGGTGAAAAGGTGTGCTGCAGTGAAGCATTGACTATTTTGTGGAATATTTTCTTGAAATGTGTATGCAAGAACTATGCCAAGGAACCAATATCAGCAAATAATAGTTCTAATGGCAATTCCAAACTTTGCTCAGATGATCAGTGTTACACACTGGGTCAAAATCCATACTTGCTACATCCAAAAAGTGAAGGAAATGTGCATGGGGCATTGAATTATCTTTCATGCATGTTCCTTACATATTTTCATATATCATATACATTTCATAGCTTCAATGAAATGGTGTGTTTCTGTGTACCCATGATATAGTTGATAAGTGGGGAGCTAGAAATGGGATGAAATACGATGGGTTCTGTGCACCTTCAACATGGTGGACAGAGATGTGCATGAAATCAAATGTGATAAAATGTGGTTTGTTCTGTGTACCCACATGTGGATAGGTGGTGTACATGAAACAGTGTGTTCTGTGTACCCTTAACTTGGATAGGTGGTGTTTGAAAAGGGATGGTCCTGATGGTACATTCTGTATACCAATATGTGTGTGTTGCATCATCATTCATCAGCAAACATATTAGTACCAACCATGTTCTCTCAAATTAGGGCTCACTAACAAAACTACCACTCCCTTTTCCTCTTCATTTTCTGTTGTGCATCATCAGTGGCCAGAACCCCAAACATTCAGATTACTCAAGCACCCCAACAAGATTCAGACCACTTTGAAACAGGGTGAGGTAAGAGTGGGATTTTTACCAACTAGTGACCATTAACTGTACCATGCATGTCTTACTTGATTATAGAGGTTAGTGTCATCAATTCCATTGTTTGTGTGACTATCTAGCTAGAAAAGTATTGCATGCTGGTGTCATATCACTCAGTTAACTGTCATTAAAGAGCTGAAAAACAGGCAGATTATTTAAGGAAGTCAGTTTCAAAGTCAGTTTCGAAGTCACATCTTGAAAAATAGGTCTATCCTAAACAAGTAGACCTACCAACTGAAAACCTACCAAGTTTAAACCTGTCCATTCAGAACCTGTAACCTCGAAACATTAAAGCTGTCAACTGAAGTTATTACTCAGGGTTGTATAGCATCTTGCAGCTAATCATGCCAAGCCAAATGCAGCTAGACTACCACAAAAATTGCCATTACCTTTAACCTGTGTGTTCCATCTGACTGATGCACTAAATCCCAGGCAACGATGGGTACATCTGCTAGTACATAACCCTAAATATTAGAACATGTCCTTAACTGAGAATAACACCACGATTATTCTGAGGATGATTTTTATATGATAGTGTTTAACCATGACATATTCTACCAACTCTCATTTGCTAGTAATCTATGCATTCAAAGTCAAGAGTATCTATTCACTGTTAGGACAAAAAATTTATCCCAACCTCACAAGTCAATCAACAAACACTTCAGTTTGCATGAATGTTGTTAAATGTAAAATAGGAAAAAGAATAATTAAATTAACTAAAATATCGATCAATGATTCGAACTGCAAGTTTTGAATTCTCTTCGCTCTTATTCATTTGCAAGAGTTCTATCTTCTCCAAACCTGATAAATATATAAAGAAATGACCATGATTAATATTAAAATATCCATGCATATAAAATTTTTTAAAAATTTCGATACTATAACAGTACACAAAAACACCCTCAACATAATTGTAGGGAGAGGCACAAACAATTAAATTAATGTTAATTAGAGAAAGTATATATAATTTGTTCCTTAATTTTATCATTGATCCAGGAATTGGGTATACATTATATACATATAAATTTCTGTATTTATAGGAAAGGGGCATGTATGTACATTAAATTAATAAGTTAAATGAGATTCAAATTTATTTTTTAAATTTCTTGATCCTTTTTATTTTTTAAAGGATATAATTTTATTTGTTTATTTTTTAACTTTACATTCGGTTTTGATCTCTTTATGGGGAGAGGGGAGACTAACAGAACTGATCTATCCCTGGATGTGGTAGATAAAAAGGAGAGGCCACTAAAGGATGGAATCCCACAAGTGCTCCTGCTGTACAGTCATATTTTTGCTGTTGTACAGGGCTCATATAGTTGACAGTACATAATATCAATTACACATTTTTGAACTCATCCTTCATTTTTATCCCACTTTTGGTCCTGGTACCTTTCATACCCGTGATGCTATTGTGTTTACAAGTTTTTCCACAGACGTGCAAGAAAGAAAGTAAATGATCTGAAACAAATAAAGTTATGCTATCACAGCTTGTAAAAAAAAACTGAAGCAAAGCATAGATTCCCCAATAATCTTTTTTTTCAAATATAAAAATATTAGCATGATTTTTTCCACTGGAATTTTACCTGTTTACCTGAGAATGTTCTTGGAATTTAAATTAAAAAATGAATGTGGTAGTTATCTAAAACGTTTTAAAAAAGAAGAGAAAGAGACAATAGGAGAGGGAAATTAACATTTGTCCATAAAATTAATAGTGACAGGATTACACCAATTATAACTTGTCTTCATTAATATATATGAGGAAAACATAGCTGCTCGTAAATATCCATAAAATTATAATACTTCATCTTTGCAACACTTACCATATGCTTCCTCAATGAGAGATACATAAGGGTTCACTCCATCCACAGCATTACTTTTTCCTATTCTTAAAATATTATCCAGTCCTTCCAATGTAACTCCAACCATTCTTGAGTCTGGGACATTCAACATGCCACATAATGGCTCAATAGCACCTGTGGTCACCATATATCTGCATGATAATTTTGAGACAATATGTAGAAAATGAAAAAGGCTGGCCTGTTTTCACATCAAAATGAAAATATTATGTCAATAATGACAATATGACATTGTCATAACATTTAAACATATTATCAGAATAAACAAATTCTAGAAATTAGTCTGGCCCTCAGCTATTGCCTGAGCATTGGTACAAATGCTCTACCAAAGCTTTGATTAATCCAGTTTGATGATCTGAACAAAACTATTGATGCCACCATGTAATAAAAAAATGAGTGTATGTGTACATAAAATAAGTAAATTATGAAATGGCAATTAATGATGGCCACAAAAAAAAAAAAAAAATTGTGAATCATAAGCACTCAGATTGCTATTGCACACCCTATCAGCTTCTACAAATAAATTATTGGGTCATTCATTGGCTCATACTTCTGAAATTACATTCACTCTTCGCATGTCATCAATATTTCACCTCATCTTACCTGATTTGAGCCTCTGTACCTCCTGAAGTAGCGTTCAAAACAGCCCATGCTGCTTCCTTTCGAGTCTTATATTCGTCTGCATCCTTCATAACTTCAAGTAGTCGTGGAAATATATTGCAATCTATCACAGCCTATATTTAAATATACAATAAATTCTCTTAGTCAAGGTTACCAAATGATCAACAACATTGACAATATGCACAATGATAGTAATGTTCACTCAATATCACAGCACACACACATCAAGGAACACCATAATTCAGATTTCTTGGTAAGTATAAATGCTCCCTCCAAAGATTGCATAACCAATTTCTAGGAACAAATATGCCATACCAATGTAAATATATGATCGCAAGAGAAGTGCAAGATCTTTACATAACAAAAAGAAATAAGCATGGCACCAGAAAATCAGTGTATACCTGAAAGCCCTTTTTAGCATAAAAATATAATCCATTTGTGGCTGATACATGTTACATAACCTCACCTGTTAGTACCATGATATGGTAGAAATTAAACTGGTCCACATTCACGACTCTATCAGTTTTCTACATTCTTGTACTCAATTATCATCATGAATTCAGGGTTTCAAAGGTTTTTTTCTTTTGGGAGGGGGGGGGGGGATTGTGCATGCATCTCGATGAGCCACCTGTCATGGCAGCTCTGTAGTGTGAAATCTAAATAAATATAGTGTATCCCTCAGTTACAGTATCTGACCTCCTTTATGTCCTATAGGATATGTGCAAGATTCAGATAAGTGAATGCATATGCATGCAACAATGTATGTGTATATATATATATATTCCTGCTACTTTAAGTGTGCCATTGCAGTTATCAATATGTATAACTTCTCATAGTGACAGATAAGTACCAGCACTAGCTGAAGTGTTCCAAAAAAGTTCAGTCAGCATTCAATATGCCAGAACTGAAAGCAGTAAATTAAAGCCCAGTAATACCAGGGGGCTATCTCATGAGCATTGCTTGCAAGATATTCGCTATTCGTAAGGAGTTGCTGGCTTTGATTTTCACTTTGCACCATCTCTATGATACATCTGGAGATGCAGAAGAATTTGGCCTTGCATTAGTCCTTTGCTCCTTTTGTGGTATTGCTAGCATAGTTCTAGTGTCAAAGGTACTTGAACTACTAGCAAAGCTGAACTCCTTCATGCAGAGGCAAGCAGCTGACTTCAGCAGGCTACCTCTGATATTTGACAGCATATAGAAAGAGCTGAAATTGATCAAGGAAGATGGAGCAGATTGGTGCTTGGAAATAACATCTACATTTAAGGAACTTGAAGACAATCAGATTATTGTCAGAAGAGGAGAGCCCCATACATGGCACAATCAGCCTTTCCAGTCTGTATCTCATTTTCATGTCTCTGTAGCATTATATTATATTGATAGTTTACTCACCAACAACATAAAAAAAATCACTTTTCTGATGTGGCTGTAAACCTCCCTGTTTCTTCTTCCATTTTCAACCCAGCATTGTTGCCATCAGAGGAAGAAGGATTTTCTCAGTATAGAAAAAGAAGAAATTAAAGACTTGGCTCTATTTTAAGGAAGTGAAGCAACAGTGTCCTATGATGGTGAGCCCTACACTTCCATCCTCTTCTTGACAAGGACAACCTTATAGGAGAGTGGCAGGTATTCAAAAGAGCATTAAAACAAGAAACAGTATTACTAATGGAAAGAAAGAAAATTACAAAAGTGCTACCTATGTGGGAAGTCAAGGTGCACATGGAGTGTACTGGAGCTTACACTGGGATATTTCCAGAAAATTTTTTAACAGTTGAACGTCATTCTTGTCTTTCCAGTGAGAACAGTTTCAGTTGAAAAATCTTTTAGCTTTATGAAGCTCATTAAAATAAGATTGAGAAACATAATTAGTGATGAAGTTTTGGTTGCCTTTTAGGAATTTCCATTGAGGGACATGAACATGCAGCAATTGACTTTCATGAAATTCTGAATGTTTTTAAAGAGAACAACCACAGGATTCAACACTGAATATTGACTTATATGCTATTAGTGATGTAAAACATTTTTAGATTTTTGGGAGGATGGGGGTACTCTTTCTGGACGAAGGGGACTTGGATCAACTGACTTATAGTCCAACCCCTCATGCTCATGTTAAGAAAGTTTGTTAAATAATGCTGCTATTGGATAATCAAATGAAATAAGAGATATTTCAAACTTTAGGGGGGAAATACTAAATAGAGGACAGATCATTTTGAAGATATTGACTATTGGTAGGACTAGCTATCACACATCCCAAGGGTACAAGGGCAAATTTGAAGCACTGCTGCTTTAAATATAGCCCTAGCATGCCCTCATACTCAGGGTTACCTGCTGACTATTGCAACTGGCGACTGCTAATCTTGATGGGAAACAGTCTCAAAGCTAAGTTAACAACTTGTGAAGTCCTGTAGTCCTAGCATCTCTATTGTCCTTGGCCAATAAAAACTTTTCCATCACCTCAACAAAAAAAAAATTAAAATTATATTTCTATTCATATTACTTGATTAATGCATCTTTTAGCACTTTTGTGTGGGGGGGGGGGGGGGGGGGAAATTCCCCCGTATGAATCCCAGCGAAATAATGACATTTTCTGTTGTGGATGCCATGTTAGATTTACTGTGCATGCCTGAGTAGCACCAAATTACTGACTATTAATTCTGAATGCAATTTTTTTGAAAACAAACATTGCAAATTTTGAGACCGAGTGTTTGATTGACAGTGTTTGGCTATCAAGGATGACAGTGTTTAATAGAAGTTAATTTTTTTTTTAATATTTACAGTGAACAACCTTGAAAGAGAACGCATAGGAGGCAGAGGGGAGGAGGGAGGGGAGGAGAGAGGGAGTGAGGGGGAAGGAGGCAGGGGTGGTGTCAGCAGCTGTAGAAAAGAGTGATGGGTTGTTGGTTTTTAAAATTATAACTACATATTTTTCAGGTAAAAAAAAAAATACCCCTAGTATTCAGATTAAAAAAAAAAAAAAAAAAAAAAAAAAAAAAAAAAAAAAAAAAAAAAAAAAAAAAATGCGAACACTCTAAACTAACCAGTCAAAAAAAGTGCTTGGACCATAGACCAAAAGGACTGGAAACCACAAGTCTGAACAACAAAAAAGAACAAAAAAAAAAAAAAAAAAAAAAAAAAAAAAAAAAAAAATGGAAACAACTGGGGATAAAAATAATGCCTTCTAGGTCACTCATAACCATTGAGTGGTACAGATTGCCACAAGAAACTAAGATATTTAAAGCAACACATACAACAAAAAATTGTAAAAAAAAAAAACACATACACAAACAAACCAATTGTAAAAGCAAACTCTTATCCATTGAGTAAATATAAAAGTTCTATTTGAGTTTAATTTTGACAAAAATTGGTGCACATAATTACTTAGATTTCCTAATTAAAAGAATTCATCACTAGAACAAAAAAGTATTAGGTCAAAAGATCACAAACAGTAGGGTCAGGTGAAACATCTGAAAAACATTCACAGCATCTTCAAGCAATTTAGAACAGCCAGACACAGACTAAGCCATGAGACACCATAAGAGAGCCAATCATGACTTTAAGACATGACTACCAGGAACACTCACACTCCCACTAACAAACACCAAGGTTACAAATGCATGTAAAGATGAAGATTACACGTTCTCCTGTAACACATGTCCTCCTGCAACACACACCCTTATGTAAGACATACCCTCTATAAAACATACTCTCCAGTAAGACCCATATTTCTGTAGGACGTGTATTCCTGTAAGATACATCATCATGTAAGACATGTAAGATATGTCCTGCTGTTATACGTGTCCTCCAATAAGACATACCCTCCTACATGACATACCCTCCTGTAAGACCTGTTCTCCTGCTAGATATATGTTCCAGTAAAACACACTCTCCTGTAAAATATGCCACCTGAAGACATGTCCTCTCATAAGACATGTTTTCAAATGAAGCATGGCCTCCCATAAGACTGTCATCCCATACGATATGTACTCCCCTGAGACAATTTTGTGACCAATAATAATAATAATAATAATAATAATAATAATAATAATAATAATAATAATTTTTTAATGAAGGAGTGACACTGTGATCATTTCCCTCCTACACCCACTCCCTGCCTCGCTGTAGACAAAGTAGATGATTTCTCAACAGTTGGTAAAAATTGCAACCCATTTTCAATTTATTTACAAAGAAATAGAATTTCCTATATGCCAGATGAATGAAAGTTGTATTGCCAAACATCGCAGTAATATAAGTTATCATATCCTCCTTGCTACTAAAGAGAGCCTCTCACTTTAAGAGGTGAATAAAAGTTTTAACACAAATACTTCCTTTTAGTCAGCAAATGTTACCTGAATCTGGACCCTGTTTCCTGCAGTAATGTTTGAGATCGCCCAACAGGCATTCTTGACAATGTTACTACAAGTGCTAGTCAATAAACTTTGTAAGGCTGGAAGGACCGAACAATTTATCATGATCTGCAAAACATAAAGATTCAGGTAAAGCTGCAATAATGCATATCTAGGACTAGTCCTTGAGTGATATTTATATGATAAGTCACAAAAATGAACATAGAATATACACTTTAACTGCGAAAGGTTGTAAAGTAAGTCGGATCTCTATCAAAAGACACATATGAGATCCTAGTTGTACACTGATGGTTTACAAAACCTGAGGAAAATAAACATGAATTTATATCCTAAAAAATCGGATTACTTTCCTTTTGAGTGATTAATGCCTAAACATAATAAGCAAGGAGTAGAAAAGATTTAGACCTTTTGAAAATTAACATAATTACAGCAATACACACTACATGCCCTTTATAAATGTACCAAAAGGCCAGTTCACAAAATGATGCAAAAAAATTAATGAGCAGAAAAATTTTGTAATGGGATAAAATTTAAGTTAAGTTTTATCATATTATCACCAGCAATGAAGTATTCAAACCAGGCAACAAGAAATACAATAGCAAAAGGACAAACTATTAAAACCTTTAATGAACTAATTTACCCACTAGAAACTTGGCATATATCACAGAACAGATACAGCAGACTATATAAAATCTACCTGAGTTTGTACATCATCACCAGTCAATATATTGCCTACTGCTCGTAATGCTGGAACTACGATGTCTTTCTCAGTGCTCTGAAGTAGCAGTTGTGGCAGTCTGCGACAAAAGCCTCCGTCAATCACTCTTTGGATTTTATCATTCGGTCCATCAGCTTTGAGGAATAAAATTGAAGCATGACTAAATAGTTTGTTTAATGAAAAACCTTTAACCTTTTCAAATTTAGCATAACACTTGACTAATATTTCGCTCACACTTCACATAGAATTAAAATGTTGGATGACAATAAACAGTTGAGGAAACTATAGTAATTAGCATCACAAAGCACACAAAATAAAAACATGTATGGAAAAAATTATGAGATGCACTAAGCAAAAGGAAAGTACTCCTTGGTTGCATTTTTCCAAAATAACATGTCTGCTATTAATTAACAAAAAAACGTAATTGTAACACATTTTCACATTTAATTACACACACACACACAACGTTGGGATGTATTCCATTTGGGTAGGTAGGTATGCACACAAAGGAACAATCCACTGCTGGCAAACATGGATTCTTCAATCAGAAACAGACTAATAGAGACAGTAAACCTTCCATTACAATCAACCAGGACTGCTGTAGTGAATACACTATAGTAGTGATACATTTTATGCCCAGGAAGATAGTTAAATGCCTAATAACAACAACTATTTTGCAGGGCAGCAGGCAAGTTCTTTTCAATTTAAATGATCATATCCAAAAATATATATCTAGATTCACATTCAAGAACTTTAAAAAAACAAAACAATATACAATACAACTGTGTTATTAATTCATAAAATTCAACAAACTGTTAGGTGAAACATGAATAAAGCCTATTTTGATGAAATGGTTTAATTGATACATAAATGATGCTTTACAAAAAAAAAACTCCTTGCCTGTTACACCTCATTAAGTAATTTGGGAAACCATACATACCTAAGTACGCAACACACCACAGAGAATCGCTCAAAACCGATTTTTCTTCATGATACAACAACTTTGCAAGAATAGGAAGAGCCTGCATCACCTAATCAAAGCAAACAAATAAAAGTATATATATATATATATATATATATATATATATACATACATATACACACACATACTAGTAGCATATACCCAGCTTTGCCCAGATATAATGACATGCCCACAGGAAAAAGTGTTGCCTAATGTTAACCAACTTATTTCCCTACCAGATTCAAGTTGTTTGCATGCTTCTAGGTTTCTAAATCCATGAATTTGATGACCATAAGTACCATAAATAGATTGCATCATTTTTGCACAGAGACTACAACTTTATATATATATATATATAGAGAGAGAGAGAGAGAGAGAGAGAGAGAGAGAGAGAGAGAGAGAGAGAGAGAGAGAGAGAGAGAGAGAGGTTTCTCAGCTACCATAAGAATTCATGTTATTTGTAATTAAATCAATTCAATAAAAAAAATGCAATTCTGTTATTTGTATTTCAATTAAGTAGTTATCAATTGCAATTGACTTAAAAATTACATAGGTCCAAGTGTTTCCAAAGTACCTTTTTTTATTGATTTTTTTTTGCCTCGTACAGCCACAAGAAGAGGTTTAGCTAGGTGGGACCCAGCCCATTTTACTACCAGGTCAGGTTGTGTATGCATGCCAAGTTTTAGCTCTGTAGGTCCAACCCATATGTGGGACAGTAAGGTTTCTCTTTATGTTTTTTTTTTTAAATTAAAAAATAATAAACGTATTAATTTATAAAAATATAATAATTTCTTTTTTAATAATTCAGTCTTCCACAGGATAGTGGGTTTTCTTTTTTAATTCGGCATAAGGGGGCTTTTTCTGCAGTCTACTTTCTTGTAGGCTATTTCATGGCATGTTTACATCTATACTCAGCAGTGTCCCTTTTCTGTAATTTTTTTATTGGCATGTTCCTGTGGAATGTTTCCATGGAAACTAAAATAAAAACTTTTTTCCCCCCTGTGTTCTCTGGACAGTGGGTCTTAAAACTGCTTACTTACATTAAAAAGGGGTAATTTTCTGCAGTCTGCTTTCTTGTATGGCTTTTCCAAGGCATGTTTGTATGGCTTTTCCATGGCATGTCTATATGGCAGAGTTCCTTTTTTTGTGTAGCTTTTCCGTGGCATGTTTCCTGTGAACCTGAAAGCCTCAGTTCAGTTGTTTCTAAGCTGTTATGGGGTGCATTGATTAAGCAAACCCATAATCCAAGATTTGGAATAACAGGTCTTCTCTTTATTTAAAACGTAAAAAAAAAAAAAAAAAAAAATTTTTTTATACAGATGGATATATATAGATAGATATATAGATAGATATACTGTGTGTGTATATATATGTGCATATCTCTCTCTCTCTCTCTATATATATATACATGCATACATATATACATACAATCCTATAGTAAGGTGGTTTGGAAGGAAAGTATTGTGGCTTAGTGTGATCCAGCCCATGTCCAAGGGTTCAGCCTAAGTACCATTTTTGTCATTTTTGCCTAACATGCCCAGAAAAAGATATATGACTTCATGGAATTCAGTATTTTAAGTCTCTAGGTGTAATGGTTTTCTCCTGTATCACATCTAGCCGCAAGCACCTACAGGAAGTGGTGTGGCAAGGTGATCCTATGTTTTGGGACCAAAAAAAAATCATCCTCAGTGTAGTATGTGTCTATCTTGAAAAGTGGTTTTCATTTGGTATCCAGCTTTCCTCACCATGGGTGCCCAGAAAAAAAAAAAGATTTTAAAAATAAGTTGAGTTGCCCACATCATCCCCAGAAAATTTGGGGGCCATCTAGCCAAAACTATGGGAGGAGTTTGCAGACAGACAGACAGACGACAGACAGACAGTCAGGCTGGCAGGCAGACAGAGATGAGATATGATAAAACTATTGATTTTAAATATCTAATACAATTATTGATAAAATAAATTTCAAAAATGAAGCATTTCAGCGTGCTCAAAAAAATACATAAAGATATAGAAATGTGCATAAAAATACCCCCCCCCCCCCCCCCCCCCCCCATTAGTTGTTACACAGTGTTATCTGCCTTCCACTGCAGGATGCGCAATAGTTTGTTCTCAAGGAAGGAAACATATCTACCAAGTAACAAATGCTTACGCTCAATTACCAAGCATATATACTCTACCTCATCAATGGCTGAGCGACCTTTGCATAGGTGGCTTAATGTCCACGTAGCTGTTGTAATTATTGATCCCTTAAGATCCAAGTCCAAAATCGTGAGTAGTGGTTTCATAATTCCGAAACTTAGTACAATATCTCTCATTTCTACTCCATCTCCACTGATATTTCCCAGTGCCCAAAGTGCCTATAATAACATCATAGTATATTCATGTATCACATTTGCTACAAACATAAAACCTAAAAGCAATAAGTCGTGCTGTATAAAATATACAATGGCTAGTAGATATATGCAAAACTTTATCATTGCTTGGTACAGACATTTTGAACTTAATGATGAAAAAGAAAAAAATGGGAGCCACTTTCTTCAAACTAAAGTATAAATGTTAATACTTAATATTAGTTAATCAATTTAATACATTAATTAAAAAATTGGAAACAAATAGTGTAACAAATTAGCGCAGTATACCTAGTGTTGCACAGGCAAATGTCAACATGAAACATGATTGAAGCATTTAAAAACATTTTTCTAGATCCTGAGGCTTCATTTAAATAAGTGCAGCTTATAAGTAGGCATGAAACTAGGGTTGCCAGTTAATTTTTTTAGAACGGCCAGAATGTTTTAGAAACATTTCATAGTGCTGAAAGGTAGATTGCCAATAATAAGTGAAGAGCCTATTGATGCCACTTGGTCTACAGATTTTTGAAGGCATGTTGTAATTCTTTATTATTGATTTTTGTTTTTCTATCCACCATTTCAACTATGGGAGATGGTATGTTAAAGACCCTTTACCTATTTAATGCCCAAATTTTCAAAAAAAAACAACAACACCTGTTTGTTTTGCACCTAACTTTTTGTGACTTTAGGAAATTCCTAGACCTTCTGCAGGGACAGGACGACGTAGGGAGCAGAATGATACACAAACAGTGGTTGTAAGACAAGCAGTTCAAAAGTTGTTTTCTTTAATTTTAATTTTTTACCATTACACATGAAAGCAGCAGGCAGGCATGCAGTTAGCATCTATTATATATTCTGGTGTGTGTGTGTGTGTGTGTGTGTGTGTGTGTGTGTGTGTGTGTGTGTGTGTGTGTGTGTGTGTGTGCGCGCGCGCGTGTGTGGTATGTCCATAGGCATAATGGCCAAATTCTAGGACCAAATGGTTCAGGGTTTTCACCTCGTACAACAAGGGAGGGGGGGGGGGGGTTCATCATTACAGTTTTCCATGAAATAAATACAACAAAAACATACAGAAACCATAATCTAATGGCTATGGACAGGTCTACAAAGCGGGAAATCTTGGGTTGGCCATCCTTTTTTCCCTTCCTTTTTTTAATATCTTCCTTAGTTTCTTTTTATCTTTCAATCTTTTCTTCCTACAATATTTTCTTTTCCCCTTTACTTTTGTTTATGCTAGTGTAGTTTATTGTTACAAACTTCATAACTATGAATGATTCTTGGTATTCCACCTTTCAACATTACAGCATGCCTCCAAAACAATCTTAACTTTTCTGAAAAATCAACCGGAATGTTGCACACCTACTTAGGAGCAGCTTCTATTTGAATGAATTATTAGGTTTAAAATTGGTGCTTTTAATGGCTTCTATATTATTTCATGCTGACATTGGCCTGGCAATGCTGAGTATACACTGATAGTAAATAATATGTAGGATAGTGATCCATGCAGGATGATAAAATAGAGCTTCACCTGGTCTCTGACAATGTTATTATCACTATGCAACAGCTGGACAAGTAGAGGAACAGCTCCAGCATCTACCACAGCTGTTGTATGTACAGAAGATCCAGATGCCATGTTTGTAATAATCCATGCTGCTTCAAACTATGAAACACATACAACATGGAGAGAAGAAAAAAATTTTTAATTAAAAAATTATTTTTTAAATTTTTTCCCTGACTTCATTGTCAGTTAATAAATTCCTTTACATACTTGTAACTCTCCCTTTGATGACGTCAAGAATTCGACAATTTTAGACAAGCACCCACAACCAAATACCTCTTCAATTGGTGGATGTTTATCTAATAACAAGTACAGAACACATTCCGATAAGGCATACACACGTCACACAATTACTTTCCACCAAGGAAACTACTTGCTTAAAAGAGAAAGACTAGAGCTACATTAATCAATATATTTAATTGAAGTAAATTTGACCTTTGGTGATCTCTTGGTGCTAATGTACATACAAACAAAAACAGCTGGTTTTCTATTGTATACTAATGAGAAAGTGTATCATGTTTAGTATCAAATGAAATCTCTCATTACCTGGAGTAAGACGAAACTTAAACCACATTTATATGTTTTTATTTTAAAGTTTCAGCTTCTTCCTTTTTTGTGATGTTGTAGCAGTCGTCCAGACACAGCAATCAACCCTTACCAGTTGACTTCTAACTTGACTCACATGATGTTTCCTCACAACGCACCCGGAGCACTGGTTCACACAGCATTCAAAGGTATCATATTAGATAGCACCAAATACTACCATGTGGTGTCTTCTTTTGATTCTGTGGTGCAGTAACACATGGCTCTCATTATAACTCAAGCTCCTGACCATAGTAAGAAGGATTCTTAAAGCAGAAAATTTAAAAGTCTATGGATAAACAGCAGCAGCCAAAGCCATTGAGTTCCTTGACAGGGCTGTATCACCAGGTCTCAGTGATCGCAAGCCTTTGGATGTCCTGGCCTACTTGACTAGTCTTTTCAACCCTGACGAAATATTCCGCCAACATTTCCTCAGGTAACTACCTGTCAATGCATGTGCTCAACTTGATGGGGTAACAGGGATCACGAAAGTCCTTGCAGAGATGGCAGACCGGATTATGGAAGGCCAGAGAGCATCCTCCTTGGGAATCAGTACTGCCACCATGAAAAAACTACCAAAGTTTAACCCAACAAAGAAGCAGCAGCAGAAAGTCTCTGCAACCAATGCCTCAGACAATATCTACTGGTATCACTACAGATTCAGACTGAATGCACACAAGTGCATCAAGCCATGCACCTTCAAGTTGACAAAGGGCATTCAGTCTATCCACCCCAATAACACTGAGGATGGATTTTCCAGTGACCACGCTGGGCCATTAGTAGTTTCAGTCACTAGAATCGCTCCAACCACCTTTTCTATATATGGGATTGTTCTTCAGGTTGAAGATTTCTCGTTGACTCTGGAGCAGAACTTAGTGTCTACTCAACTTCTGCACAAGACTGCTGCAGGAATCCACAAGGAGAAGGTCTTGTTGCAGCCAATGGGACAACAATCGCCACATTTGGAAAAAAGAAGACTCCGCCTACAGTTTGGAAAGCACGCTTTCAATTGTAACTTCATCTTGGCTAAGTTTCGCAGCTAATCCTCGGCACTGATTTCTTCTGCAGCGAAGGTTTGCTCATCGACTGCCAAGGCAAATGCCTTGTGGATGCCTATAATTATATGAGTCACAAGGCCCATGCTGCCTCCGCTGGTGTCAACAAAGGTATCAATGACTTACATAGAGTCGCTATCAGCAGCACCTCACAGTCTGAATTTGTCGATATCCTTAATGAGTTCTCATCCCTCACACAACCACAGCTCTCCACTTCTTATAACAAACATGATGTGCAGCACTACATTGTGACATTAGGCCTGCTGGCACATGCCAAAGCATGGAGATCATCCCCTGCCAAATTGACAGTAGCTCATCGTGAGCTCGCGGCGGCGATGGAGGGGTGATGCCCAGCTACTTGATCAAGTAGCTGGGCATCACCCCTCCATCTGGTCCCCAAGAAGGAACCAGGAAGCTGGCGACCTTGTGGTGACTATAGGCAACTGAATAATGTGATAATCTGACCGCTACCCGGTGCCACACCTCCAGGACTGTGCGACAAATCCACAAGGTTGTCATTCCTTCAGTAAGGTTGTTTTGGTTCATGGTTATCATCAGGTACCTGTGCACAAGAAGATTACACAAAACAGCTGCCATTACACCATTTGGCCTGTGGAAATTCTTGCGAATGCCTTTCGGTCTTAAAAATGCTGCTCAGTCATTTCAAAACTTTAGGTTTGCACAGGCCTGGAAAGCTTCTTGTTTATTTACCTGGATGATATCCTTGTTGCAAGTAAGACAGCATGTGAACACAGGCGTCACCTCCAGCTGGTGTTCAAAGTGCCTGACTGATTATGGCATAGTCATCAACCGTTCCAAATACCAATTCGGTGTCAGCAGCCTGGATTTTCTAGGACTCTGCTGATGGTATTACTCCACTGCCCTCTAAGGTTGAAGCTATTACACATTTCCCTGCACCAACCAATAATAAAAGCTTGCAGGAGTGGCTAGGAATGGTAAATTTCTATCACCGCTTTATTCCTCATCCTGCAGCGCTAATAAAGCCTTTGCATGAAGCTGCCCACTCCAAACCTTATATATGGTCAGCAGATTTACAGAGTGCTTTTTGAGGCAACCAAAAAGGGACTGGCTACTGCTGCTCTCCTCGTGCATCCCAGCCACACGGTCTCTACAAGCGTCACAGTGGATGCATCTGACACAGCTGTGGGTGGTACACTGGAACAGTTCCTAGATGGTGAAGGGAGACCAGTTGCATTTTTCTCCAAGAAGCTCGACCCCGCACAAGCTAAATACAGTACCCTTGATCGAGAACTGCTGGCAATGCATCTACTAGCTATACGACATTTTCTGTATTTCATTGAAGGTCATCCGTTTATACTGTTTACTGACCATAAAGCACTTACTTATGCCTTCTTAAAAGCTTCTGCCAAGTATTCACCACGTGAACAACGATATCATGTATATATGTCTGAATTCCCCACAGACATCCAGCACATTAAAGGCAAAGACGACAGCAGATGCTCTCTCTGGAGTCATCCTTGATGACCAAAGCCAACAATTCCTTACCATCTCATCCTTGGAACTATCTGCACTACAGTCATCCCAGATTGATTATGGAAAACTGGCACATGCACAGCTAACAGATGCCGAAGTACATGCTACACGCACAGCCGTCACAGGACTGATTCTACAGGACTTACCAGTGCCAGATTCCACATATACACTCCTGTGCGATGGTTCTACTGCACAACCTCGCCCTATTGTGCCTAAGGCATGGAGAAGAAAGATCTTTGATCTCATCCATGGACTCTCCCACCCAGGTATCAAGACATCACGGAAGCTCATGACGTCAAGATTTGTGTGGCATGGAATGAATAAAGATATTGGTAACTGGGCCAGGACATGTCTTGGATGCCAGTGGGCAAAAGTACACTAGGATATCCGGGCTCCACTGCAGCATGGCCAGCTCCCTTGACGTCGTTTTGAACAGCTTCATGTGGACATTGTAGGCCCACTGCCAGTGTCTCAGGGTATGAAATATCTTTTCACTATCATCGATTGCTTCATCAGATGGGTGGAGGCAATTCCAATGGCTGAGTCTACTGCTGTTTCTTGTGCACGTGCATTCCTTTGTCAGTATGTTACCAATTTTGGAGTACCTGGACACATCTCTTCCGATTGAGGTCAATAGTTCACTTCAAATCTGTGGACAGCACTTAACAAGTTACTAGGCTCAGAGGCACACAGAACAACCATCTATCATCCTCAAGCTAATGGTATCGTTGAGAGGTTTCACCAGCAGATGAAGGGTGCGCTTAAAGCCCGCCTGGATGGACCTCATTGGATGGATGAGCTGCCCCTTGTCATGCTGGGTATTCACACTGCTCTAAAAGAAGACCTACAATGTTCAGCGGCTGAGCTCGTTTATTGGGAAACACTGAGGTTACCAGGCCAACTCTTTGAGATCAGATAGACACCAACACAGACCTCAGAAGAATTTCTTCCCCATCTGTGGAGGACCATGCAAAAGCTGCGACCAACACCAACTGCCCACCACGGAGGGATAGTGCCACACATACCAGCTGCCTTACAGATGTCCAAGTTCGTTTTTGTGCGAAAAGATGGACACAAGACCCCACTACAGTGTCCTTATGAAGGCCCATTCCAAGTATTGACTGTTTAGACAATTTCTTTACATTACAGATGAATGGGAAAATAGACACCGTCTCCATTGATCACCTTAAACCAGCTTTTCTGGAGACAGTTTGCCTTCTTCTTCTTCTGTCGTATGTCTTTAGAGTTGCAGCTCTGTTGATGCAAGTCAGATCAGTGTTTCATTGTCTAGGTTGTTCAGTCGTTGTTCGCCATGTGGTGGCCGATGTATGGGGCAGTTGTTGGTGATATGCTCTACTGCCTGGCTTGGTTCCCCACAGTCATAAGATGCACTGTCCATCAGACCCCAGCCCTTTATTGGCACACTGTATCGTTCAATGCCCATTCTCAAGTGATAAAGGGTTGTCCACTGCTTCCGTGACAGATTCTGTCTGGGGATGTTTACTGGGTTTTTGACAAAGTGATGCAGCCTGGGTAGTTCTGCGGAGGTCCACTGGTGGCTCCAATTGGTCTTGATCCAGTTGGCCTTGGAGATATCTGCCGATGTTGCAAGGAGCTTATGGGCATGTGTGGTAAAGGGATATCGGGATTTGAGGTGTGAACGATGTGGTCTCTCTGTGACTGTCTTGTGGAGATGTGATTCACTCTTTTTTTTGCCTTTCTGGAGAGTGCCAGCATGGTAGCGTCCCTTTTGATAGAGGCTGGGGCGACACCAGCAAGGATGGGCAGCTGGTTTACCGGGGTGGCTTATAGAGTACCAGAGATAATTCGCAGGGCACTATTGAGGGTGACATTCAGTTTTTGACATGATGACTATGATTCCAAACTGGGGCACAGTACTCTGCAGCCAAGAACACCAAGGCCTGGGTAGAGGTACGCAGTGTCTTTGTTGCAACTCCCCATGTGGTTCCAGCAAGGCAGTGTATCAGAGCAACAAGACTTGTGGTCTTTGCTTTGACGCTTCCAGATGTTGTCTAAAGGTCAGCGTTCTGTCCAGCTTTACACCCACACGTGGGGACGGACTGAAACTGTAGTCTGGCTTTGTCCACTATGATGTTCAACTTGAGGGGTGTTTCCCTGTTGTTAAGGTGGAACATTGAGATGCAGTTTTGCCCAGGCTAAGCTTGGGGTGTCTTACCTTGAAGTATGCTGACAGGGTCGCTATGTCTTCATTGAGGCCCTCTTCTGCTGCTTTCCATGATGGCTTGCTAAGTAGGATGACCAGGTCGTCCTCATACCCATACTTCCTCGACTGGGTTGAGGGAAAGTCATAGATGTGGATGTTAAACAGCAGCGGTGCCAGCACAGAGCCCTTTGGTACACTGTTCTTGAGATGTCTTAATCTGCTGTGTTGACGTTGCTGGTGTGTAGCTGGAAGCTGTAGTTGGACAACATCTCCATTACAAACTCCACCATGCACTGGTCTGGGATGGTCTCCAGAAGCTTCATGTGGAGGCTGTGCAGCCACACTCTGTCATAGGTAGCTGTAAGGTTAAGAAAGACAGCACCAGCCTTTTCCCCTGCTTGGAGTCTATCTTCTACATCTTGGCACAGGAGAGTCACCTGATCTGCTGTTCATTTTTCTCTACGAAAGCCAGCTTGTTCCTTGGGAAGTTGAGGATCAATGACTGTTTACAGGCATGCATGTAGGAGGCGTTCCATGATTTTGTATGGTACACATAGCAGCGAGATTGGTCAATATCCTTTGGGAGAGAAGAAGACAGCCTCTACGTGGCCACTCCTACAAGTAGTGTTAAGAGAAACTAATGTCTTCACCATATCTATAGACTGCAATACCTGGGCGTAGCTTAGCGTCCTTGTCAGGACAGGTGGCAACTCCTATTGCTGTCGAAAGTCCAAGTTTAGTATTGCTGCAGTTCAATGTTGAGGGCCTCACCACCGCCAAGCTCAACATTGTCCAACAAATTGTCAGGAGACAGTTTACTGAGATACTGATAGCGGGCAACATCCTCATATTCACCCTCGTCAACACCATCAGTAGTGTTACTACATAGAACGCCTTCTGGCTGGACTGTCAAGACAACCAAAAAACTTCTCTCTTCTGTGGAGCAAGCCACTGGGGGGGGGGGGGGGGGAAGCCACTTTTGTGACTATAATGTGATGACAACTGTGTGGCACCACCAATTACTAACCATAACATTGATCTGTTCTGGTTAGCCAGACAAGTGGGTTTAATGGATTCCTTGCGATGTCATTCAGATATCAAAATAGCAATATTTTAGAGTATACGCATTGCAAGGTGATGCGGTTCTATACCAGTAAATTACATGAAAATAAAATGCCCTTACTGAATGACAACAACTTTCTAAATCTTGTTAGTGCAGCAAGTTGTTCATCTTCCACCTCAGAATATAGTGATCTGTGTATAGCGTCAATGGGTGTTCCCTATTACAAATATAATTTATAACAATGAAAAAGGCAAAATTGGTCATTATAGTTCACTTATTCATTCAGCAGACAAAGTAACAACTTGGGGGTTAGTTATGTACATACATATTAAAAAATCTCACGCCAATGACAATGACATTTTATATCTGCACATGCCAAGTGAATCCCTAGCAAATTTTAGAAACAATCTTAGCTCCATCCACAGCCTAGCATTTATTAAACTATTCCATTACAATTTTACCAACCTCTGTGAAGTACTTTTCATCAATGGTTCCTTCTCCATGTGAAATGTTTCTCCTTTTAGACACCTGCAGCAAGAGAGTCAATAAATATGGTGAGAATAATAACTATACTTTGCATTGTGTGCAACAGTAAATAATATATTTCTTCTTTTTTTCCCTTTCTTATCTATTTACTAGCAGAATGTACCCAGGTGGGATAAAATGACATATCCACAGGAAAAGTTGTGGCATGGAGTGACCCAATCCATCTCCCTACCAGATTCAAGTTGTGTTTGCATGCTTCTAGGTCCATGAATTTGACCATCCATAAGTACCACAAATAGATTGCGTCATTTTTGTCGATATGCCCACAGGAAGGGATATGGTCAGGTGATCGTTTTTTTTTTATGGCTAAAATCATCCACTGTGTAGGATGTGCCTACCCTGACGAGCAAGTTGTAATTTTATGGTGGTTTGGTAGGAGAGTGGTGTGGCCAACTGACCCAGCCATGTCCAAGAGTTGATCAAGTACCACATTTGGCACTTTTAGCATCACAAACCTACAGGAAGAGGTTTGAATAGGAATAACCACACTGAGTAGAGAGTATCCAATCAAATATGATTCATGCCTAAGTCACAGAAGTATTACTTTTAAAACTCAAGACCAGTGTTACCAGATGGGTTCAGCACAAAATAACTATTTTTAATCACTACTTATTTTCAGCTATTGAAAAAAAAAATCGCTACAAAATCACTAACAGAGAATATATTCAAACCGCATTAAAATTTTATATTGGAACATACTACAGCTACTCCTTCAGATCACAGCTTCAATATTTGCCCTATGCACCACTCATTTGCATTCGAAATTGGAAGGCTGTCCTAACACCCACACTGAACAGATGGAATGGTAAGTTCCACAATGGAACCTTGTATGAATGTACACCCAGCCAGAAATTCTCTGTGCTGCTGATCATGGGGCAGTTAGACCGCAGCTCTCCCTGGGATGAAATATCTTATGGAAAGGATTGTGGAGGCAGATATTCTCTCTCCAAGTGTAGTTTGCAGGAACAGTGGCAATTGGAATAGAGCCATCTATTTAGCCCCCTATTTTTTTTTTTTTTTGCCGTGGTAAATTTTTGAGGGGAAAGAATTCAAGAAGAATGCAAAAAAAGAAAAGAAAAAAAGAGTAAAGGAAGGAAATAAGGGAGAAAAAACTGGGGGGGGGGGGTGGGATGAAAGAAGAAAGGGAAAGGTAGAAAAAGGAGAACAAAAAATCTATCTTGTCCAGGTTTAAAATACTGAATTTCATCTTGGGGGACCTTTGCCTTAACCATCAAGCCATGGTTTTTAAGGCTTTTTTAAAATAGAATATTGAAATTATTTCCCCACAAGAGATGATACTTTCAGGGTTTTTTTTGTTTTTTTTTTGATGAAAAACCTTAGTAGGCACTAAAGGATCATGTCTGCAAAAGTTTCGTTCATACCTATTCAACTGTTTGACTGTCCATACATGCGTGCCTTTCACACACAAATACTAGAGTAATTAACCATGCTATGCAGAGAATCTTATTTGGCCTACCTCTGGCTTCTTGCATCCGAATTTAAAAAAATTTGTTTTTAACTCCTTTTAAAAAAAAATATGCTTACTGTAGGATGTATCTAACCTGAAGAGGGGGTATTATTTGTTATGGGGTTTTGGTGATAAAGTATATACACACAAACACGCAGACATACATAAAAATATTTTTTGCCTGACATGCCCAAAGAAAGAGGTATGGCCAGGTGGAACCCAGACCATGTTACTTCAAGAGTTAAGTTGTGAACACATTCTTTGGCCAAAGTAACATTTTTGGCTTTTTTAGGGGCCTCACACGAACTCAGGAAGGGGAGTGGCCTTATAGAATTCTTAAAATGTTTCCCTGGTGACACTGACTCTAAATATATAAGTTCGTGGGTATAGCTACCTAGGTCCAAATGTTTCATCAAATTACTATTTTTGGCATTTTAGCCCTACACACCAAGAGGAAGAGGTGTGGTTAGGTGGGACCCACCCCATGTTAGTCCCAGAACATAGTTGTGTATGCATACCAAGTATTAGGTCTGTAGCTCCATGCGTTATTCTAGCATAAGTTCCATTTTTAGCTCTCCTTTTTTTATACAGACCGACAGACTATTTCCACTTTATACAAAACAAGACCAAGACTGTCATGATGATCCAGCTCTAAACTTGCAACAATCACAATGATCACTCCTAGAGAAAGTGGTGTGGCCAGGTGGCACCCAGGCTCCCAGAGTTATGTGTTAATTCAAAGTTCTTGAGTACATATCAACAGCACATTTCATTGTCAAAAAGGTGTATATGAAGTCTAAATTGAGTTTCCTGCCGCAATTACAACCAAAATGGATTAGTTTACAATAGTAGTCAAGTGGGGAGGATCAGAAAGTTAACAATTGAATCCAACAAATTTAAGAAATCTGCAACTGAAAATGTCAGAAGTGTATCCACAGGGAGATTTGTTCTGCATTTCAGGATTTCTTTTACTAGCTCGATTGCCATAGAAATATTAAAAGAAAGAAAGAAAAGGGAATAGAAGGACCAGTGATACATTGAAAAGCAACCACCGTATTCTTTGTAGCAAAGAATGTATTGAGGAGAGACTTAACCTGCCTCTGGAGGGAAGAGCAACTGTTATCAGCCATGGAGACTTGTGAACGAAGTGACTCAGGATCAGAATTTAGTTCTTCTTAGGCTAGATAGCAACATAATTAATTTACTAAATATGTGTGTCTGTGTGTGTGCATATGCATGTGTGTTTTCTATTCATGCATTGAAAATTGCATGTTTGTGTGGATCAATGCCACAGTTCCAATAGTAGCAGTCCATGACTACCAAATCCCATGATAATTGGGCCTCCAGACTCCAGGAATTATTGAAGTTTGTTGAAATAACGTACCACCTCCATTGACTTCTGGCTGCAGCTGTCTCCCTTGTGATGTCAATGAATAGTCATCCCCCCCCCCCCCCCCCCCCCCCCACACAAGAAGTAAAATTATTAAGCTCAGTTTCTTCATGAATATTGGACTAAAAATTTCCAAAATTTTTTATACCAGGTTATACATCAAGGACAAGACAATAAAAAAAATTATTTTTTTCCAGTTCAATTACCCTTTAACTAAGAGGATCTCACTGTGGGTTGTTAGCCATAGCTTGTGCTTGTGCACTTTCTCCTGGAAATAATACTATTTTTATTTGCATCTAATAGCAATTAATGAAAGAACATCTGTCAAATAATTGGAAAAACCAAATTCTAGATGAGTTTCTTCGAGTAAATGTGTTATAAAATCATGCATACTATACACAGTGAATCAATTCAAGAAACCATTGCATACCAGATCTATTATATATTTCGGTTCGTACGTACGTACAAATGTGTGTGTGTGTGTGTGTGTGTGTGTGTGTGTGTGTGTGTGTGTGTGTGTGTGTGTGTGTGTGTGTGTGTGTGTTTGTAGGAATCACAGCCAAACCCATTGACCACACACACACAAAAAAAAGAGCCGAAATTTGGTATAGGGTCTCCAAATAACCAGGTGAGTGCTATCAACCACATGTGTGTGGTAATGAGTATGGTTTTTGTCATAGACACACCCATAGAAAATTATTTTGGCTGCCGAAGTCAAATAAAAACACCAATAAGGCTGAAGTTTGGTGTGTGATCTACAAGCATCTGAGTGAGCATAGTAACCATAATGGTGTGGTTAGGTTGTAACCACACCCACAGGAAATGTTTTGTTATCAAAAGCTAATCAAAGAACAAGCTAGGCTGAAATTTGGCATATACTTTCCAAGGAACGGTGTCAACATTATTAAGCGTTGTGGGTGTGACGATGGGTGTGGTTTTTATCATGGCCACACCCACAGGAAGTGTTTTGGGTTTTTTTGGCTGTCAAAGATTAATTTATGGACAAATCAGGATGTAATTTGGCATATGGATTACAAGTAACCGGGAGAGCATCATTAAACATGTGGGAGCATTTTTTTTCCATAGCCACACACACAGGAAGTTATTTTGGCAAGCAAAAGCTGAATAAACCACCAACCAAGCAAAAATTTGGCAGGTGTTCTCCAAGTAACCGGATGAGCATTATCAATCACATGTGGATGCATCAATGGGTGTGGTGTGGTCATAACCACACCCGTAGAAGTTGTTTTGGCTGCCAAAAGCTAATTAAAGGACCAACCAGACTGAAATTTGGCATGTGGTCCCCAAGTAACTGGGTGAATATTATTAACTGCATGTGGGTTGGTGATGGGCATGGTTTTATCATAGCCACACCCACAGAAAGTCATTTTGGCTAGAAAAAGTTAATTTAAAGACCAAACAGGCCAAAATATGGCATGTGGTCTCCAAGTAACAGAGTAAGCGTATTAACCACCTATAGGTGTGTCAACAGGTGTGGTTAGGTTGTAGTCACACCCACCAGAAGTTGTTTTGGCTACCAAAATCTAATTATAGACCAACTAGGCTGAAATTTGAATAGCTTCTATGTTTCATGCTGACATCGGCCAGGCAACGCCGGGTATATGCTGCTAGCATACTATATAGCAGTTATGTTTTCACTTCATTAAACATTTAGCCCTATCTCTCTCTTTCCTTTCGATTATCTCAATAACCAATTTTGCGTTCCCATCTGAATCAGCCCTGCATTGTGTAATTTCCTTAGATCTCAGATGCTGCTAGAATTATTATTATTAGATTTTAGAGAGAATAAAGGAAAATATCTTTTTAAAATCTTAAATAGCAGATGCTATAAGAAATCAAGATGATGAAATGCATTCCTTCCATATCAAGTAGAGTTTAACAATTATTGCTATAATTTATATTTATCACTGTAATGTAAAAGCAGGGTTTTATCTAGGATTTTTTGGAAGGGGGGGTACTGATGCGTTCTCAAAATAATCCAAATATTGTGTGTTAGCTAAATTTTAGAGGCAATACATAATAATGGCATTTTGGTAACTTTCATACTTATATAATTTCTCAGTATAATTCTTCCGAATCTTTCAAGGAGATTTGATCCACATTTGGCGCACATGATTTTTCTTCACCACACACACAACAAAACAGACCTTCGACACCAGGCTGCTCATCATACCCACCAGTGAGCTTTCTTATATTCTGGTCTTAAGACAACTTTTGTATGTTGTTGACATTAAAGTATATGGTTCACTTGCAGAATCTAATCTTAGTCATGCTGAGGAACTACTGCTGACTGTGTCGGTTCGAAGTAAAAAGTTTATTGGACCACACGGCACTTCTTAACCTGATGATATACATGCTCATCATTGATAGTTCTTGCAATTAAATATTTACTATCTATTAAGTTATTAATAGCGTATACCAGCATTGCACAGGCTAATTTAAACACGAAACATTCTAGAAGCCATTCAAAACACCATTTATATACATTTTACTTCATTCAAGTAGAAGCAGCTCTTAAGTAGACATGTATTCCTGTTGATTTTTTTAAAAGAAAGGTCAGATTGTTTTGGAGGCATAGTGTAATATTGAAAGATAGATTTCAAATAGTTCGGAACTCACTTGAGTTATTACTTTTTGTGTAATTAGTTTGCATAGTAACAATGAACTAAGTTAGCATAAACAAAAGGGAAATATGGGGGGCACTAAGAAATGAAAGAGGTTGGGAAAGAAGGATTGAAGAAATAAAGAATTGAAGGATAAAAGCAAATGAAGGAAATGGAAGAAAAAATTGAAAAGGAAAACTTTGACCAGGATTAGAACCTAGAATATCCTGCTTAGTAGACCTGTGCCTTGTAGTATCATATTTTGTATAATCCCCTGGAATGCCCGAACTAATGACAAAATATATGGATTTTTTTTTTTTTTTTTTTTTTTTTGCCTGAAAAAAAAAAGAATTTATTTTTCCCATCAGGAGTGGGTATAGTGGTGACCACATTCTTTCAGGTGTAAACCCTAAAACCCTGAAATTTTCATTCCTTTTGGTCCAAGGGTTTGGTCATTATACCAAGTCAAACATACATGCATATAAACTAAAATATAGATTAGATATCAATTTTTACAGACGTTAAACATCCAGTACATTACATTAGTTAATTGACCATTTACATTACTTCAGATCTGAAGGGGGGAGAAAGACAGCACTGGGGGGGATTTCCCCCTAGATAAAACCCTGATGTGATCATATCCAGTTTGCATTGCTGCAGCATGGCAACAGAGCACAGCATCAATCCAGTATGTGGGCTACTAGTGTTCAAAATGAGTAATAAAATTCTTTGCCAACCATATTGATCAGTGAAATTCTTCTTCACTGATAAATATGGTCAGCAATGTCTGCATACTAGAATAGACACTTCTACCTGAAGTAGCTAAATCGGACAGAGAATTACTGAAATGTGGTTGTAAAGCTATACCACTATGTTCCAAAAAATATAGGTGTAGAGTAGAGGGACTTTATTGTACAGTAGAGGGACTTTATTGTACTCATCTATAACAATATGGTGGGAAATGTGACTTTTAATCTAAAATGGAGATAATGTTTATCTTGGCGTTTTCATTTTCATGTATCAAAATGTATTACACACTAATTTATTGTGCCTACCATCAACTTGTGCGGCAGTCTCGCGTAGCCAGACAGATTAAAAAGGGAATAATCTGTCTGTAGCCAGGTTTTTATGATCCCATCAGAAGTGCGTCACAGGCCAAAAATTTAATTGTGGTTACAGATATTATATGAGAGTTTGTGAAATATGGAATAAACTCATTTCTCTTCCATGAAATTTATTCATCGCTAACTATATGATATGCACAAAGTGACGTTATACAAATCTGACTAATCAGATTTGGTTATAGAATCTTGTAACTGGCTCACAAAAACCTTGCTCCAGTGACCAGATGGTTTACCAGTGAAGCCGAGGGTAAAGGGTCTGGCTAAGCGAGACTACTTGTGTGGTACAAGTAGCTGGTGTAATAATTGGGCAGAATAAACAAATCTATTGTGGCATCCATCCCATTTTAAATACTTATAACAGAAGGTCTCTGTAAATTTTCATGCTTTGGTCCACCTTATAACATATATCTCGCTAAGGGAGGTGAGTAGAAGAAAATTATAGAGCTTGCTGTTGACCACAAGGAGGATATCAAATTAGATTTAGCCTAAATATAAATACAGGGCTACTGAATGTTAAGGAATTATCAGTTTAGAAATATTTTATTTAGGTTTGTGTTAATTAAAAAAAAAAAATTTTTATTATTTTTTTTAAAAATCAACCCTTCCCCACCCCTGCTTTGACCTGTTAGCTTAAAAGTTAGTTCATTACCTGTTCATCACGTTTGGACTTCCTCAACTGAAGACCTTCCTCTTCCCTCTTTTTCCTTCCCTCTGTAACACTTTGACCTCTGTTTTTGTATTGGAATATTCTCGGCATAACGGTAGGATCTCCCGGGTCTACACCTACTTCCATCCCAAGAAGAGCTTAGGATTTTCTTCTGGCCAGATTTAGAACCACTACACCTCGAACTTTTATAACTGATGACCCTTACCTTATTCCCCCCCCCCCCCCCCCCTCCCCCTCAACTGTACCATTCCGTAAATTCTGGATCTTTGGAAATTCGGCTTTACTTGGCTCTGAAAAATCTATTTGGGTTCCTCGACTACTCTTGAACCGGGTTCAAGTGTATTAGCTTGGTCCCGCGTCTGAACTGCCAGATTTGCGTTTACTGGAGTCAATGTGCTAGTCCTATATTTGAAGAATATATCTTTAAATATAGCCATATAGCCCTTGCTTCAGAAGTTAATGGGTCTGGTTGAAGAATTATTTTTAAATATAGCCATATAGCCCTAGCCAACCCTGGCTCTAGTCCTTGGGGTGCATGAATAGTGTACTAGACTATATGCTTTGCATTTTTTGGATCAACTGACTTATAGTCCGACCCCTCGCCTAAAAAAATGCGTTTTAAAAAAAATGCTATTATTAAAAAAAGGAATTTGAAAACGCTAAAAAGCGTATTTTTAATGAAAACTGTATGGGCTTGTGTGGAGGTATTGGTGAAGGTAAGTATTTAGCAGCATAGCCATATAACAATGCTGTTAATGAAAAATGAATGGGCTTGTATGGAGATATTAGTGAAGGTAAGTATTTAGCAGCGTAGCCATATAAAAATGCTGTTATTCTCCCTCCTTAGGTTTTTCTTTTTGTGTGGAGGTGTTTACCCTCCCCTCTTTGGTTTTCCTTTCTTTTTCACTCTTTTTCTTCTCCTTTAGTTATCAAGAAGTAGAAAGATACACAAGGGAAAAAAATTTTTTTAGTACCACATAACACTTTCAAATCATTCTTCCTTTCTAAAAATATAGAATAAAGCCACTTTCTAAAAATATTTAATAAAGCCACATGATCTATAAGTGGTGTTTTGAGTGGCTTAACCATGTTTGATGTTGACATTGATCTAGGTAAGTATGTGCTTCCTGTTGGGGCCTATCACATAAAATAGGCTTACCATATAGTCCGGCTTTACTCGGACATATCCTCCTTTTAGGTCATTATATTTCAGTCCGGGAGGATTTTAAAATATCTGAAAATGTCCCGGATTTCGGTCTTCTTTTTGTTGAAATATATTTGCTAATAAAATTGCTGCTCTTTTTTTGGACCAACAACTCCAGCTTAGCGACACTTGCGCAGTGAGGTGGTCTGGAAAAGCAAACTGAAGTTAGCATATATTTTTTACTCTGTCACCATGCCCCGCCCACTACTTATTGTAGGTTGTGGGGGGAGGGGGATTGTGGTGGATATTTTCCTATTTTTTAAAATATATATATCTATTCTGATAAATTATCCTGACTGCGTGCCATAAATCCTACCACTCTTCCTTTGAAGGCTGATTTCATGATTTAATGATTCTATTTCAAAGCTCACAATGCCCAAACTTAAGTGCAAATCCACTCCAAAACTGAAGACCAAATTTTTCATGTTTTGGTAGGACAGGACAGGAAAGTAATTAGAATCTCAGTGTTTCAGCAGTGAAGCATCATCAGGACTGCACATCTGCCATGTTGACAAAAAAGCTTTAACCAGAGTGAGTGAAGGTGGGATCTTTTCAATTCCAAATTATTGATTTCTTGCATTAAATTAATGACATAAATATTTTATACTTTTACTGTAATCAGGTAGATGGTTAAAGATTGAGCCTGGTTCTCTGATATGGTAAATAAAAATTAGGGAACATAAGATTTGAGAAACTATCCCCCCCCCCCTCCAATTACATTTTATTAGTGGTGCTCCTACCACACAAAAAGTTCACTAGTAAATTATGATACCCCCCCCCCCCCCCACCCACCCAAAGTGTCCTCTTTTTGGAATCTGCAAATATGGTAGCCCTACATAAAATTTGATTCACCCAGACAAATTGCTGGGCCCACCTTCAGTGGGCTGTGGTCACAAAATTGTCTTAAGGAAGGATATATCTTATGGGAGAACATGTTCTTCTGGAGTACATGTCTTTCAGAATACATATCTTATGAGAGCATATGTCTTAGGGAGGTCATGCTTTGTAGGAGAAGGGAATGTCTTATGGGAGGTCGTGTATTGGTGGAGTGCATGTCTTCAGAATAACATATCTTACAATATGTTGTGTTTTATTTGAAAATGTGTCCATCTGGACGATATGTTTTACTTGAGGGTATGTATTATAGGAGGGCATGGCTTGCAATTGAAGGTGTCTTACTGGAGTACATGTTTTATCTGACAGGCTGATTTGTCTTACAGGAGAACACCACTTATATGAGGACTGGTTTTACTGGAGGATATGTCTTATAGCAAGTCATATGTTACATGAAGAAATATCTTACAGGTGGATGTGTCTTGCAGGAGTACATGTAATATGAGTGGACATGTATTATTGAAACACATGATTTAAATTAGGATATGTCTTACTGGAAGACATGTTCAACAGTAGGACAGGTTTTATAGGATGGCATGTTATGCAGAAGGGCATGTATTACTGGAAGACATGTGGTAGTGGTGGTCATCTCTTTCATGAGAGTATGTGTTATGGGAGGAAATGTCCAGTAGGTGGGTATGTCCTACAGGTCTGTGTAGAAGCTGCAACCATTTAAGCTACTGTGAGTTTAGGCCACTTGTGTGTTTTTTTCCCACCAACATTGTGTTTGCACTGAGATATGCTTTCCATTAATATATTTGTGTTTGAAATATTCTTCTTGGCTATATAGGTTTATTTTTGTAGTCTGCTTGGTTAACCATTTTTTTTTTGATAAGTCCATCAATTTCATGCATGCTTGACAAACTTATCCCCTCAACTATTGTTCAAATGAACAAGCTTTAAAATTGTAGTTAGACATGTTTTTCTGGAGTGCATGTCTTTCAGGATGATATCTTATGAGAGCATATGTTTTTTTGGCTTTGTAGGAGGAAATGTCTTGTGGAAGGTTATGAGGACACCTTTTAGATGAGGGAAGATTTTACTGGAGGGTATGTCTTATAGGAAGTCATGTATTACATGATAGAATGTTTTGCAGGTGGACATGTCTTGCAGGATTATATGTAGTATGAGTGGACATGTATTATTGAGATACATGAATTGATATAGGATATGTCTTCCTGGAAGGCATGTTCAACATGTGGACAGTTCTATAGAATGGCATGTTTGCAGGTAGATATGCATTACTGGAAGATGTGGTAGTGGTGGTCATACTATCATGAGAATATATTATATGGGAGGACATGTCCAGTAGGTTTGCATGTCTTACAGGTCTGTGCAGAAGCTGCAATCATTAAAACAGATTCAAATTTGGGCAGCTGGTATGCTTTTTTTTCTCCAGTTTTTTTTTTTTTTTGCTCTAAGACATGCTTTCCAAGGATTTATTGTTTAAAATGTTCTTCTTGGGTATATAGGTTTATTTTTGTGGTCTGCTTAGTTGTTTCTTCTTTTTTTTTTTTTAAAGCCAATCGCCTTCTTTCATGCTTAACAAACATAATCCCTGAACTTCGGTTTGTAGTCGGTTGTGGCTCATAAGTACTTTCAATATCATTTTGATGGAGAGGGGAAAACAAAGTTGACAAAGAATGAAGATTAAGAAGAAGGGAGAAGAGAGAAAAAAAAGAGAAATCCATCCATTTGGGCTAGAGTTCAACAGAGTTTGCTGGGATGCAGGGAAACATTTTTCAGAGCACTTAGCAAAGTACCTGAAACCAGCGGTCTTCCAGCTGAACATTGAAGGGACCACTGCCAGTAAGATTGGTGTGGTCGAGTGCCTGGCCCATAAGACCAAGGCCCTTGTCATCTTCCTGTAGGAGACCATGTGCACTTGTGTTGATAAGCTAGTAATTCCACACTTTGCCCTAGCTTGGTCAATCTCAAGCAAGAAGCACGGTTCAGCTACATTTACCCATGAGAGCCTGTCCTGGACACTAGCCGGTCGGTCTCCCAAAGATTCTGAGTTTGAATGGTTGTGCGTTGACATTGCTGGACTAAAGATCATCAACGTCTACAAACCTCCATCCTCGTGCCTTTTAACAAAGTCCCTTCCATTATTCCCATCCCCATGTGTATATGCTAATCATTTTAATTGCCAACATGTGCAGTGGGGATACAGAGCCAATACATTGCATGGAGAGTGTTTGTTTTGAGTGGGCAGCAAATAATAACTAAATTCTGCTTCATAACCAAAAGTGTGCAGCTAGTTTCACCTCCGGGCACTGGAACACTGAAACCAATCCAGACCTGGCCTTTTCGAGTGCTGGATCAGACAACAGGCTCCCTGACAGATGTGTACTTGAGAAGTTCCCTCGGTCTCAATATTGGCTCTTGCTCATCACTGCAGCAAAACTTGTGGCCCCAGTACTGTGTGAACCGGTGAAGCAATGCAACTTCAACAAAGCTGACTGGAATCACTACCGCCTCCTCATCAATGAAGAAACGCAGACCTTAATATCTTCTAGTACCACCAATGTTCAGGAGGCATATCAGGACTTCTGTAGTGACATAATCAAAGCGGCCAAAAGATCCATCCCATGCGATGACAGAAACAACTACATACCGTGTTGGGATTAAGAGTGTGAGAATCTTTATTGCATCTTCCTGAATGCCCCCAATGGGGAAAAATTTAGCAATGCTGCAACAGCACTACTGTCCAATCTTGACCAGCGAAGGCATGAACTGTGGATGAAGCTATTGATTCCATTGACTTCTCATACTCCAGCCGCTTAGCATTGTGTACCTTTAATAGCATGGCAGGTAGGTTGGGACACACCTCTCACAAATGTCCCATTTCAACGTATTCCATTGCATCACAAGTTATGACAAACTGGATTTTCCCTGTGAGAGACTGCAAGTCTGTTCGACACGTGGCCTCGGCGGTGTCCGATCTCTGGAGAGTCTCAACACCAGACAGTCAGAGCCTCTCTGTTGATTTCACCATAGAAGAGCTCACATGTGCCCTCCAACACCTGAAGCCTGGAAAGCCGCTAGCCCAGATTCCATCTGCACAGAGTTAATACTCCATGCTGGTTTGAGATGAAGTCCTGGTTGTGTAAATTCCTATCTTCTTTCTTGTGCAACCTCAAGATCCCCAACATCTGGAGAAGAGCACTAGTTGTAGCACTCCTTAACCAAATAAGCCCCCAGAGGATCCAAAGATTATCGACCAATCTCTTTGCTGCATATCCCCTTCAAGATCCTTAAGCATCTTATCTGTGCCCGTGTCGAGCCCACCATCGATCTGCTTCTCCCTAGGGAGCAAGCTGGTTTCTGACATGGAAGATTAACTGTAGATCGAGTCACTTTGTTGACTCAGGACATCGAGGAGAGATTTTTGGTCAAAAAAGAAGGGGTGCTGTATTTTTTGATCTCACAGTTGCCTATGATACCATATAGCACCATGGACTCACCTGCAAGCTTCTGTGCCTGCTGCCAGACAGGTACATGGTCAAAATGTTCATGGAGCTCGTCACAACTCACAGCTTCACCCTTACCACTGGGAGCGGAACATACAGCAGGTTACAATGCCTCAAAAATGGCGTTTCACCGGGTTCAGTCTTGGGCCCCCTTCTATGTAACATCTACACCTATGACCCGCCAACATCAATCTTGCAGAAATATGCTTATGAAGATGATTTTGCTTTTATGCATTCTGTTAGAGACTGGCAGGCCATTGAAGGGGTTCTTAGCCAAAACCTTGTGACACTAGCAGCATACCTTCAGATTTGGCCACTGAAGCTGAGTTGGTCAAAAACAGTGCCGACTTACTTTCATCTGAACAACAGGGAGGCAGGCTGTAAGCTCAATGCTTCACTTGATGGAAAAGGCCTGCCCTTCACCCAGACACCAACATACATGGGTGTGAAACTGGACAGGTCATTTACATACCACTGATACCTAGAGTCACTGTGTGGAAAACTAGCTTCATGTGTACCCCTTATAAGGTGGCTTGCCAGATCGGGATGGGGAGCCAATGGAGCTGTTCTTTGAATAGCTGTCTTGGCCCTTGTATACTCAACAGCAGAGTACTGTTCACCTGTCTGGTGGCACAGTGTACACACCCGAATCAATGACACAACAATTAATGACGCACTCGATTATTGACTGGATGCCTGCATCCCACACCCTTGGATAACTTTCCTATCCTAGCAGGCATCCAACCAGCTTTGCTTTGCCAAAGGCTGACCATGCTATCTCTCTGTTGCCGGGCTCTTGTACCAGGCCATCTGTTTTACCACAAGCTAACAGATTCTGCCAAGCAGCCTCGGCGACAAAGATCACTGCACCCATTTGTGCCAGATGCAAAACAGTTTCTCAGGACCATCAAGGAGCAAAATATCGATATGGCAAGGTGGGTGGATCATGCTTGGAGTGAAAAATGGCGAAACGGTGCTTCCAGACTGCACTCCGTTATCTCTGATGCTGAACCTCGCCCATCGGGATCGGCTTTGCCAAGAGCAGCATAGACGAGGCTAAACCACCTTCGAACTGGTGTTGGGTGCTTCCACTCATCCATGCACAAATAGGAATGGCCCCTTGAGCGATCTGTGAATGTAGCATGGAGGATCGAACTGCAGACCATATTAAACCAAGATGCCAATTCTTTCCACCAAATGGGGTCCATGGTCTGCAGGTCGTGGATGATGACACCATAAATGGCTTTTGAACTAATGTCCCAATATCTGGCCTGGATGGTTTTGGACTCAAGGAGGACAACTCCAGAATTTGACTAACTTTAACTGGCTAACTACTTCATGAACGATTAATAATAATAACTTCTGTTTTTAAAATTATAACCAGACTTTGATGATGGTAGGTTCAGTTGTTACCATGCACCACTAAGATTGGTTTGAAATCTTCGCTGGAATAATTTTCATATTAATGTTATATCTGTGGCTCTTTTAGCAATAAGCTCTTTTGGCACTTTTTTCCTTCATTTCTTCCAACACTGTTCCTGCTGTGAAATCCTTGATAGTCATTATTTTGGTTGTACAGGAATAATAGTGAATGGATGTTGGGGGGGGGGGGGGGGGGGGGGGGGCTGGAGCAGAGGTGGTTAATGCAAGAATAGAATTTTGTACCTTCAGCTGCTCTCCCAAAGCAGCAATCCATTGAAGCAACATGGTGGACATGTTTTGTAGGTGTGAGTGGTGTTCCTCTTCTGTCTCATTGTGGCATCTCTGTGTTTGTCTGGTAGACATTTCTATTAGCCATGATTGATGAACTTATATTGTTTTATGGATTTTTCTGTGTGTTTGCCTGTTGGATATTGCTTGAAGCTGCAATATATGTTCTTGTGGTGTTTCATTTAACCTCTCTGTTTTAGCTCTTTTAACCATAGATCTTTTTTTTTGCCTAATGATTATCTTCTCTTTTTTTTTTTAGCATTTGTGACTATTTGAAGCTTGTAGGATAATCTTCGGTTATAGTTTTATTTCTTTTCCTATATGTTGATCTAGTTGCTTAAATGAACCCTTAATTCTTTTTTGTTGATTTTGCCTGCTGCATTTTGGTAATCAGGTTACTTTTTTTTTTTTTTTTTTTTTGAAATCATGAATGAGAGGGTTTTGCCCAGAAATTTACGGTCTTGTTCTTTCTATTAATTCGTATTTATATTTTGTTAGGTTTTTTTATTTAAGCATGAATGAATGGATTTTTGGCTTGAAGTTTATGGTCCTGTTCTTTCTACCCATTTTTTTTTTATTTTTTAAAATTTGTTGTTTTTTACTTTTTATTTTGTCAACCACAAATATGGTATGGTACACCTGCATTGAAATAGTAGGTATAATGAGCGAGGTTGTAATGATGTTTGGTCCAGGTGTTACCAAACCCTACAAAGATTGCTTATAACTCATGTTGATGAACAATTGAAAGGATCAGTGGGAAAGAAGCTAGTTGAGATACAGGAAAGTCCCTTGAAAACTACATAGAATAGCTCGGATACATATTGTGTTAGAGAGGGAGACATTTTCCACTGAAGCATGTGTGGCTAGTAATCTCACTGTTGACATAATAGTTCCACTAATTTCCTCAGGAAACACCAGTGTACCATCAAGATGGGGTAAGATGGAGATATAATCCATATTAACCATGGGGGGATTGCTGTGACTTGAAATGGGAAATCATCTGATTGGGTTTTATCTTGTGGTGATGTTACAGTGGGTAAACTACTGCATGTTCCCCCATAGAGTAGTTGGAGATTATGGGACAGATACCATTATCTGTAATAACAAAATATGAGTTTGGAAGGAAATATGCAAGGCAAGTGTCAGTTCTTGTCACAAATGTAGTGGTTAAACCTGATAGTGCTGAGGTGCCTCTCCGTACGCTGAACATCAGAGATGAAACCATTACAATTTAGAAAGGCACTATTATAGCTGAAATGGAAATCGTGCCCACTGATTCATCTCAATGGTTGGTGCTGTTCAACAATCCTCAGCTGGTATGGAACAACAAGAGGTTATTTGGAAGATGGCAGAAAAAGCTATAAATGAAACAAACATGGAAGAGAAGGAACATCTGTTTGCACTATTACTGGAAAACCAAGAATATTTGTCAGATCATCTGATGATTTTGGACATATTGGGAAAATTGAATTTGCTATTGACATGGAGGGATGTAAACCTCCTTATCAATGCACCTGTATGATGTTTCCAGCTAAGAAGGAAGAAGCATCAAAGCTGTTGAGGGAGATGCTCGATAAAAATGTAATTCAACCCTCAAATAGCCCCTGGGCCTCTCCAGCTGTCCTGTGTGGATTTCAAACAATTAAATAACATCACAAGAAAGGATGATTACCCCTTCCTTGAGTGGACGACACTCTTGACACATTCTCAGGTGCTAAATGGTTTAGCACTCTTGATGGAATAATTGTTTATTGGCAAGTAGAAATGAACTCTACTGACCAGGAGAAGACAGCCTTCTCTACACATGAGGGGTTTGTTTGAGTTCTAGGTGATGACCTTTGGCCTCTGCAATGCCCCCACAACATTCCAATGACCTATGGATATGGTACTGGCATGCTTAAAGTGAAAAAAATTGTCTGATTTATTTTGATGATGTAATTGTTAAAGGGAAGACCATTTCAGAACACCTTGTTAACCTGAGAGAAGCCTTTGAGAGATTGAAGATGGTTGTGTTGAAATTCAGACAGAGTAAGTATAACTTTTTTTCACCACAGGTTGAGTTCTTTGGTCATGTAGTGTCTAGAGATAGTATTCACACTGACCCAAGTAAGCCTGATAAGGTTGAGAAGTGGCCAACATCCACCTCTAAGAAAGAGATGCAGCAGTTCCTTGGCCTAACCAACTATTACTGAAGATTTACGCAGGGTTTTTCTACTATCGCAAGACACCTTCATAGGCTAACTGAAAAAATGGTTAACTTTGAGTTAAATTTTTACCTTCTTGAGAATCCTGTTTTGTTCTAATTATTTCATTGCTTTTGTGGTGGAACTTCCTCTGACTAATAGTGCTGAAGTCCTGGTTCATCCCCTGGTAGTGGTTAAACCTTTTTTTTACTTTTTTTTTCTTTCTCTTTTTTTTTTCCTAATTTTTTTTACCCAGGATCAAATCGAAACATTATATTGTAATTGAGCGTGTTTATAGGGGGAATATCTGGTTTTGTTTTTAAGGTCACTTGTATGTATTATTCTGCATATATTTACATATTCACATTTTATTTAATTTTGTTTGTTTCATTTCATCAGTTCTTTTTATGTATTGTTACATTGATTAGTTTCGATGATGGAGAAATGTTGCATACTGATTTTTGGTTTATTAATGTAAATTGATGAGCGTAATTTTGTACAGGACAGAGTTTGGTTTTACTCTTATGGAGTAGATAGTGCATATCGTGGGGTTGAAATGATGTTGTCTGGGATGTTGAGTTGTATTTCATGAGATTACTTCTGAAATGCTTGGCTGCTGCCGCGTTTTCTTCAAGTAGCTTTTTCAGGACATATGGGGGGTGGGGAGGTTAAATAATTAGACAAGACTTTTCCACTGGAGCAGCAGAGTTGTGGTTGCTCTTTTAAGAATTTCTGTCTGTTGTTGTGTTGGTACACCTCTGCCATCGTGTCCATGGACACTTAGAGATTGCTTGCATAATTTTTGGCATTGTCGTATTGGAAAGCTGCCTTTAGCCAGTTGGTGTTAGCTACTTCTATTGCCACTGGTCCCATGTCTGTTCCTTTTGTTTCCTCTAGTTCACCTTTCTGATTTTATTGCATTTCTGTGGTCACATATGCTTCTTCTGTAGCTCCGTTCTCTGAAGTTTAATTCTTTGTATGTGAATTTATGTGGCCCTTTCGATCCTACTTTTCTTGCCTTTTAAAGTCATTCGTCCAATTCTGTTATTTATATAAAAATATTTTGGGCATGTGTATCTGAAAAAAAGTGGGATGGTTCCACATGTAATCGATTAGTGAATAGTTATAAACCTGCTATTGTCCTTGCATGCCTTCAAGAGATGCTGGTTAGATTGAGTAAGAATGGGAGAAAAAAGTGTGGGCCGATCAGTGTGGTACTCCATCCACCTCTCCTACCTTAAGATATTGTAGTAGTTAGTGAAATACTTAATGGTATAATGAGATGTTGATCATTGCTAGGTTGCATTTTTGTTTTTGTTTAGATTACCAAGTGGGATGAGTAGATTGAAAGAGTAATTGGAAACTTTTAGTATTTTAAATATTTTCTGTCAGAGCATTTGAGCTATGTCATGTTATGTTTACAATAGTGTAATGCACATGGTATTGTTGGTAGTGCATTAGATTACTGAATGCAATAATATGACTGGGATATCACTGGATTTTTTTCTTCTAATATTGAAGTAATAATTAGTTTGATGGAATAAAATGTAGTTAATTTTTGTATTGATTTAGTTTTGCTATGGTTGATTATTAAATACTTAATTATTATATGCGGATTGAGACTGGGTAGTCAGTGGAAAACTTTTAATGTTCTTTTTTTTATTATTTGGTTCAATGGAGTGATCAGTGGTTGATATTTTTCTTTTTTCTTTTTTTAAATTTTATAATAGTTCAGTTAACTGGAGTGGATATAAATGCATGATCAACTGAAAAATTAGCTGCTTGTTAGTGTTAGAATGTACAATTCTGATTAGGGATGGAAATGTGATAACAGTAATCATTATATATGGTATCTGTATACTGTGTGTCTATTTACGATGATTTTTTACCTGCAAACATTAACTAGTTCGGGGAGTCTAATGTCACTTTCCTAGGAATATTGACATTGTTACAAAACTTCTCCCGTCCACCAGTGCTAAATTTTCTGGTTCAACTCGTGGCCATGGTTGTTTTTTCTTCAGTGCTGTTTTCTGAGTAATTTCTAGTCATTTTCAACTATCCCCAAGAATTTGTTAGGCCAACTAATTATAAGTTCACGTGTGTTCAATGAACTTGCTTTCATCTTGGAATTACCTTCAGTAGATGATTCTCAGTTAATGGTTAAACCTGAATGCCATTATTGAAGTTCTTGCAGATTTGTGTATGATTCATATTTTAATAAATGAAGGTGTTGGAGTAACTGCAATTATAGCCACTGTTCAAAAAATTGTTTTAAGGGAGAACATATCTTATGTGAGTGCATGTCATATAGTGTGATATGTGTTACTGGAGGACATATGTTAGAGGAGGACATGTTTGAATGGAGGACATGCTTCTTCAATGGGTACATGCAAACCAATTACCAGCCCAACACACTATTCAGCCCATGCGGGTATTATGGAGCGGGTATAGCACTGTGGCAGTGTAAATACTGGGAAACTGTTGAAATCTATTATTTCTGGAGAGAGGTACAAACCGTTTGCTGTGTGCACAGGTCTTAAATAAAGGACATGATGTCACTAATACCCTATGTTGCATGGCAAGTTCCTTTAATTACAGGAGCATATGCCTTATGGGAGGCCAGGCTTCATAGTTGGACATGTCTTATTGGAGGACATGCCTTGCACAGGGACATATCTACTGCATGACATATCTTACAGTAAGATGTGTATTATTGGAAGACAGGTCTTACTAGAGAGTTTTTCTTATAGGAGGGCATGTATTACATATGTTCATGTCTTACAGGAGAGCATTTTCTTATAGAAGAGCGTATATTAATGTAAGACGTGTCTTATTGGATGACACATCTTACAAGAGGAAGGTCATAATAGAGGTTTTGTCTCATAGGTGGGCATTTCTTATGTAAGTGCATGTCTAACAGGAGGGCATGTCTTATTGGAGAACATGTATTATGATGGTACGTGTTCAACAGATTGACATGATTTGAAGTAAAACAAGTCTTAGTGGATGACATGCCATAAAGGAGCACAGATATTATAAAATGATATGTCTAATATGGATACACGTATTATGGGAGTACATGTTGACATGTTAAACAGCTAGTGCTTGGTCTAGGGCTGATTTTGCTGATCATCTTTTCTACTCTTGGTCTGGTGGATTTGGCCTTGTTCTTCATTCCGGCTATGTCCAGCTGATAGGAATTGAGAGCAGCATATTCCACTCTTCTCAATTAATTCTCGAGGTTATCTTTCCCTTGGCAATCTCCAGCTGCTTCTTAACATTGCTTTGATGCAGTTTACCCCTTTCATGAAAGTCTACGCTGTATATACATGTGTAAGATTACAATTTCATTTTTCATTTTTCTTTATTAAATATGAAAGGGAATGAGCTTGATATAACAGTTGGTAAGACTTGCTTCAGTATGTATACACGAAAGTCCACATTTTGTGATTGTGTACTTGTGTATGGTATTAGAAAGGTATACCACTCTGGGCTATGGCGTGATAACAGCTTGAGGAACATGTGTCTTCTTCACTTGCATTGGCACATGCAATGCAGCTATTACCATTAATTCAAGTGCCACCTCCACCTTTGGCCCACCATCTCACCTGGTGATGTTCCTCTATGTTAAAGGACCTTATCGATTGCACTTGAGAATCCATCTTACAAGGATTACCAACTGGTGTGTGTGTCTTGACGAGTGACAGGGATTTCTGTATATATTTTTATATATTGGGCTGACATGTGCCTGGAACTTTATCTTTAGTGGGAGGATACTATGAGTAGCTCCATCTCTTGATGTTGCCCCCTACTGCCAGTCCACTAAGGTTACTTCAGTGGAAATTTGATATGCTTGAATATATATAAACACTTAAGGCTGTATATTACACCACAGGATCGTTCATGAGCATGATAGCTTTATCATCTGGTAGATACGGCTATTTGCAATTGAGGGTAATAGCACTTCAACATTTTCCAGCAGTTCCTAAATAAAACCAATTAAGGCAATATAAGGAATAAAATCGGGAAGCTTCTTTCAAGAATTACCAGTGATTTTGGTTAGAAAAGCATAGGATAAAGTATTTCACAGTTATGGGCATTTGAGTGCTTGCAGTTAATGTGAATGACTTTGTGGTTTCCTCGAATTGCCTTCTATGTGTGGTGGCCATCTTTTAATTCATTTTTTTGAGTTTAGAGCAATTCTGAACTGCCATACCACATCTTAGCAGTGCATTGGGAGTTTACAAATGTGGATCATCCTCATTCATTTGCTTTTCCCTTCTACTTTCTTATTTTTCGTCTAACTCAGGTTAAAAGTACTGCATTTGTACGAATCTCTGTCTACTACTGGAGCCAATAGGCCCAATTTTAAATATAAACTATTCACACAGTTTAGATAGTTATAAGAAGAAAATGAGTACATCCTCAGGCAATGGTTTGCTCCAGTAATTTTTTAAATATTTTTAAATATTAATTTTGGCCTTCAGAAAGATAAACCAAAAAAATACAGCAGTTCAACATTTTTACAGCAGCTGCTACATTTAAAAGTTGTTGTAGGAAGGATGGACAAAAGGGTTTCAGTGGTTAGTTTTATGGCAGCTCAGTTTAATACATAGACAACAAATTTTAATCACAAAAGAGGTATTTAGAGAGTGACTAGCATTTTAGCATTTTAAAGAAGAAAATATTCTTTTAGGAATAAAATGACATTTTATGCTTAAAATTGAAACGGAACTTGGAATTAATTTCTAAGTCATAAAAAAGAAGGCAAATAATTTTGATTTTTAATTCCAGATTTTCTGAAGTGCATTGGTGGTTATGAGTTGGTGGCTCAGCACTAATATTCCTTATAAATAAGTGGTTTATAAAATACAAAGAGAGAACAGGAATACTTGACTTTGGCTTTGTACATCAAATCACGAAAAAGAGAATTTTTTGGCTTCCCTTGGCACTCAAGATATTAGGACTCGGTTTCTTGGCTCAGTTTATGTCAAATATGTTTCCGCTATATGAAGATGTTGGGCAAAGACCATACAACTAAACTTCTAACATGGGGTGTTGTAAGTGGAAGCCTCCTAAACTGGCAGTGCAGGATAACTCTGGGAATGTTTACTCTGAGGTTATTAGAGTAAGAAAGCTAACCAAATGCAAAGGAGAACTCAAGGAAAAATTTTTTCCACTCTGTGTTTGTTAGAGTAAGAATCCTGCATGTGGTGCGGGTACATCAGATAGCATGTTTGTATATATATATATATATATATTGTTTAAAAAGTTTCTTTCCGTGTCATCCAACCTTCATATTCCCCAAATGATATAGGCCAACTATAATTAAAGTGTAATTTCTTTTTGTGGTGTGGTGGGAGTGGGGAGGAGATGGGGAGAACATGAAACTTATTATATGCTGATGCAAATGTATAGCACAATTTTGCAGGGTCGCTAATGTAGATCTTATTCTAAGTGTCAGAGAGTGTGCTAGCTCCCTCAATTTATGGCTACCAGCCCATTGGCATAAGTAAAATACGCAACTATTCCTAATTTGATCTGCTTTCACAAAAAATGAAATCAAATACTTTCATACGCATTGCTCTGGAGAGTCTAAAAGTCGGTTCACAATATATCACTGGCACTGACAAAGTGAGGCGAGGCGATGCAATGCCAAACTTTTGTCACATTGTGAACACAACATCACTTAGGATTGCCACGCTCTGCCTTTTGCTGCACCTGGTCACTTAAATAGGCTGGATATTCTTGTTCAGCTGTGATTGCGACATGACATTTAACTTAATATGGTGTGCTTTATTTCGTTCCCTAATTCAGCAATGGACGATTAAAACTTGATTGAAGCTGTGAGAAACTTTCAGAGCATAGAGAATGTGGTCAAAAATTCTACTAGGACTCCAAGGCAAGGGAGAATGTCTGGAAACATGTGCCTACCGAGATAAGAGAAATATTAGAAATGGTTGCCAGCTTAATGAAAATAGCTTGCTCTATACATAGCTATCCATATTTCTGCATTTATAATGTATTAGTTAGGGGAAGGAGTGACGACTGAGCAATGCTCCAAAAGATGGAAGGCAGTGCAGGATCAATTTGTTAAGTAATTGAGAAGAAGAAGCAGGGAAATGGCGATGAAGGCCCACTTCATGGATCTAGTTGGTGTCTTTTTGATCTCCTCATGTTCCTCATTGACACTGTCATTATGAGACCACAAGTATTGATGATTAGTAAATGTTGTCAATACTCATCTTAGCACATTTATCATTACCTTCTCAAACTTTCATTGTTGTTGGTGGCAATGACTGCACATGGCAGTGATAGCAGAAGTAGGTCAGTCACAGAAGGAGGCATGGCAAGACACTCAAAAGGAATGGGTTGTTGGAGAGGGTAAAATGTCACATTCCAAACTAAATGACAGGTATTCACTATAATCATGCATGTAAATATTATTTAAAATCATTGCTATGATGATATTATAAAGCACCATATTATTACACTCCAGTGTAATGGCTGATGAACAAGTGTCTCGGCCCATTTGTAAAAGTACCTCACAACCTCCTCTCAGTAATCTAACTTCTCAACCTGTCAAAAGGAAGGGAGTGAGGATGCATGGGAGGATGACATGGACAGTGCACTAATACGAAGCCTGAAGGATTCTTGTGATTGACAGGTTTTGAAAGACGCCGCATAGAACAACCCAGAGATGAATTATGTCCTGCAAATTGCTGATTTCTTGAGGAACTCCACACCATGGCCAAAGGCAATTGCCAAACTTAAAATACTCCAGGATCCCTTTGAGGTAGAACTTTCATTCAAAATTATTCTCAGTCCATCTCTCCACAATCCACTGATAATTACCAATTTCATGAGACTTTGATTGATTAATATAATTGCTTCCTTGCAGTGATCGCTTTTTTTTTGACAAGATCATCTTAAAAAGAAGAAATAAAAGAGAAGATGGTATAAACATTCCCCAAAAAGTCACAAATCAATTAATTATTGGATTAAATAATGAACACACAATTATGTAGTGCATAATTTTATATCCCTAAACCTCTTCCTCAATAAGATTTACTATGATAATTGGAATCCTTAACACTAGTCAAAGTATAGTTCAAGAGGCGGTGATATAGGGATGTAAAATTATACGCTTTATATTCTGGTGTTCCTCCATGATTTATGACTTTATTAGGTAATAATCCTTCCTTATTCCCGTTCTTTTTTTGGAGAAACCCCCAAAAAAATTTTTTCAATCAGATTTAAGGAGATTTCGTTATGGCTAAATACTATTTATTTTGATTAAAATGTATCACAAGCTCTTCTAGGTATAGGGAGTATAGAGATGAGGGCAGGGGGGAAAGTGATGATGATGAAGTTAACAACCAAAATTTTTTTAATATTGTTTAACAAATTTTAGAACACCAGTATGACAACATGCCATGGAAAAATGATTCTAGACATCCAAAGAAAGCTTTAGCAAAACGTTTAACAATTGACTCGTCCAGTGTCGTATGTCGAACATAATTATGACATGACTAACTGTTCATGTATGAGAGCCAAAACGAGATTGTTCTGCCTGAAAAACATATGCAGAAAGCTCAAAGTACCTACATTATTCTTGGCCTGTCATATGCATCGTGTAATGGTTAATTTTGTTCATCCAAACAACTAAAAATACAAAGTACTAGCACCTAGGTTTATAGCTATTTGGAGGCATATGTTGTATAAATATAAGTTAAAAGTACGGTTTTTTACAAAAATTTTTTTTCCATAAGAAGAAACGCTGTGAAGGTTCTTGCTGCAGCCGATTAAAGATTCACACACATATGAATGCATTTACTATAGACTGACTGAATAGTAGCAAACATACAATATAATCAATAAACAGTAGTCAACTTTGGCATGAACCCATTTTGATGTTTATGGCCACAGCTATATAGGATGTTTGTTTGATGGGGATGTGAAGATGTGGGGGAGGGTTGAGTAGGGAAGAAGTGGTAGGAATCTCAGTTTCAGGAGGACAAGTACTGGGTGTGTCCTCATTAACTTATATATTTAGTTATAATAAACTAAGTAAGTCCATTTTATAAGGAAAATTAAAAAGAAAGGAAATAAAAAAGGGAGGAGGAGGAAAATGCTCAGTTTGAAATATTTACGTTAGAAAAAAAAGAAAATGAAGACGGAATAAAGATGAACATTAACAATTGATGAATTAAACAATCTGTCTTGTGCTCATCAATCAGATTCCTTAATTATTCTGACATTGTTTTTTTTTTTTTTCAGGTTTATTTGGCATGTAAAATTTTAGATTCCTTTATACCTTTTGCATTTGAGAAAAAGGGAAGTCTAATTTTTATAGAAATTGCTAAGCCGTTGAAAAGCCTTACACTTATATAAAATCAGGTCTACTGCTTTATATGTATAGATTGATGCATTGCGGTTACCAACAATTTATACGCCTGAACCGTCCATGGCTCTCACTCAATAAACAATATTTTTCTGTTCTTTGAGTGTAAAATGATTTTGGATAGTGAGCTAAATGTATCAGATCGTAGATGGATGCACAATTGTGTATGACACAGCAAAGATTATGACCTTAGCTATTCGTCCATATGGTCACAGACTGACTTGCTGGCTGTACTTCACCAGAGCTGCTTTCCATTACACCTGGTGTTTCACATTCATTCTGATCTGTAGTAGCACTTGGAGCAGAGTGGGCCTTGGAGTGGGTTTTCAGCTTCTTTAAGAATAGATTGTGGTTTCGTCATTGTAGCCCTCTCATCTTTCAAATGCTGACCCAAAGGAAAGGAAGAAGTTATTGTAGTCCACTCATCTTTAATATGCTGACCCAAAGGAATCAAAGAAGGAGATTCGACCAAGAAGGATCTTAACAGTTTACCACCATAGAACACCTTTGTTGAATACAGGATATGATGCAGTTCAGCACCTCAACCAGGACTTTCACATTGTAGAGGTGACTTCCAGAGAGTGTTTCAAGTGTAGCAAGTTAAAGTGCTTGGACTCAGAGTATCTCCTCAGCAGTGTCTGTAACCTGCTATTTGAAGGAACTTAAATAACAAAGTTGCACAAAACCACAAAAATATCGTTCTAGCTTTCTAGCTTTCTAGCTTTCTAGCTTTCATGTTTAATATTTAAAGGGAAAAACTGGGGAGGCAATTTACACTCTCAGCTTTTCTCTTGGATATTTGTAGTTCCAATTCTCTGAGATATGTGGTTAAGGTGAAAGTTCTTCCTATCTATCATAGTCCTAGTCCAAGGTTTTCCATATCAAGTATCCTACCACCTCCCTTACAGATCTAGTGTATGAAAGGGCCCTGCTGTTGCTCAGCTTATCCACTCCTCCACATGCATGGGTTTGTGAACTTTGCTTCTGCCATGTCCAATTCATTCGAACGTAACATAACACAACTCAGCCACAACGAATTGGCTGTCTTCCCGAACTGTCCTCCCTCCCCCCCCCCCCCAGGAACTCCGAGATATTGAACTGAGCACTGGAGCACAAGGGCGAGAAAGATTCCGTTGAGTTGGTTACTACTTACTCCGTTCTTACCTCTACCTCCGCGTTTACTCTACTAGCGCTATGAAGATTTCCTTAAAACTCTGTCCGGGGAAGTTAATCACCCTCCAGGTGGATGCTTACGACTCTATCCTAAGTGTGAAATCAAAGATGCAATACGAGGAGGGCTTCCCCCCTCCACCCACATCAGCGGAGGCTTATCTTCGCTGGGAAACAGCTTGAAGATGGCTTTAGTCTTTTTGACTACAACATCAACAAGGAGTCCACCCTTCACTTGGTTCTCCGCCTGCCTGGTGGTATGCAAATCTTTGTCAAGACCCTGAATAGGAAGATCATCACCCTTGAGATGGAGGCTTCTGACCCCAACGAAAAGATGAAATCCAAGATCAAAGACAAGGAGGGAATCCCCCAGATCAGCAGAGGCTTATCTTGGCTGGGAAACAGCTTGAAGATGATTATACCCTGTTGGACTACAACATCAAGAAGGAGTCCACCCTCTATCTTGTTATCACTTCCTCCTAAGTGGGATCCCAACTGCGCCCCTGAAGCTGACTGATTAACTTGCTTATGTTAGAATAACTTCATCCTTGAAACTGACAAGTTAACTTGTTTACCTTAGAATAGCCAACATCAGTTTTAGTTCCCAGTTTTGCTGCCATCTAATATTCATCCATAAAGTTTTCAAAGTAACATTTTCAGAAATAGTGTACTTATTGTTGTAATCATGAACTGGGCATAGATTAAAAAAATGCAACTGCCCTATACATCTCACCTAAAGTGTGGGGATCGAAGTATAGTTTATGGGGTATACCAGAAACCAATGGGGCAGCTTGAGAAAATAGGATTTAGTACTAAGTGAAGTTCCCACCCTTACGAGACTAAGCCTATATCTGCTAAGCTTGTTCATATTTTCTCCCATGAAAGTTGTAAGTTGAGGGAGTCTAATAAAATCATCACACCCCAATTTTTTTTCTTTTGTCTGTAGCTATGTGCAATAGGTGAAGGAATTAAATTTCTCTTTCGGTGTGTCAACAACTTGCAGTAGTAAGTTCTGGTGAATACAACAGTTATTACAGAGTGATCATAATGCATCTATTCTTGTAAGATTGTTGAAAGATAGAATATATACCAGTCTCTCTCAAGTGGAATTGAGCACTTAAGTAAACACAAGCAAGGAGACACTGATGCAGCAGAGGATAATTAGTTTGCAATTAGCCATGCCAATTTAGTTGATATTTTGTCAATATATCCTGATGCAGTATTTGTACTCCATAAATTCTCAAAGAATTTGTGGCCCCAATGTTGACAACCTAATAGTAAGATCTAATGGAGTCACAAACAACACAGAGGAAGGAAAATCGATAATACTTGCTATGATATGCAGCTTGGGGAAGGGTTGATGCGAAGGTTGCATTAAAGAGTGCATAATTCGTTAACACAAACACTTGTATGTTATCACTCAGAGGGAAAGAGAGATCACACATACACACACATGCACATGCGCGTCACAACACCACACACACAGAGGGTGAGAGTAAAACAAAAAAGGTGATTAAACAACTGAATTCATGCAAAATATCACAACCTGGTTCATTGCACAGAAGAGATATCAAGTGTATTGCAGTCATAAGCACACACATGCACATGCACACACAGATGGTGAGACAACAATGAACAAGGAATAAATACAACTTACATCATGTATAACACCCAACAAGTTACAATGCATATAAAAGACATTTAAGTGCATTGCAGTCCTAGGCATACAAACACACACATCATATACGTATTCACACTCAGTGTGTTTCACAAACGTGTTCCATGCAGTTACGTTATCACATGTGACATATTCTAGCTAATCGTTGCAGCACATGCTTGCCTTCTGTTCTTTCCTTGCACAATCCCGAGTCATGCTTGAGGGTGTGAGGTGTATGTAAGTTGCACCTTGTTGGCACATTAGATTCTAACCTAAAACTCAGTAACTACGATGACACCATGTGCCATGGTCTAGTGTAAGTATTTAACTGCAACATGGTAGCATATGTGGCATGCGTATACATTTATAAGGTTACATTTTTTTATCTGTGTTTAATTCCGATGCACAAGATGACTTCAATCTTCCCACCAAGACATTTAGTGTATTTCTTACCGGCTCAATTTTAAATCTAGGGATTCAAGATAGGCATCAAAATCAAGAAAACTATTTCTTCTAACCATTGTTTGCTTAATTAAATTTGAAAATATCAATTTTTGGCTTAATTGCAGTTGTATTTTAGTTACATTTAAATTGTTGTGGCAGTCATGGGAGAAGGTTGAGGGTAGGGGGTGGGTGGGGATTTGAAGCTAACAAAGGGGTTGAGTGGCTTACTTTACAGCAGCTCTGGGCACCTGCTTTCAATTCAAAACAGAGTCAACATTAACCTCAAAAGAGGTAGTGAAAGAGTAAGTAGCACCTTAGCATTGTTTTAAATGAGAGGATATTTCCTTATAAACAACATTCCGCTTAATACTGGAAATTGAAAAGGAGCTTGGAATTTAATATCAAAAAGTATGTATATATATATATATATATATATATATATATATACATTATATAGTATTTATCAGATTTAATCAAGTTAACTGACAAGATAATACTTTTTACTTACCAAAATTGATGAAGAAGATAAGACTAGACTCTCCCTTTCATTTATGAAAGCTTTAAGTATGTTCATCTTTTCTATATTCTAATGCAATTGCTGTCTCATGGATACATTTTGTCAACCAAAAAATAATCTATTTTTGTAATTTCAAGGTTTAAGTATGAATAATATGCATTTGAGATTAATGACTGATATTCAGGCAAATAATTCTGTTTATAGATTATTTAGATTTTCTGCTTGGTTTTCTTCAAAGAATTTATATTCCAAGTATCTATTATTTAACTAATACAGATTTCATTATGTAGTGGAGAGCCATTTTTCCCTGAATTTAGTGGGTAGAAAGATTAAAAAAAAACAAGTACTGATGTAATAAATATTTGTCCATTGTAATAAATTTTTAAATAATCGATATGAAAAAAACATATTAAAGTAACACTTCAAAATAAACTTGCCTTAGTTCATTAAAAAAAAAATTGAAATACATAGAAATAATTAAGTAACTAATTGTAATCCATTAATTTTTTAATCAGCATCATGTAACTCATATTCTAAGATATCAAAAATTATTCCTTCCATTTTAGATTGCATTGAACATATTTTATCCCTCAAAATGGTGTATATTCACATTATTCAAAGTTATTTGAAAATATGAAAGTTAAACCTACATAAAGTAAGTTCACATTTTAAATTAATGCAGTACTATGACTCCCTATTATTTTACAAGACAATTTAATTATGAATCTTATCATTTTAGTTTCCATCTTCAAATAAAAATTGATTTTTCATGAACTAATTTAAGGTATTCCATCTAAAATATAACACTCTTTTAAATAATTTCCGTATGCATTTAAGTTTTATCGAATATAGCGATGATTAATGAAAGCAGCTCATTCCCTTCCAGAAAAAAAGTATGGTTTTAAAAAATGAAATAAACTATTTTAATAGCAAAAAGTAACAATATAGTATAATGGCATATATTGATTTAATTATTTTTAGTTGAAATTATCACTCGTTTTGGCCAAATATTTACACAAGCAATATTATGAGTGGCATTAAATTATAAATAAATAATTTCTTCGATATTTATATCAAATCAACATTTATACAAAGGTATTTTAATGTTTTCTACAAGATATACGTAATATTGAATGTTAATTTATTATCGTTAATAGAAAACTCTTTGGAACGGCTTCTTTTTTTTTTTTGAACCTGTTTTTCCATAAAAATCATGTTCAACATCATTTTGTATTTTATTGGTTTTCCTTTCCTAGAATACTTTACTCGTTCAATAATAAATATAGTAGATTCAATAGGTATTACTTTTAATCATCCTGTTTAACCAATGTAAGTTCTAGAAATATATACATTGTACGTGTAGTTTTTCTCGTCTATAAATCAGAGTGTTTTATTATTTTAGATCAATGGTGAAAGTAGCTTTAACTTTAATAAATAGAAACAACAGTGCTTGTCAGATTAAATGTATATCTAAAAGACATTGTCCATATATATATTTAATATTTGAATATATAAAATTATTGTATAAAATATTAACATAATTTTTACTTTCATAGAATTCGAATGACAGAATTTGGGCTCATTCATTATTGTCATAAACAGTATTTATTTTTTATTCGTACCCTTAGTAAAACTTCATATTTTAATATCTCTATATTAATACTTGTTTACTTTTATAATATTTTATAAAAAAATAATGTGCTGAATTGTTATTTCCCTATGAATTTTATTTAATATGTATAAAAAAAAAAATACTGGGAATGTTGGTTTATCAAATATTTTTTCATTTATATTGATTTTTTTAATAATAAACATAAAAATATATTTTACTAACGTGTCAAAATAGAGTTGCTTGATTCAATTAAAAGAAAGAAGGAAATATAAAATTATATATAATTATGTTACTAATGTTAACCAATGTTATTTTTATACTGCTTAGTGAAATATATACTAGGTATCAAAAAATTATTTCTCCATAATTAGATTCATTAAACAATATTTATCCCTAACAACGAAAAATATATTAATTAATTAAAATTTATTTTAAATAATACATGGCAAGGAGATCACAATTTAAAGTGAATTATTAACATTAGTAGAAATCTTTTGGGAATTTCTTATTTTTTCAAACTGGTTTTACATTTAAATCTTGTTCACAATCATTTTGTATTTTATTTCTATTCCTAGAATTCTTTAGTAGTTCCAAATAGAGCTGAATAAAATTTTCATGGATCTTACCAGTTTATTTTATAAATTAAATAAATTTATATCTAAATGCATTAAATTATGAAAACTTAATAGCAATGAAATATATAAATTATTACTTTAATAGATAATTTAAATTTGCTTTTCAAACCATTCTAATAGCTAGTATTTTATATATATATATATATATATATATATAAACATAATATTTAAGAAATGGATATACAAATTATTTCGGCATTTAATATCAGTAAATAAGAGACCATTTATAATAATTCAAAATATATTTTTATTCATGTAAATTTTTTTGATAAAAATAAATTAAATATATAAAAAAATAGTGATAATTTAAAAACAATTTGATTCTTCTATCACTCTGTAGTTAATAATTTTATGATTTCTAAAATTATTCTTGTCTCTACTAAATAGGATGGATATATTTTATATCTAAAGATAAGCATATATATGATTATATGATACAAAAAAATTTTAAAACAATATTATCTATGCAACAACTGATTCCTGTAAATTCGTTCATTTATCTTTGTTAATTTTATTGTATATATATATATATATATAATAAATTTATTTTATATTATAAAGTTATTAAAAAGCTTTGCTTCCATGATTCAAATAATTTTGTTTGAATAATTTCACCTGGAAATATGTATTTTAAATATATATATGTAGAACTCATATATCAATACGGATCATATCCTATTTTTTAAAATTTACAACTCTAATTACATTCATTTTTAAAATGTTTATTAAATATTAAATAAAGTATAAAAAATTAGTTATTATTAATATATGCCATTTTGAAGAAAAAAATTGTATATTTTAATGAAAACTTTATATGATCAGATTTAATTATACTGATTTTATTTAGGATTGAGTGTAAGCCTATGTACAAAATCTATAATAATGTTCTTAGTAATTTTACCCAAATACCTAAAAAATTGTTCAGTTTAACTTCATCGAAAATTATATTTTCACATGACTATCATATATTTCATAAAATTTATATTTTCGTAAATATATTTTCTAAATTTACCAAATTCACCCAACAATGAAACGTAAGAGATTTTATATATGATTCAATGAGAATATTTTCCGTATTTACATATATTTATTTACTATCCATTGTATGTTTCTTATTTAATATTATCTATATATTATTATCGGTTTACTGTCAAATTTTTTTTTATATAGAATATATATTATTCTATAAAATAATAAATTTTAATATACCGATGTAAATAATTTTAGGAGTTTATTTTCCTTAGGGCATTTAAAACGATGCTTTCTTTGGATATTAAAAAAAAAAAAAAAAAAAATGAAAACAAAAGAAAAAGGAACGTTTTTTACTTTAATTAGCAAGAATTAAAAGAAATTTAGAATTAAAACAATTTTTATCTTAACTTGTATGCATTCTAGTATTAATTGAGTATGTTTATTGTATTGAAGTTAAATTTTTTGTATTATTAATTTTTCTATTTAATATAGAAATATTCATTTGTTTTGTTTTTTTTGATTCATATAATTTTGTTTAATCAATTTCCATATAAAAAATTTAATATTAGACATATTCACCAAAATAATAAATTCTCTCAAAAAAAAAAAAAAAAAAAAAAAAAAAAAAAAAAAAAAAAAAAAAAATTGTAATTTCATATTTTATAAATCTGTTTTAAAAAAAAAATAATACGTTGGAATGTAAATATTTATATAATCATATTAAAAATAAAAAATATGCATTATTGAATTAAGGAAAGAGATGGTTTCTATAAAATAATCTATATTTCACTGTTTTTAGAGATGCAACTTAAATACCATGAAAATGGTTTTTAATAAGAAATATAGGCATATACCTTATATTAGAGGGTATTACACTATATTATCATTAATATAATATAATTTAATTTATAGAATTATTTGATTTGCTTTTCAAACTAATTTAATATTATTACTCATATATGTATATATATATAAATTTTTATTAACGGTAATACAAAAAACTTAAATAGTTATTTAATATTTTTATATAATTTTTTAGTAAGAGACGTGTAAAATATTTTTTATATATTTTTTATTATATATATATTATAAAAAAATTACAAAATACATAATTAATATAGAAATATTTATCATTTTAGAAAAAAATCAAATTAAGAAATCCATATTAAATAAAAACATTATTATGATCAAGTAATGAGTTGAGATCTATGAAAAGTAACTATTTCACAGTAAAGTAACTTTCATTGAAATATATAATTAAAATTTTATTATATTAATTCTTTAGCTTAATTTTTTTTTTAATAAAATATAAACATCAACCTTTGCATGCTTATTTTTTTTAAAATTCAATCTTGTATATTTCAAAAAAAATTTGCTTTAGCGTCCATATTATTTGTTTTCTCTAGTTATTCTAGAAGAATTAGTATTAAATATCATATATCGGTGTATTAGTATATATATGTAATAGCTTTAAAATAATTTTGAATTATGATTTCAAATGGCCTGAAACTTAACTAGGTAATTTATATATGTATATATATTTTTTTTATTGCAATATATATATTATTATTTTTAAAAAGTTTAATTTTAAAAAAATAAGAATAATATATATGCATAATTAATATATATCTATATAATAACATTAATGATTTGATTAGGGTTAAATTAGTTAAGTTTTTTATTAATAAGAAATTAAACTTGAATCAATTTATATTTTGAATTATTATTTCACTATATGAAATATATGTATAATTTGAAATTATATATGTATATATATATATATTTTTTACTTTTTATATATTTAAAAATATATTGAAAACAAAACAAAATTTCATTTTATACTTGACTTTTCTTATTTAATTTTATAAATATATCGAATATTTATTAAAAAAAAAAGTAATAAAATGTTAATATTCTTTAGTTTCGATTGCTCCTCCATTTTATATTTATTTTCTTAAATCTGCAAGACCCAGAAGGATAATTGAATTGATAAAAAAAATAATAATCTTATAATAATATAATTCAAATATTCATATTACAATCATACATTTTTCTGTATTTAATAGCTTGTTTTGAACTTTATTCTTAAATATTACCAGTATATTTGCTTCAAAATTTTTTGTTGTGTAAAGTGTTACTTTATTGAAATAGAAATTTAACACTATATTTTAGAATATATATGTAATTAAATCATTAAATCAATTTATTTCAAATTGTCCTGAATCCAAATTCTTTAAACTTTTTATATATAAATATTTTGCATTATATATTAAAATGCGCCCTATTCTGCCACATATATTTTAATATTTAGAATGTCAACCAAAGATCCATAAAGAGAGAAAGATCCATTCATTATGCTAAAAAATTGATTTAATTTAAATTTTATCTATCAATGTTGTTTATTTATTGTATTTAGAGTAATAATGAATTTAACTTATATAATTATGTTTTGAGAAAAGCTTAGTTTTATTGATCAATATAATTTAATTTTAAAAAAGTCCATTTTAAACATGCAATTTACATATATATATGTAGAAATCATTACACATTCTTCCTATTTACTAATATTATAAAATTTTAATATTGATCAATTCTTAAAAAAAAATAAATGATAGTGTATAATTTAAAAAGTTTTTTTGGTCATTTATTTTTATTTTATAAATTATTAATTTTAATAAATTTTCATTTCATGGATTGTTGATATCGATCACTCCATTAATAGTAATTACGGTGAAAATTCCATTAATTTATTAAAATTTGAAAAATTATTGACTCTATATATATTAATTCAATTCCTAATCTTATAGAAATAAAAAGAATTTACTTTAAATTGTTTTAATAATTAAAAAAAAATAACTTAAAAAAATAATAATAAATTTAAGATCTAAAGAAAAAAATTTTAATTAAGCCTTAAAATATAAAGCTTTCAATTAAGACTTTTTAATTGCTTTATGATTTGAAAAAAGAAAATAGTTTATTTTTAAAATTCTATAAAAATTGTATTAATTCTTTTATTTTTCTTTATTTATTAATATGCCCTCAATGATTTATTTTTTTAAATGATGGAAAATTTTAACAAATTATCATTTTTTACTTTTCCTTGCTAATTTTATAATGTTCGGCAAAATTATTCTAATATTTTTTTTTTTTTTGATTTAAATTAGAGGAGAAAATGGAATTATGCAAAACATATCTAAAATAAATCAAATTTATTTTATTTATCATTTTCGATTTAAAATTTCACATTAATAACTCAGCCATTATAAATCTTATTGATATATTTAAAATATTAATGGAGATACCTTTATCCTTAAGCTTATGGTAATGATTTTTTAATATATAATATTGAATAAATGATATTGTTCTACATTCTTTTAAAAATATTTTAAGATTATTGAAAAGATTTAAGATCTTAATTCCTAGCCCCATGGAATTAATTGTGTAAATAAAATTTTATTCCCAATCAATTTATTTTTACTTATAATTTCAATGAAATAAATCAAATAACCGGCAGAACCCTACTCTTATTAAAATTATCAAGTAATTCCAAAGGAAATATTCTCTCACATTTCATATAATTGTTTATTCCTATAAAAACTAATAAATAATTTATTTAAACATATTTTTTAAATCATATTTACTAATTTAAAGTATAGCAAAATAAGTAATGAAATCTTTTGGTGGAATTTTTAATATCTTTTTTATTAAATTTTATATTTTTGTGGATATTAATTATTAATTTTATCATTTTAAATTTTTTTTTTTTTTTTTTTTTATATAATAATTGATTTTTATTATTAGTTTAATTATAAAAAATATAACTCTAATGGAATTTGACCAAATACTTATTTAATATGTGAATACATCAATTTACTGTAAAAAATATTAAATTTATTAGATATTTTATTTTCATTGGTTTCTTAATTGATTTAATAAAATATACAAATTATTTAAACTTTAAGTTTAATTTATTCCTTAATTCAATTTATCATTATTTTTTAGTTTATTATAGGCCAGTACTCTATATTATAAAGGATTTACACTACTTATATCTTATATTTGAAAGGTATTACAATAAGAATTTTTTGATGGTCATTTAAATTTTTTTATGATTACTTGAAAATTATTTTCTAAAGAGCAAAATTTTTTTTTAATAAGAACAAATCTATTCACAAAACAACAATAGATATCATTTTTAATTAATTTTTTATTGATTTAAAACTAATGTTATTTAGAATAATAATGACCTTATTTGATATAATTTGATAATAAAACTAGTACTAATCAATAAATATAATTTGGTATAAAAAAGTTTCAAGAAAACAAGTAATTAATCCTATTTGAAAATTTTTTTAATTAAGATAAATAACATATTTATCAAATTTCAATTAGATATTAAACATTTAAAAAAAATAGATTTCAATTTAATAAAATATTTAGATTAAAAAAATTTTACTAATGTTTTATTGATATAAGATTTTCAAATAAATAAATTGATATAGAAATGTTTAAGATTAAATTCAAAGTATTAAATATTTTTTCATAAATATCTTATATTTCTATAAATTTATATATTTTTAAATTAATTTTCAAAATCTAACTGAATTTTATCATCGTTAGACACAAAATAAACTACTGCTCATAATTATCAATATCTTAATTTTAATATTGTTTCAATTTCAAATCTAGATTATTTAGAATGTGCTATAGAATACATAATTTTAAATATTTCATTTTGATGTATATATATAAATTTGTGTAATTTCAAATATTTTTGCCTTAGGTTACCTTTAAACGACACATATTCAGTGAGTTATAGCAAATATATGATTTATTATAAAGAATATCTTTTTACTGAATAGAAATTAAAAAACTTTAATTTATAAAAATTCTGTATAAAATATTCGTGTTGTATTCATAAGTATCTCAGCTATCAAATGAATAAATGAAATAATTTATATTTGTAAATAAAATTTATTTTTTATTCATTTGTATAATTTCCATTAATTTTTTTATAACTGATTTATACTTGAAAATATATAATTAATTTATGTTCATCATATTAATTAAAATTAGAAAATAATAATTACATATGGATGAAAGCATATAGGATAGAAGATTATGAACAAGAATTACCAGTGATTTTGGTTAGAAAAGCATAGGATAAAGTATTTCACAGTTATGGGCATTTGAGTGCTTGCAGTTAATGTGAATGACTTTGTGGTTTCCTCGAATTGCCTTCTATGTGTGGTGGCCATCTTTTAATTCATTTTTTTGAGTTTAGAGCAATTCTGAACTGCCATACCACATCTTAGCAGTGCATTGGGAGTTTACAAATGTGGATCATCCTCATTCATTTGCTTTTCCCTTCTACTTTCTTATTTTTCGTCTAACTCAGGTTAAAAGTACTGCATTTGTACGAATCTCTGTCTACTACTGGAGCCAATAGGCCCAATTTTAAATATAAACTATTCACACAGTTTAGATAGTTATAAGAAGAAAATGAGTACATCCTCAGGCAATGGTTTGCTCCAGTAATTTTTTAAATATTTTTAAATATTAATTTTGGCCTTCAGAAAGATAAACCAAAAAAATACAGCAGTTCAACATTTTTACAGCAGCTGCTACATTTAAAAGTTGTTGTAGGAAGGATGGACAAAAGGGTTTCAGTGGTTAGTTTTATGGCAGCTCAGTTTAATACATAGACAACAAATTTTAATCACAAAAGAGGTATTTAGAGAGTGACTAGCATTTTAGCATTTTAAAGAAGAAAATATTCTTTTAGGAATAAAATGACATTTTATGCTTAAAATTGAAACGGAACTTGGAATTAATTTCTAAGTCATAAAAAAGAAGGCAAATAATTTTGATTTTTAATTCCAGATTTTCTGAAGTGCATTGGTGGTTATGAGTTGGTGGCTCAGCACTAATATTCCTTATAAATAAGTGGTTTATAAAATACAAAGAGAGAACAGGAATACTTGACTTTGGCTTTGTACATCAAATCACGAAAAAGAGAATTTTTTGGCTTCCCTTGGCACTCAAGATATTAGGACTCGGTTTCTTGGCTCAGTTTATGTCAAATATGTTTCCGCTATATGAAGATGTTGGGCAAAGACCATACAACTAAACTTCTAACATGGGGTGTTGTAAGTGGAAGCCTCCTAAACTGGCAGTGCAGGATAACTCTGGGAATGTTTACTCTGAGGTTATTAGAGTAAGAAAGCTAACCAAATGCAAAGGAGAACTCAAGGAAAAATTTTTTCCACTCTGTGTTTGTTAGAGTAAGAATCCTGCATGTGGTGCGGGTACATCAGATAGCATGTTTGTATATATATATATATATATATTGTTTAAAAAGTTTCTTTCCGTGTCATCCAACCTTCATATTCCCCAAATGATATAGGCCAACTATAATTAAAGTGTAATTTCTTTTTGTGGTGTGGTGGGAGTGGGGAGGAGATGGGGAGAACATGAAACTTATTATATGCTGATGCAAATGTATAGCACAATTTTGCAGGGTCGCTAATGTAGATCTTATTCTAAGTGTCAGAGAGTGTGCTAGCTCCCTCAATTTATGGCTACCAGCCCATTGGCATAAGTAAAATACGCAACTATTCCTAATTTGATCTGCTTTCACAAAAAATGAAATCAAATACTTTCATACGCATTGCTCTGGAGAGTCTAAAAGTCGGTTCACAATATATCACTGGCACTGACAAAGTGAGGCGAGGCGATGCAATGCCAAACTTTTGTCACATTGTGAACACAACATCACTTAGGATTGCCACGCTCTGCCTTTTGCTGCACCTGGTCACTTAAATAGGCTGGATATTCTTGTTCAGCTGTGATTGCGACATGACATTTAACTTAATATGGTGTGCTTTATTTCGTTCCCTAATTCAGCAATGGACGATTAAAACTTGATTGAAGCTGTGAGAAACTTTCAGAGCATAGAGAATGTGGTCAAAAATTCTACTAGGACTCCAAGGCAAGGGAGAATGTCTGGAAACATGTGCCTACCGAGATAAGAGAAATATTAGAAATGGTTGCCAGCTTAATGAAAATAGCTTGCTCTATACATAGCTATCCATATTTCTGCATTTATAATGTATTAGTTAGGGGAAGGAGTGACGACTGAGCAATGCTCCAAAAGATGGAAGGCAGTGCAGGATCAATTTGTTAAGTAATTGAGAAGAAGAAGCAGGGAAATGGCGATGAAGGCCCACTTCATGGATCTAGTTGGTGTCTTTTTGATCTCCTCATGTTCCTCATTGACACTGTCATTATGAGACCACAAGTATTGATGATTAGTAAATGTTGTCAATACTCATCTTAGCACATTTATCATTACCTTCTCAAACTTTCATTGTTGTTGGTGGCAATGACTGCACATGGCAGTGATAGCAGAAGTAGGTCAGTCACAGAAGGAGGCATGGCAAGACACTCAAAAGGAATGGGTTGTTGGAGAGGGTAAAATGTCACATTCCAAACTAAATGACAGGTATTCACTATAATCATGCATGTAAATATTATTTAAAATCATTGCTATGATGATATTATAAAGCACCATATTATTACACTCCAGTGTAATGGCTGATGAACAAGTGTCTCGGCCCATTTGTAAAAGTACCTCACAACCTCCTCTCAGTAATCTAACTTCTCAACCTGTCAAAAGGAAGGGAGTGAGGATGCATGGGAGGATGACATGGACAGTGCACTAATACGAAGCCTGAAGGATTCTTGTGATTGACAGGTTTTGAAAGACGCCGCATAGAACAACCCAGAGATGAATTATGTCCTGCAAATTGCTGATTTCTTGAGGAACTCCACACCATGGCCAAAGGCAATTGCCAAACTTAAAATACTCCAGGATCCCTTTGAGGTAGAACTTTCATTCAAAATTATTCTCAGTCCATCTCTCCACAATCCACTGATAATTACCAATTTCATGAGACTTTGATTGATTAATATAATTGCTTCCTTGCAGTGATCGCTTTTTTTTTGACAAGATCATCTTAAAAAGAAGAAATAAAAGAGAAGATGGTATAAACATTCCCCAAAAAGTCACAAATCAATTAATTATTGGATTAAATAATGAACACACAATTATGTAGTGCATAATTTTATATCCCTAAACCTCTTCCTCAATAAGATTTACTATGATAATTGGAATCCTTAACACTAGTCAAAGTATAGTTCAAGAGGCGGTGATATAGGGATGTAAAATTATACGCTTTATATTCTGGTGTTCCTCCATGATTTATGACTTTATTAGGTAATAATCCTTCCTTATTCCCGTTCTTTTTTTGGAGAAACCCCCAAAAAAATTTTTTCAATCAGATTTAAGGAGATTTCGTTATGGCTAAATACTATTTATTTTGATTAAAATGTATCACAAGCTCTTCTAGGTATAGGGAGTATAGAGATGAGGGCAGGGGGGAAAGTGATGATGATGAAGTTAACAACCAAAATTTTTTTAATATTGTTTAACAAATTTTAGAACACCAGTATGACAACATGCCATGGAAAAATGATTCTAGACATCCAAAGAAAGCTTTAGCAAAACGTTTAACAATTGACTCGTCCAGTGTCGTATGTCGAACATAATTATGACATGACTAACTGTTCATGTATGAGAGCCAAAACGAGATTGTTCTGCCTGAAAAACATATGCAGAAAGCTCAAAGTACCTACATTATTCTTGGCCTGTCATATGCATCGTGTAATGGTTAATTTTGTTCATCCAAACAACTAAAAATACAAAGTACTAGCACCTAGGTTTATAGCTATTTGGAGGCATATGTTGTATAAATATAAGTTAAAAGTACGGTTTTTTACAAAAATTTTTTTTCCATAAGAAGAAACGCTGTGAAGGTTCTTGCTGCAGCCGATTAAAGATTCACACACATATGAATGCATTTACTATAGACTGACTGAATAGTAGCAAACATACAATATAATCAATAAACAGTAGTCAACTTTGGCATGAACCCATTTTGATGTTTATGGCCACAGCTATATAGGATGTTTGTTTGATGGGGATGTGAAGATGTGGGGGAGGGTTGAGTAGGGAAGAAGTGGTAGGAATCTCAGTTTCAGGAGGACAAGTACTGGGTGTGTCCTCATTAACTTATATATTTAGTTATAATAAACTAAGTAAGTCCATTTTATAAGGAAAATTAAAAAGAAAGGAAATAAAAAAGGGAGGAGGAGGAAAATGCTCAGTTTGAAATATTTACGTTAGAAAAAAAAAGAAAATGAAGACGGAATAAAGATGAACATTAACAATTGATGAATTAAACAATCTGTCTTGTGCTCATCAATCAGATTCCTTAATTATTCTGACATTGTTTTTTTTTTTTCAGGTTTATTTGGCATGTAAAATTTTAGATTCCTTTATACCTTTTGCATTTGAGAAAAAGGGAAGTCTAATTTTTATAGAAATTGCTAAGCCGTTGAAAAGCCTTACACTTATATAAAATCAGGTCTACTGCTTTATATGTATAGATTGATGCATTGCGGTTACCAACAATTTATACGCCTGAACCGTCCATGGCTCTCACTCAATAAACAATATTTTTCTGTTCTTTGAGTGTAAAATGATTTTGGATAGTGAGCTAAATGTATCAGATCGTAGATGGATGCACAATTGTGTATGACACACAGCAAAGATTATGACCTTAGCTATTCGTCCATATGGTCACAGACTGACCTGCTGGCTGTACTTCACCAGAGCTGCTTTCCATTACACCTGGTGTTTCACATTCATTCTGATCTGTAGTAGCACTTGGAGCAGAGTGGGCCTTGGAGTGGGTTTTCAGCTTCTTTAAGAATAGATTGTGGTTTCGTCATTGTAGCCCTCTCATCTTTCAAATGCTGACCCAAAGGAAAGGAAGAAGTTATTGTAGTCCACTCATCTTTAATATGCTGACCCAAAGGAATCAAAGAAGGAGATTCGACCAAGAAGGATCTTAACAGTTTACCACCATAGAACACCTTTGTTGAATACAGGATATGATGCAGTTCAGCACCTCAACCAGGACTTTCACATTGTAGAGGTGACTTCCAGAGAGTGTTTCAAGTGTAGCAAGTTAAAGTGCTTGGACTCAGAGTATCTCCTCAGCAGTGTCTGTAACCTGCTATTTGAAGGAACTTAAATAACAAAGTTGCACAAAACCACAAAAATATCGTTCTAGCTTTCTAGCTTTCTAGCTTTCTAGCTTTCATGTTTAATATTTAAAGGGAAAAACTGGGGAGGCAATTTACACTCTCAGCTTTTCTCTTGGATATTTGTAGTTCCAATTCTCTGAGATATGTGGTTAAGGTGAAAGTTCTTCCTATCTATCATAGTCCTAGTCCAAGGTTTTCCATATCAAGTATCCTACCACCTCCCTTACAGATCTAGTGTATGAAAGGGCCCTGCTGTTGCTCAGCTTATCCACTCCTCCACATGCATGGGTTTGTGAACTTTGCTTCTGCCATGTCCAATTCATTCGAACGTAACATAACACAACTCAGCCACAACGAATTGGCTGTCTTCCCGAACTGTCCTCCCTCCCCCCCCCCACCAGGAACTCCGAGATATTGAACTGAGCACTGGAGCACAAGGGCGAGAAAGATTCCGTTGAGTTGGTTACTACTTACTCCGTTCTTACCTCTACCTCCGCGTTTACTCTACTAGCGCTATGAAGATTTCCTTAAAACTCTGTCCGGGGAAGTTAATCACCCTCCAGGTGGATGCTTACGACTCTATCCTAAGTGTGAAATCAAAGATGCAATACGAGGAGGGCTTCCCCCCTCCACCCACATCAGCGGAGGCTTATCTTCGCTGGGAAACAGCTTGAAGATGGCTTTAGTCTTTTTGACTACAACATCAACAAGGAGTCCACCCTTCACTTGGTTCTCCGCCTGCCTGGTGGTATGCAAATCTTTGTCAAGACCCTGAATAGGAAGATCATCACCCTTGAGATGGAGGCTTCTGACCCCAACGAAAAGATGAAATCCAAGATCAAAGACAAGGAGGGAATCCCCCAGATCAGCAGAGGCTTATCTTGGCTGGGAAACAGCTTGAAGATGATTATACCCTGTTGGACTACAACATCAAGAAGGAGTCCACCCTCTATCTTGTTATCACTTCCTCCTAAGTGGGATCCCAACTGCGCCCCTGAAGCTGACTGATTAACTTGCTTATGTTAGAATAACTTCATCCTTGAAACTGACAAGTTAACTTGTTTACCTTAGAATAGCCAACATCAGTTTTAGTTCCCAGTTTTGCTGCCATCTAATATTCATCCATAAAGTTTTCAAAGTAACATTTTCAGAAATAGTGTACTTATTGTTGTAATCATGAACTGGGCATAGATTAAAAAAATGCAACTGCCCTATACATCTCACCTAAAGTGTGGGGATCGAAGTATAGTTTATGGGGTATACCAGAAACCAATGGGGCAGCTTGAGAAAATAGGATTTAGTACTAAGTGAAGTTCCCACCCTTACGAGACTAAGCCTATATCTGCTAAGCTTGTTCATATTTTCTCCCATGAAAGTTGTAAGTTGAGGGAGTCTAATAAAATCATCACACCCCAATTTTTTTTCTTTTGTCTGTAGCTATGTGCAATAGGTGAAGGAATTAAATTTCTCTTTCGGTGTGTCAACAACTTGCAGTAGTAAGTTCTGGTGAATACAACAGTTATTACAGAGTGATCATAATGCATCTATTCTTGTAAGATTGTTGAAAGATAGAATATATACCAGTCTCTCTCAAGTGGAATTGAGCACTTAAGTAAACACAAGCAAGGAGACACTGATGCAGCAGAGGATAATTAGTTTGCAATTAGCCATGCCAATTTAGTTGATATTTTGTCAATATATCCTGATGCAGTATTTGTACTCCATAAATTCTCAAAGAATTTGTGGCCCCAATGTTGACAACCTAATAGTAAGATCTAATGGAGTCACAAACAACACAGAGGAAGGAAAATCGATAATACTTGCTATGATATGCAGCTTGGGGAAGGGTTGATGCGAAGGTTGCATTAAAGAGTGCATAATTCGTTAACACAAACACTTGTATGTTATCACTCAGAGGGAAAGAGAGATCACACATACACACACATGCACATGCGCGTCACAACACCACACACACAGAGGGTGAGAGTAAAACAAAAAAGGTGATTAAACAACTGAATTCATGCAAAATATCACAACCTGGTTCATTGCACAGAAGAGATATCAAGTGTATTGCAGTCATAAGCACACACATGCACATGCACACACAGATGGTGAGACAACAATGAACAAGGAATAAATACAACTTACATCATGTATAACACCCAACAAGTTACAATGCATATAAAAGACATTTAAGTGCATTGCAGTCCTAGGCATACAAACACACACATCATATACGTATTCACACTCAGTGTGTTTCACAAACGTGTTCCATGCAGTTACGTTATCACATGTGACATATTCTAGCTAATCGTTGCAGCACATGCTTGCCTTCTGTTCTTTCCTTGCACAATCCCGAGTCATGCTTGAGGGTGTGAGGTGTATGTAAGTTGCACCTTGTTGGCACATTAGATTCTAACCTAAAACTCAGTAACTACGATGACACCATGTGCCATGGTCTAGTGTAAGTATTTAACTGCAACATGGTAGCATATGTGGCATGCGTATACATTTATAAGGTTACATTTTTTTATCTGTGTTTAATTCCGATGCACAAGATGACTTCAATCTTCCCACCAAGACATTTAGTGTATTTCTTACCGGCTCAATTTTAAATCTAGGGATTCAAGATAGGCATCAAAATCAAGAAAACTATTTCTTCTAACCATTGTTTGCTTAATTAAATTTGAAAATATCAATTTTTGGCTTAATTGCAGTTGTATTTTAGTTACATTTAAATTGTTGTGGCAGTCATGGGAGAAGGTTGAGGGTAGGGGGTGGGTGGGGATTTGAAGCTAACAAAGGGGTTGAGTGGCTTACTTTACAGCAGCTCTGGGCACCTGCTTTCAATTCAAAACAGAGTCAACATTAACCTCAAAAGAGGTAGTGAAAGAGTAAGTAGCACCTTAGCATTGTTTTAAATGAGAGGATATTTCCTTATAAACAACATTCCGCTTAATACTGGAAATTGAAAAGGAGCTTGGAATTTAATATCAAAAAGTATGTATATATATATATATATATATATATATATATATACATTATATAGTATTTATCAGATTTAATCAAGTTAACTGACAAGATAATACTTTTTACTTACCAAAATTGATGAAGAAGATAAGACTAGACTCTCCCTTTCATTTATGAAAGCTTTAAGTATGTTCATCTTTTCTATATTCTAATGCAATTGCTGTCTCATGGATACATTTTGTCAACCAAAAAATAATCTATTTTTGTAATTTCAAGGTTTAAGTATGAATAATATGCATTTGAGATTAATGACTGATATTCAGGCAAATAATTCTGTTTATAGATTATTTAGATTTTCTGCTTGGTTTTCTTCAAAGAATTTATATTCCAAGTATCTATTATTTAACTAATACAGATTTCATTATGTAGTGGAGAGCCATTTTTCCCTGAATTTAGTGGGTAGAAAGATTAAAAAAAAACAAGTACTGATGTAATAAATATTTGTCCATTGTAATAAATTTTTAAATAATCGATATGAAAAAAACATATTAAAGTAACACTTCAAAATAAACTTGCCTTAGTTCATTAAAAAAAAAATTGAAATACATAGAAATAATTAAGTAACTAATTGTAATCCATTAATTTTTTAATCAGCATCATGTAACTCATATTCTAAGATATCAAAAATTATTCCTTCCATTTTAGATTGCATTGAACATATTTTATCCCTCAAAATGGTGTATATTCACATTATTCAAAGTTATTTGAAAATATGAAAGTTAAACCTACATAAAGTAAGTTCACATTTTAAATTAATGCAGTACTATGACTCCCTATTATTTTACAAGACAATTTAATTATGAATCTTATCATTTTAGTTTCCATCTTCAAATAAAAATTGATTTTTCATGAACTAATTTAAGGTATTCCATCTAAAATATAACACTCTTTTAAATAATTTCCGTATGCATTTAAGTTTTATCGAATATAGCGATGATTAATGAAAGCAGCTCATTCCCTTCCAGAAAAAAAGTATGGTTTTAAAAAATGAAATAAACTATTTTAATAGCAAAAAGTAACAATATAGTATAATGGCATATATTGATTTAATTATTTTTAGTTGAAATTATCACTCGTTTTGGCCAAATATTTACACAAGCAATATTATGAGTGGCATTAAATTATAAATAAATAATTTCTTCGATATTTATATCAAATCAACATTTATACAAAGGTATTTTAATGTTTTCTACAAGATATACGTAATATTGAATGTTAATTTATTATCGTTAATAGAAAACTCTTTGGAACGGCTTCTTTTTTTTTTTTGAACCTGTTTTTCCATAAAAATCATGTTCAACATCATTTTGTATTTTATTGGTTTTCCTTTCCTAGAATACTTTACTCGTTCAATAATAAATATAGTAGATTCAATAGGTATTACTTTTAATCATCCTGTTTAACCAATGTAAGTTCTAGAAATATATACATTGTACGTGTAATTTTTCTCGTCTATAAATCAGAGTGTTTTATTATTTTAGATCAATGGTGAAAGTAGCTTTAACTTTAATAAATAGAAACAACAGTGCTTGTCAGATTAAATGTATATCTAAAAGACATTGTCCATATATATATATTTAATATTTGAATATATAAAATTATTGTATAAAATATTAACATAATTTTTACTTTCATAGAATTCGAATGACAGAATTTGGGCTCATTCATTATTGTCATAAACAGTATTTATTTTTTATTCGTACCCTTAGTAAAACTTCATATTTTAATATCTCTATATTAATACTTGTTTACTTTTATAATATTTTATAAAAAAATAATGTGCTGAATTGTTATTTCCCTATGAATTTTATTTAATATGTATAAAAAAAAAATACTGGGAATGTTGGTTTATCAAATATTTTTTCATTTATATTGATTTTTTTAATAATAAACATAAAAAATATATTTTACTAACGTGTCAAAATAGAGTTGCTTGATTCAATTAAAAGAAAGAAGGAAATATAAAATTATATATAATTATGTTACTAATGTTAACCAATGTTATTTTTATACTGCTTAGTGAAATATATACTAGGTATCAAAAAATTATTTCTCCATAATTAGATTCATTAAACAATATTTATCCCTAACAACGAAAAATATATTAATTAATTAAAATTTATTTTAAATAATACATGGCAAGGAGATCACAATTTAAAGTGAATTATTAACATTAGTAGAAATCTTTTGGGAATTTCTTATTTTTTCAAACTGGTTTTACATTTAAATCTTGTTCACAATCATTTTGTATTTTATTTCTATTCCTAGAATTCTTTAGTAGTTCCAAATAGAGCTGAATAAAATTTTCATGGATCTTACCAGTTTATTTTATAAATTAAATAAATTTATATCTAAATGCATTAAATTATGAAAACTTAATAGCAATGAAATATATAAATTATTACTTTAATAGATAATTTAAATTTGCTTTTCAAACCATTCTAATAGCTAGTGTTTTATATATATATATATATATATAAACATAATATTTAAGAAATGGATATACAAATTATTTCGGCATTTAATATCAGTAAATAAGAGACCATTTATAATAATTCAAAATATATTTTTATTCATGTAAATTTTTTTGATAAAAATAAATTAAATATATAAAAAAATAGTGATAATTTAAAAACAATTTGATTCTTCTATCACTCTGTAGTTAATAATTTTATGATTTCTAAAATTATTCTTGTCTCTACTAAATAGGATGGATATATTTTATATCTAAAGATAAGCATATATATGATTATATGATACAAAAAAATTTTAAAACAATATTATCTATGCAACAACTGATTCCTGTAAATTCGTTCATTTATCTTTGTTAATTTTATTGTATATATATATATATATATATAATAAATTTATTTTATATTATAAAGTTATTAAAAAGCTTTGCTTCCATGATTCAAATAATTTTGTTTGAATAATTTCACCTGGAAATATGTATTTTAAATATATATATGTAGAACTCATATATCAATACGGATCATATCCTATTTTTTAAAATTTACAACTCTAATTACATTCATTTTTAAAATGTTTATTAAATATTAAATAAAGTATAAAAAATTAGTTATTATTAATATATGCCATTTTGAAGAAAAAAATTGTATATTTTAATGAAAACTTTATATGATCAGATTTAATTATACTGATTTTATTTAGGATTGAGTGTAAGCCTATGTACAAAATCTATAATAATGTTCTTAGTAATTTTACCCAAATACCTAAAAAATTGTTCAGTTTAACTTCATCGAAAATTATATTTTCACATGACTATCATATATTTCATAAAATTTATATTTTCGTAAATATATTTTCTAAATTTACCAAATTCACCCAACAATGAAACGTAAGAGATTTTATATATGATTCAATGAGAATATTTTCCGTATTTACATATATTTATTTACTATCCATTGTATGTTTCTTATTTAATATTATCTATATATTATTATCGGTTTACTGTCAAATTTTTTTTTATATAGAATATATATTATTCTATAAAATAATAAATTTTAATATACCGATGTAAATAATTTTAGGAGTTTATTTTCCTTAGGGCATTTAAAACGATGCTTTCTTTGGATATTAAAAAAAAAAAAAAAAAAATGAAAACAAAAGAAAAAGGAACGTTTTTTACTTTAATTAGCAAGAATTAAAAGAAATTTAGAATTAAAACAATTTTTATCTTAACTTGTATGCATTCTAGTATTAATTGAGTATGTTTATTGTATTGAAGTTAAATTTTTTGTATTATTAATTTTTCTATTTAATATAGAAATATTCATTTGTTTTGTTTTTTTTGATTCATATAATTTTGTTTAATCAATTTCCATATAAAAAATTTAATATTAGACATATTCACCAAAATAATAAATTCTCTCAAAAAAAAAAAAAAAAAAAAAAAAAAAAAAAAAAAAAAAAAAAAAAAATTGTAATTTCATATTTTATAAATCTGTTTTAAAAAAAAAATAATACGTTGGAATGTAAATATTTATATAATCATATTAAAAATAAAAAATATGCATTATTGAATTAAGGAAAGAGATGGTTTCTATAAAATAATCTATATTTCACTGTTTTTAGAGATGCAACTTAAATACCATGAAAATGGTTTTTAATAAGAAATATAGGCATATACCTTATATTAGAGGGTATTACACTATATTATCATTAATATAATATAATTTAATTTATAGAATTATTTGATTTGCTTTTCAAACTAATTTAATATTATTACTCATATATGTATATATATATAAATTTTTATTAACGGTAATACAAAAAACTTAAATAGTTATTTAATATTTTTATATAATTTTTTAGTAAGAGACGTGTAAAATATTTTTTATATATTTTTTATTATATATATATTATAAAAAAATTACAAAATACATAATTAATATAGAAATATTTATCATTTTAGAAAAAAATCAAATTAAGAAATCCATATTAAATAAAAACATTATTATGATCAAGTAATGAGTTGAGATCTATGAAAAGTAACTATTTCACAGTAAAGTAACTTTCATTGAAATATATAATTAAAATTTTATTATATTAATTCTTTAGCTTAATTTTTTTTTTAATAAAATATAAACATCAACCTTTGCATGCTTATTTTTTTTAAAATTCAATCTTGTATATTTCAAAAAAAATTTGCTTTAGCGTCCATATTATTTGTTTTCTCTAGTTATTCTAGAAGAATTAGTATTAAATATCATATATCGGTGTATTAGTATATATATGTAATAGCTTTAAAATAATTTTGAATTATGATTTCAAATGGCCTGAAACTTAACTAGGTAATTTATATATGTATATATATTTTTTTTATTGCAATATATATATTATTATTTTTAAAAAGTTTAATTTTAAAAAAATAAGAATAATATATATGCATAATTAATATATATCTATATAATAACATTAATGATTTGATTAGGGTTAAATTAGTTAAGTTTTTTATTAATAAGAAATTAAACTTGAATCAATTTATATTTTGAATTATTATTTCACTATATGAAATATATGTATAATATGAAATTATATATGTATATATATATATATTTTTTACTTTTTATATATTTAAAAATATATTGAAAACAAAACAAAATTTCATTTTATACTTGACTTTTCTTATTTAATTTTATAAATATATCGAATATTTATTAAAAAAAAAAGTAATAAAATGTTAATATTCTTTAGTTTCGATTGCTCCTCCATTTTATATTTATTTTCTTAAATCTGCAAGACCCAGAAGGATAATTGAATTGATAAAAAAAATAATAATCTTATAATAATATAATTCAAATATTCATATTACAATCATACATTTTTCTGTATTTAATAGCTTGTTTTGAACTTCATTCTTAAATATTACCAGTATATTTGCTTCAAAATTTTTTGTTGTGTAAAGTGTTACTTTATTGAAATAGAAATTTAACACTATATTTTAGAATATATATGTAATTAAATCATTAAATCAATTTATTTCAAATTGTCCTGAATCCAAATTCTTTAAACTTTTTATATATAAATATTTTGCATTATATATTAAAATGCGCCCTATTCTGCCACATATATTTTAATATTTAGAATGTCAACCAAAGATCCATAAAGAGAGAAAGATCCATTCATTATGCTAAAAAATTGATTTAATTTAAATTTTATCTATCAATGTTGTTTATTTATTGTATTTAGAGTAATAATGAATTTAACTTATATAATTATGTTTTGAGAAAAGCTTAGTTTTATTGATCAATATAATTTAATTTTAAAAAAGTCCATTTTAAACATGCAATTTACATATATATATGTAGAAATCATTAAACATTCTTCCTATTTACTAATATTATAAAATTTTAATATTGATCAATTCTTAAAAAAAAATAAATGATAGTGTATAATTTAAAAAGTTTTTTTTGGTCATTTATTTTTATTTTATAAATTATTAATTTTAATAAATTTTCATTTCATGGATTGTTGATATCGATCACTCCATTAATAGTAATTACGGTGAAAATTCCATTAATTTATTAAAATTTGAAAAATTATTGACTCTATATATGTTAATTCAATTCCTAATCTTATAGAAATAAAAAGAATTTACTTTAAATTGTTTTAATAATTAAAAAAAAATAACTTAAAAAAATAATAATAAATTTAAGATCTAAAGAAAAAAATTTTAATTAAGCCTTAAAATATAAAGCTTTCAATTAAGACTTTTTAATTGCTTTATGATTTGAAAAAAGAAAATAGTTTATTTTTAAAATTCTATAAAAATTGTATTAATTCTTTTATTTTTCTTTATTTATTAATATGCCCTCAATGATTTATTTTTTTAAATGATGGAAAATTTTAACAAATTATCATTTTTTACTTTTCCTTGCTAATTTTATAATGTTCGGCAAAATTATTCTAATATTTTTTTTTTTTTGATTTAAATTAGAGGAGAAAATGGAATTATGCAAAACATATCTAAAATAAATCAAATTTATTTTATTTATCATTTTCGATTTAAAATTTCACATTAATAACTCAGCCATTATAAATCTTATTGATATATTTAAAATATTAATGGAGATACCTTTATCCTTAAGCTTATGGTAATGATTTTTTAATATATAATAATGAATAAATGATATTGTTCTACATTCTTTTAAAAATATTTTAAGATTATTGAAAAGATTTAAGATCTTAATTCCTAGCCCCATGGAATTAATTGTGTAAATAAAATTTTATTCCCAATCAATTTATTTTTACTTATAATTTCAATGAAATAAATCAAATAACCGGCAGAACCCTACTCTTATTAAAATTATCAAGTAATTCCAAAGGAAATATTCTCTCACATTTCATATAATTGTTTATTCCTATAAAAACTAATAAATAATTTATTTAAACATATTTTTTAAATCATATTTACTAATTTAAAGTATAGCAAAATAAGTAATGAAATCTTTTGGTGGAATTTTTAATATCTTTTTTATTAAATTTTATATTTTTGTGGATATTAATTATTAATTTTATCATTCTTAAATTTTTTTTTTTTTTTTTTTATATAATAATTGATTTTTATTATTAGTTTAATTATAAAAAATATAACTCTAATGGAATTTGACCAAATACTTATTTAATATGTGAATACATCAATTTACTGTAAAAAATATTAAATTTATTAGATATTTTATTTTCATTGGTTTCTTAATTGATTTAATAAAATATACAAATTATTTAAACTTTAAGTTTAATTTATTCCTTAATTCAATTTATCATTATTTTTTAGTTTATTATAGGCCAGTACTCTATATTATAAAGGATTTACACTACTTATATCTTATATTTGAAAGGTATTACAATAAGAATTTTTTGATGGTCATTTAAATTTTTTTATGATTACTTGAAAATTATTTTCTAAAGAGCAAAATTTTTTTTTAATAAGAACAAATCTATTCACAAAACAACAATAGATATCATTTTTAATTAATTTTTTATTGATTTAAAACTAATGTTATTTAGAATAATAATGACCTTATTTGATATAATTTGATAATAAAACTAGTACTAATCAATAAATATAATTTGGTATAAAAAAGTTTCAAGAAAACAAGTAATTAATCCTATTTGAAAATTTTTTTAATTAAGATAAATAACATATTTATCAAATTTCAATTAGATATTAAACATTTAAAAAAAATAGATTTCAATTTAATAAAATATTTAGATTAAAAAAATTTTACTAATGTTTTATTGATATAAGATTTTCAAATAAATAAATTGTTATAGAAATGTTTAAGATTAAATTCAAAGTATTAAATATTTTTTCATAAATATCTTATATTTCTATAAATTTATATATTTTTAAATTAATTTTCAAAATCTAACTGAATTTTATCATCGTTAGACACAAAATAAACTACTGCTCATAATTATCAATATCTTAATTTTAATATTGTTTCAATTTCAAATCTAGATTATTTAGAATGTGCTATAGAATACATAATTTTAAATATTTCATTTTGATGTATATATATAAATTTGTGTAATTTCAAATATTTTTGCCTTAGGTTACCTTTAAACGACACATATTCAGTGAGTTATAGCAAATATATGATTTATTATAAAGAATATCTTTTTACTGAATAGAAATTAAAAAACTTTAATTTATAAAAATTCTGTATAAAATATTCGTGTTGTATTCATAAGTATCTCAGCTATCAAATGAATAAATGAAATAATTTATATTTGTAAATAAAATTTATTTTTTATTCATTTGTATAATTTCCATTAATTTTTATATAACTGATTTATACTTGAAAATATATAATTAATTTATGTTCATCATATTAATTAAAATTAGAAAATAATAATTACATATGGATGAAAGCATATAGGATAGAAGATTATGAACAAGAATTACCAGTGATTTTGGTTAGAAAAGCATAGGATAAAGTATTTCACAGTTATGGGCATTTGAGTGCTTGCAGTTAATGTGAATGACTTTGTGGTTTCCTCGAATTGCCTTCTATGTGTGGTGGCCATCTTTTAATTCATTTTTTTGAGTTTAGAGCAATTCTGAACTGCCATACCACATCTTAGCAGTGCATTGGGAGTTTACAAATGTGGATCATCCTCATTCATTTGCTTTTCCCTTCTACTTTCTTATTTTTCGTCTAACTCAGGTTAAAAGTACTGCATTTGTACGAATCTCTGTCTACTACTGGAGCCAATAGGCCCAATTTTAAATATAAACTATTCACACAGTTTAGATAGTTATAAGAAGAAAATGAGTACATCCTCAGGCAATGGTTTGCTCCAGTAATTTTTTAAATATTTTTAAATATTAATTTTGGCCTTCAGAAAGATAAACCAAAAAAATACAGCAGTTCAACATTTTTACAGCAGCTGCTACATTTAAAAGTTGTTGTAGGAAGGATGGACAAAAGGGTTTCAGTGGTTAGTTTTATGGCAGCTCAGTTTAATACATAGACAACAAATTTTAATCACAAAAGAGGTATTTAGAGAGTGACTAGCATTTTAGCATTTTAAAGAAGAAAATATTCTTTTAGGAATAAAATGACATTTTATGCTTAAAATTGAAACGGAACTTGGAATTAATTTCTAAGTCATAAAAAAGAAGGCAAATAATTTTGATTTTTAATTCCAGATTTTCTGAAGTGCATTGGTGGTTATGAGTTGGTGGCTCAGCACTAATATTCCTTATAAATAAGTGGTTTATAAAATACAAAGAGAGAACAGGAATACTTGACTTTGGCTTTGTACATCAAATCACGAAAAAGAGAATTTTTTGGCTTCCCTTGGCACTCAAGATATTAGGACTCGGTTTCTTGGCTCAGTTTATGTCAAATATGTTTCCGCTATATGAAGATGTTGGGCAAAGACCATACAACTAAACTTCTAACATGGGGTGTTGTAAGTGGAAGCCTCCTAAACTGGCAGTGCAGGATAACTCTGGGAATGTTTACTCTGAGGTTATTAGAGTAAGAAAGCTAACCAAATGCAAAGGAGAACTCAAGGAAAAATTTTTTCCACTCTGTGTTTGTTAGAGTAAGAATCCTGCATGTGGTGCGGGTACATCAGATAGCATGTTTGTATATATATATATATATATATTGTTTAAAAAGTTTCTTTCCGTGTCATCCAACCTTCATATTCCCCAAATGATATAGGCCAACTATAATTAAAGTGTAATTTCTTTTTGTGGTGTGGTGGGAGTGGGGAGGAGATGGGGAGAACATGAAACTTATTATATGCTGATGCAAATGTATAGCACAATTTTGCAGGGTCGCTAATGTAGATCTTATTCTAAGTGTCAGAGAGTGTGCTAGCTCCCTCAATTTATGGCTACCAGCCCATTGGCATAAGTAAAATACGCAACTATTCCTAATTTGATCTGCTTTCACAAAAAATGAAATCAAATACTTTCATACGCATTGCTCTGGAGAGTCTAAAAGTCGGTTCACAATATATCACTGGCACTGACAAAGTGAGGCGAGGCGATGCAATGCCAAACTTTTGTCACATTGTGAACACAACATCACTTAGGATTGCCACGCTCTGCCTTTTGCTGCACCTGGTCACTTAAATAGGCTGGATATTCTTGTTCAGCTGTGATTGCGACATGACATTTAACTTAATATGGTGTGCTTTATTTCGTTCCCTAATTCAGCAATGGACGATTAAAACTTGATTGAAGCTGTGAGAAACTTTCAGAGCATAGAGAATGTGGTCAAAAATTCTACTAGGACTCCAAGGCAAGGGAGAATGTCTGGAAACATGTGCCTACCGAGATAAGAGAAATATTAGAAATGGTTGCCAGCTTAATGAAAATAGCTTGCTCTATACATAGCTATCCATATTTCTGCATTTATAATGTATTAGTTAGGGGAAGGAGTGACGACTGAGCAATGCTCCAAAAGATGGAAGGCAGTGCAGGATCAATTTGTTAAGTAATTGAGAAGAAGAAGCAGGGAAATGGCGATGAAGGCCCACTTCATGGATCTAGTTGGTGTCTTTTTGATCTCCTCATGTTCCTCATTGACACTGTCATTATGAGACCACAAGTATTGATGATTAGTAAATGTTGTCAATACTCATCTTAGCACATTTATCATTACCTTCTCAAACTTTCATTGTTGTTGGTGGCAATGACTGCACATGGCAGTGATAGCAGAAGTAGGTCAGTCACAGAAGGAGGCATGGCAAGACACTCAAAAGGAATGGGTTGTTGGAGAGGGTAAAATGTCACATTCCAAACTAAATGACAGGTATTCACTATAATCATGCATGTAAATATTATTTAAAATCATTGCTATGATGATATTATAAAGCACCATATTATTACACTCCAGTGTAATGGCTGATGAACAAGTGTCTCGGCCCATTTGTAAAAGTACCTCACAACCTCCTCTCAGTAATCTAACTTCTCAACCTGTCAAAAGGAAGGGAGTGAGGATGCATGGGAGGATGACATGGACAGTGCACTAATACGAAGCCTGAAGGATTCTTGTGATTGACAGGTTTTGAAAGACGCCGCATAGAACAACCCAGAGATGAATTATGTCCTGCAAATTGCTGATTTCTTGAGGAACTCCACACCATGGCCAAAGGCAATTGCCAAACTTAAAATACTCCAGGATCCCTTTGAGGTAGAACTTTCATTCAAAATTATTCTCAGTCCATCTCTCCACAATCCACTGATAATTACCAATTTCATGAGACTTTGATTGATTAATATAATTGCTTCCTTGCAGTGATCGCTTTTTTTTTGACAAGATCATCTTAAAAAGAAGAAATAAAAGAGAAGATGGTATAAACATTCCCCAAAAAGTCACAAATCAATTAATTATTGGATTAAATAATGAACACACAATTATGTAGTGCATAATTTTATATCCCTAAACCTCTTCCTCAATAAGATTTACTATGATAATTGGAATCCTTAACACTAGTCAAAGTATAGTTCAAGAGGCGGTGATATAGGGATGTAAAATTATACGCTTTATATTCTGGTGTTCCTCCATGATTTATGACTTTATTAGGTAATAATCCTTCCTTATTCCCGTTCTTTTTTTGGAGAAACCCCCAAAAAAATTTTTTCAATCAGATTTAAGGAGATTTTGTTATGGCTAAATACTATTTATTTTGATTAAAATGTATCACAAGCTCTTCTAGGTATAGGGAGTATAGAGATGAGGGCAGGGGGGAAAGTGATGATGATGAAGTTAACAACCAAAATTTTTTTAATATTGTTTAACAAATTTTAGAACACCAGTATGACAACATGCCATGGAAAAATGATTCTAGACATCCAAAGAAAGCTTTAGCAAAACGTTTAACAATTGACTCGTCCAGTGTCGTATGTCGAACATAATTATGACATGACTAACTGTTCATGTATGAGAGCCAAAACGAGATTGTTCTGCCTGAAAAACATATGCAGAAAGCTCAAAGTACCTACATTAATCTTGGCCTGTCATATGCATCGTGTAATGGTTAATTTTGTTCATCCAAACAACTAAAAATACAAAGTACTAGCACCTAGGTTTATAGCTATTTGGAGGCATATGTTGTATAAATATAAGTTAAAAGTACGGTTTTTTACAAAAATTTTTTTTCCATAAGAAGAAACGCTGTGAAGGTTCTTGCTGCAGCCGATTAAAGATTCACACACATATGAATGCATTTACTATAGACTGACTGAATAGTAGCAAACATACAATATAATCAATAAACAGTAGTCAACTTTGGCATGAACCCATTTTGATGTTTATGGCCACAGCTATATAGGATGTTTGTTTGATGGGGATGTGAAGATGTGGGGGAGGGTTGAGTAGGGAAGAAGTGGTAGGAATCTCAGTTTCAGGAGGACAAGTACTGGGTGTGTCCTCATTAACTTATATATTTAGTTATAATAAACTAAGTAAGTCCATTTTATAAGGAAAATTAAAAAGAAAGGAAATAAAAAAGGGAGGAGGAGGAAAATGCTCAGTTTGAAATATTTACGTTAGAAAAAAAAAGAAAATGAAGACGGAATAAAGATGAACATTAACAATTGATGAATTAAACAATCTGTCTTGTGCTCATCAATCAGATTCCTTAATTATTCTGACATTGTTTTTTTTTTTTCAGGTTTATTTGGCATGTAAAATTTTAGATTCCTTTATACCTTTTGCATTTGAGAAAAAGGGAAGTCTAATTTTTATAGAAATTGCTAAGCCGTTGAAAAGCCTTACACTTATATAAAATCAGGTCTACTGCTTTATATGTATAGATTGATGCATTGCGGTTACCAACAATTTATACGCCTGAACCGTCCATGGCTCTCACTCAATAAACAATATTTTTCTGTTCTTTGAGTGTAAAATGATTTTGGATAGTGAGCTAAATGTATCAGATCGTAGATGGATGCACAATTGTGTATGACACACAGCAAAGATTATGACCTTAGCTATTCGTCCATATGGTCACAGACTGACCTGCTGGCTGTACTTCACCAGAGCTGCTTTCCATTACACCTGGTGTTTCACATTCATTCTGATCTGTAGTAGCACTTGGAGCAGAGTGGGCCTTGGAGTGGGTTTTCAGCTTCTTTAAGAATAGATTGTGGTTTCGTCATTGTAGCCCTCTCATCTTTCAAATGCTGACCCAAAGGAAAGGAAGAAGTTATTGTAGTCCACTCATCTTTAATATGCTGACCCAAAGGAATCAAAGAAGGAGATTCGACCAAGAAGGATCTTAACAGTTTACCACCATAGAACACCTTTGTTGAATACAGGATATGATGCAGTTCAGCACCTCAACCAGGACTTTCACATTGTAGAGGTGACTTCCAGAGAGTGTTTCAAGTGTAGCAAGTTAAAGTGCTTGGACTCAGAGTATCTCCTCAGCAGTGTCTGTAACCTGCTATTTGAAGGAACTTAAATAACAAAGTTGCACAAAACCACAAAAATATCGTTCTAGCTTTCTAGCTTTCTAGCTTTCTAGCTTTCATGTTTAATATTTAAAGGGAAAAACTGGGGAGGCAATTTACACTCTCAGCTTTTCTCTTGGATATTTGTAGTTCCAATTCTCTGAGATATGTGGTTAAGGTGAAAGTTCTTCCTATCTATCATAGTCCTAGTCCAAGGTTTTCCATATCAAGTATCCTACCACCTCCCTTACAGATCTAGTGTATGAAAGGGCCCTGCTGTTGCTCAGCTTATCCACTCCTCCACATGCATGGGTTTGTGAACTTTGCTTCTGCCATGTCCAATTCATTCGAACGTAACATAACACAACTCAGCCACAACGAATTGGCTGTCTTCCCGAACTGTCCTCCCTCCCCCCCCCCCCCAGGAACTCCGAGATATTGAACTGAGCACTGGAGCACAAGGGCGAGAAAGATTCCGTTGAGTTGGTTACTACTTACTCCGTTCTTACCTCTACCTCCGCGTTTACTCTACTAGCGCTATGAAGATTTCCTTAAAACTCTGTCCGGGGAAGTTAATCACCCTCCAGGTGGATGCTTACGACTCTATCCTAAGTGTGAAATCAAAGATGCAATACGAGGAGGGCTTCCCCCCTCCACCCACATCAGCGGAGGCTTATCTTCGCTGGGAAACAGCTTGAAGATGGCTTTAGTCTTTTTGACTACAACATCAACAAGGAGTCCACCCTTCACTTGGTTCTCCGCCTGCCTGGTGGTATGCAAATCTTTGTCAAGACCCTGAATAGGAAGATCATCACCCTTGAGATGGAGGCTTCTGACCCCAACGAAAAGATGAAATCCAAGATCAAAGACAAGGAGGGAATCCCCCAGATCAGCAGAGGCTTATCTTGGCTGGGAAACAGCTTGAAGATGATTATACCCTGTTGGACTACAACATCAAGAAGGAGTCCACCCTCTATCTTGTTATCACTTCCTCCTAAGTGGGATCCCAACTGCGCCCCTGAAGCTGACTGATTAACTTGCTTATGTTAGAATAACTTCATCCTTGAAACTGACAAGTTAACTTGTTTACCTTAGAATAGCCAACATCAGTTTTAGTTCCCAGTTTTGCTGCCATCTAATATTCATCCATAAAGTTTTCAAAGTAACATTTTCAGAAATAGTGTACTTATTGTTGTAATCATGAACTGGGCATAGATTAAAAAAATGCAACTGCCCTATACATCTCACCTAAAGTGTGGGGATCGAAGTATAGTTTATGGGGTATACCAGAAACCAATGGGGCAGCTTGAGAAAATAGGATTTAGTACTAAGTGAAGTTCCCACCCTTACGAGACTAAGCCTATATCTGCTAAGCTTGTTCATATTTTCTCCCATGAAAGTTGTAAGTTGAGGGAGTCTAATAAAATCATCACACCCCAATTTTTTTTCTTTTGTCTGTAGCTATGTGCAATAGGTGAAGGAATTAAATTTCTCTTTCGGTGTGTCAACAACTTGCAGTAGTAAGTTCTGGTGAATACAACAGTTATTACAGAGTGATCATAATGCATCTATTCTTGTAAGATTGTTGAAAGATAGAATATATACCAGTCTCTCTCAAGTGGAATTGAGCACTTAAGTAAACACAAGCAAGGAGACACTGATGCAGCAGAGGATAATTAGTTTGCAATTAGCCATGCCAATTTAGTTGATATTTTGTCAATATATCCTGATGCAGTATTTGTACTCCATAAATTCTCAAAGAATTTGTGGCCCCAATGTTGACAACCTAATAGTAAGATCTAATGGAGTCACAAACAACACAGAGGAAGGAAAATCGATAATACTTGCTATGATATGCAGCTTGGGGAAGGGTTGATGCGAAGGTTGCATTAAAGAGTGCATAATTCGTTAACACAAACACTTGTATGTTATCACTCAGAGGGAAAGAGAGATCACACATACACACACATGCACATGCGCGTCACAACACCACACACACAGAGGGTGAGAGTAAAACAAAAAAGGTGATTAAACAACTGAATTCATGCAAAATATCACAACCTGGTTCATTGCACAGAAGAGATATCAAGTGTATTGCAGTCATAAGGACACACATGCACATGCACACACAGATGGTGAGACAACAATGAACAAGGAATAAATACAACTTACATCATGTATAACACCCAACAAGTTACAATGCATATAAAAGACATTTAAGTGCATTGCAGTCCTAGGCATACAAACACACACATCATATACGTATTCACACTCAGTGTGTTTCACAAACGTGTTCCATGCAGTTACGTTATCACATGTGACATATTCTAGCTAATCGTTGCAGCACATGCTTGCCTTCTGTTCTTTCCTTGCACAATCCCGAGTCATGCTTGAGGGTGTGAGGTGTATGTAAGTTGCACCTTGTTGGCACATTAGATTCTAACCTAAAACTCAGTAACTACGATGACACCATGTGCCATGGTCTAGTGTAAGTATTTAACTGCAACATGGTAGCATATGTGGCATGCGTATACATTTATAAGGTTACATTTTTTTATCTGTGTTTAATTCCGATGCACAAGATGACTTCAATCTTCCCACCAAGACATTTAGTGTATTTCTTACCGGCTCAATTTTAAATCTAGGGATTCAAGATAGGCATCAAAATCAAGAAAACTATTTCTTCTAACCATTGTTTGCTTAATTAAATTTGAAAATATCAATTTTTGGCTTAATTGCAGTTGTATTTTAGTTACATTTAAATTGTTGTGGCAGTCATGGGAGAAGGTTGAGGGTAGGGGGTGGGTGGGGATTTGAAGCTAACAAAGGGGTTGAGTGGCTTACTTTACAGCAGCTCTGGGCACCTGCTTTCAATTCAAAACAGAGTCAACATTAACCTCAAAAGAGGTAGTGAAAGAGTAAGTAGCACCTTAGCATTGTTTTAAATGAGAGGATATTTCCTTATAAACAACATTCCGCTTAATACTGGAAATTGAAAAGGAGCTTGGAATTTAATATCAAAAAGTATGTATATATATATATATATATATATATATATATATATACATTATATAGTATTTATCAGATTTAATCAAGTTAACTGACAAGATAATACTTTTTACTTACCAAAATTGATGAAGAAGATAAGACTAGACTCTCCCTTTCATTTATGAAAGCTTTAAGTATGTTCATCTTTTCTATATTCTAATGCAATTGCTGTCTCATGGATACATTTTGTCAACCAAAAAATAATCTATTTTTGTAATTTCAAGGTTTAAGTATGAATAATATGCATTTGAGATTAATGACTGATATTCAGGCAAATAATTCTGTTTATAGATTATTTAGATTTTCTGCTTGGTTTTCTTCAAAGAATTTATATTCCAAGTATCTATTATTTAACTAATACAGATTTCATTATGTAGTGGAGAGCCATTTTTCCCTGAATTTAGTGGGTAGAAAGATTAAAAAAAAACAAGTACTGATGTAATAAATATTTGTCCATTGTAATAAATTTTTAAATAATCGATATGAAAAAAACATATTAAAGTAACACTTCAAAATAAACTTGCCTTAGTTCATTAAAAAAAAAATTGAAATACATAGAAATAATTAAGTAACTAATTGTAATCCATTAATTTTTTAATCAGCATCATGTAACTCATATTCTAAGATATCAAAAATTATTCCTTCCATTTTAGATTGCATTGAACATATTTTATCCCTCAAAATGGTGTATATTCACATTATTCAAAGTTATTTGAAAATATGAAAGTTAAACCTACATAAAGTAAGTTCACATTTTAAATTAATGCAGTACTATGACTCCCTATTATTTTACAAGACAATTTAATTATGAATCTTATCATTTTAGTTTCCATCTTCAAATAAAAATTGATTTTTCATGAACTAATTTAAGGTATTCCATCTAAAATATAACACTCTTTTAAATAATTTCCGTATGCATTTAAGTTTTATCGAATATAGCGATGATTAATGAAAGCAGCTCATTCCCTTCCAGAAAAAAAGTATGGTTTTAAAAAATGAAATAAACTATTTTAATAGCAAAAAGTAACAATATAGTATAATGGCATATATTGATTTAATTATTTTTAGTTGAAATTATCACTCGTTTTGGCCAAATATTTACACAAGCAATATTATGAGTGGCATTAAATTATAAATAAATAATTTCTTCGATATTTATATCAAATCAACATTTATACAAAGGTATTTTAATGTTTTCTACAAGATATACGTAATATTGAATGTTAATTTATTATCGTTAATAGAAAACTCTTTGGAACGGCTTCTTTTTTTTTTTTGAACCTGTTTTTCCATAAAAATCATGTTCAACATCATTTTGTATTTTATTGGTTTTCCTTTCCTAGAATACTTTACTCGTTCAATAATAAATATAGTAGATTCAATAGGTATTACTTTTAATCATCCTGTTTAACCAATGTAAGTTCTAGAAATATATACATTGTACGTGTAGTTTTTCTCGTCTATAAATCAGAGTGTTTTATTATTTTAGATCAATGGTGAAAGTAGCTTTAACTTTAATAAATAGAAACAACAGTGCTTGTCAGATTAAATGTATATCTAAAAGACATTGTCCATATATATATTTAATATTTGAATATATAAAATTATTGTATAAAATATTAACATAATTTTTACTTTCATAGAATTCGAATGACAGAATTTGGGCTCATTCATTATTGTCATAAACAGTATTTATTTTTTATTCGTACCCTTAGTAAAACTTCATATTTTAATATCTCTATATTAATACTTGTTTACTTTTATAATATTTTATAAAAAAATAATGTGCTGAATTGTTATTTCCCTATGAATTTTATTTAATATGTATAAAAAAAAAATACTGGGAATGTTGGTTTATCAAATATTTTTTCATTTATATTGATTTTTTTAATAATAAACATAAAAAATATATTTTACTAACGTGTCAAAATAGAGTTGCTTGATTCAATTAAAAGAAAGAAGGAAATATAAAATTATATATAATTATGTTACTAATGTTAACCAATGTTATTTTTATACTGCTTAGTGAAATATATACTAGGTATCAAAAAATTATTTCTCCATAATTAGATTCATTAAACAATATTTATCCCTAACAACGAAAAATATATTAATTAATTAAAATTTATTTTAAATAATACATGGCAAGGAGATCACAATTTAAAGTGAATTATTAACATTAGTAGAAATCTTTTGGGAATTTCTTATTTTTTCAAACTGGTTTTACATTTAAATCTTGTTCACAATCATTTTGTATTTTATTTCTATTCCTAGAATTCTTTAGTAGTTCCAAATAGAGCTGAATAAAATTTTCATGGATCTTACCAGTTTATTTTATAAATTAAATAAATTTATATCTAAATGCATTAAATTATGAAAACTTAATAGCAATGAAATATATAAATTATTACTTTAATAGATAATTTAAATTTGCTTTTCAAACCATTCTAATAGCTAGTATTTTAAATATATATATATATATATATATAAACATAATATTTAAGAAATGGATATACAAATTATTTCGGCATTTAATATCAGTAAATAAGAGACCATTTATAATAATTCAAAATATATTTTTATTCATGTAAATTTTTTTGATAAAAATAAATTAAATATATAAAAAAATAGTGATAATTTAAAAACAATTTGATTCTTCTATCACTCTGTAGTTAATAATTTTATGATTTCTAAAATTATTCTTGTCTCTACTAAATAGGATGGATATATTTTATATCTAAAGATAAGCATATATATGATTATATGATACAAAAAAATTTTAAAACAATATTATCTATGCAACAACTGATTCCTGTAAATTCGTTCATTTATCTTTGTTAATTTTATTGTATATATATATATATATATAATAAATTTATTTTATATTATAAAGTTATTAAAAAGCTTTGCTTCCATGATTCAAATAATTTTGTTTGAATAATTTCACCTGGAAATATGTATTTTAAATATATATATGTAGAACTCATATATCAATACGGATCATATCCTATTTTTTAAAATTTACAACTCTAATTACATTCATTTTTAAAATGTTTATTAAATATTAAATAAAGTATAAAAAATTAGTTATTATTAATATATGCCATTTTGAAGAAAAAAATTGTATATTTTAATGAAAACTTTATATGATCAGATTTAATTATACTGATTTTATTTAGGATTGAGTGTAAGCCTATGTACAAAATCTATAATAATGTTCTTAGTAATTTTACCCAAATACCTAAAAAATTGTTCAGTTTAACTTCATCGAAAATTATATTTTCACATGACTATCATATATTTCATAAAATTTATATTTTCGTAAATATATTTTCTAAATTTACCAAATTCACCCAACAATGAAACGTAAGAGATTTTATATATGATTCAATGAGAATATTTTCCGTATTTACATATATTTATTTACTATCCATTGTATGTTTCTTATTTAATATTATCTATATATTATTATCGGTTTACTGTCAAATTTTTTTTTATATAGAATATATATTATTCTATAAAATAATAAATTTTAATATACCGATGTAAATAATTTTAGGAGTTTATTTTCCTTAGGGCATTTAAAACGATGCTTTCTTTGGATATTAAAAAAAAAAAAAAAAAAAATGAAAACAAAAGAAAAAGGAACGTTTTTTACTTTAATTAGCAAGAATTAAAAGAAATTTAGAATTAAAACAATTTTTATCTTAACTTGTATGCATTCTAGTATTAATTGAGTATGTTTATTGTATTGAAGTTAAATTTTTTGTATTATTAATTTTTCTATTTAATATAGAAATATTCATTTGTTTTGTTTTTTTTGATTCATATAATTTTGTTTAATCAATTTCCATATAAAAAATTTAATATTAGACATATTCACCAAAATAATAAATTCTCTCAAAAAAAAAAAAAAAAAAAAAAAAAAAAAAAAAAAAAAAAAAAAATTGTAATTTCATATTTTATAAATCTGTTTTAAAAAAAAAATAATACGTTGGAATGTAAATATTTATATAATCATATTAAAAATAAAAAATATGCATTATTGAATTAAGGAAAGAGATGGTTTCTATAAAATAATCTATATTTCACTGTTTTTAGAGATGCAACTTAAATACCATGAAAATGGTTTTTAATAAGAAATATAGGCATATACCTTATATTAGAGGGTATTACACTATATTATCATTAATATAATATAATTTAATTTATAGAATTATTTGATTTGCTTTTCAAACTAATTTAATATTATTACTCATATATGTATATATATATAAATTTTTATTAACGGTAATACAAAAAACTTAAATAGTTATTTAATATTTTTATATAATTTTTTAGTAAGAGACGTGTAAAATATTTTTTATATATTTTTTATTATATATATATTATAAAAAAATTACAAAATACATAATTAATATAGAAATATTTATCATTTTAGAAAAAAATCAAATTAAGAAATCCATATTAAATAAAAACATTATTATGATCAAGTAATGAGTTGAGATCTATGAAAAGTAACTATTTCACAGTAAAGTAACTTTCATTGAAATATATAATTAAAATTTTATTATATTAATTCTTTAGCTTAATTTTTTTTTAATAAAATATAAACATCAACCTTTGCATGCTTATTTTTTTTAAAATTCAATCTTGTATATTTCAAAAAAAATTTGCTTTAGCGTCCATATTATTTGTTTTCTCTAGTTATTCTAGAAGAATTAGTATTAAATATCATATATCGGTGTATTAGTATATATATGTAATAGCTTTAAAATAATTTTGAATTATGATTTCAAATGGCCTGAAACTTAACTAGGTAATTTATATATGTATATATATTTTTTTTATTGCAATATATATATTATTATTTTTAAAAAGTTTAATTTTAAAAAAATAAGAATAATATATATGCATAATTAATATATATCTATATAATAACATTAATGATTTGATTAGGGTTAAATTAGTTAAGTTTTTTATTAATAAGAAATTAAACTTGAATCAATTTATATTTTGAATTATTATTTCACTATATGAAATATATGTATAATATGAAATTATATATGTATATATATATATATTTTTTACTTTTTATATATTTAAAAATATATTGAAAACAAAACAAAATTTCATTTTATACTTGACTTTTCTTATTTAATTTTATAAATATATCGAATATTTATTAAAAAAAAAAGTAATAAAATGTTAATATTCTTTAGTTTCGATTGCTCCTCCATTTTATATTTATTTTCTTAAATCTGCAAGACCCAGAAGGATAATTGAATTGATAAAAAAAATAATAATCTTATAATAATATAATTCAAATATTCATATTACAATCATACATTTTTCTGTATTTAATAGCTTGTTTTGAACTTCATTCTTAAATATTACCAGTATATTTGCTTCAAAATTTTTTGTTGTGTAAAGTGTTACTTTATTGAAATAGAAATTTAACACTATATTTTAGAATATATATGTAATTAAATCATTAAATCAATTTATTTCAAATTGTCCTGAATCCAAATTCTTTAAACTTTTTATATATAAATATTTTGCTTTATATATTAAAATGCGCCCTATTCTGCCACATATATTTTAATATTTAGAATGTCAACCAAAGATCCATAAAGAGAGAAAGATCCATTCATTATGCTAAAAAATTGATTTAATTTAAATGTTATCTATCAATGTTGTTTATTTATTGTATTTAGAGTAATAATGAATTTAACTTATATAATTATGTTTTGAGAAAAGCTTAGTTTTATTGATCAATATAATTTAATTTTAAAAAAGTCCATTTTAATCATGCAATTTACATATATATATATGTAGAAATCATTACACATTCTTCCTATTTACTAATATTATAAAATTTTAATATTGATCAATTCTTAAAAAAAAATAAATGATAGTGTATAATTTAAAAAGTTTTTTTGGTCATTTATTTTTATTTTATAAATTATTAATTTTAATAAATTTTCATTTCATGGATTGTTGATATCGATCACTCCATTAATAGTAATTACGGTGAAAATTCCATTAATTTATTAAAATTTGAAAAATTATTGACTCTATATATATTAATTCAATTCCTAATCTTATAGAAATAAAAAGAATTTACTTTAAATTGTTTTAATAATTAAAAAAAAATAACTTAAAAAAATAATAATAAATTTAAGATCTAAAGAAAAAAATTTTAATTAAGCCTTAAAATATAAAGCTTTCAATTAAGACTTTTTAATTGCTTTATGATTTGAAAAAAGAAAATAGTTTATTTTTAAAATTCTATAAAAATTGTATTAATTCTTTTATTTTTCTTTATTTATTAATATGCCCTCAATGATTTATTTTTTTAAATGATGGAAAATTTTAACAAATTATCATTTTTTACTTTTCCTTGCTAATTTTATAATGTTCGGCAAAATTATTCTAATATTTTTTTTTTTTGATTTAAATTAGAGGAGAAAATGGAATTATGCAAAACATATCTAAAATAAATCAAATTTATTTTATTTATCATTTTCGATTTAAAATTTCACATTAATAACTCAGCCATTATAAATCTTATTGATATATTTAAAATATTAATGGAGATACCTTTATCCTTAAGCTTATGGTAATGATTTTTTAATATATAATAATGAATAAATGATATTGTTCTACATTCTTTTAAAAATATTTTAAGATTATTGAAAAGATTTAAGATCTTAATTCCTAGCCCCATGGAATTAATTGTGTAAATAAAATTTTATTCCCAATCAATTTATTTTTACTTATAATTTCAATGAAATAAATCAAATAACCGGCAGAACCCTACTCTTATTAAAATTATCAAGTAATTCCAAAGGAAATATTCTCTCACATTTCATATAATTGTTTATTCCTATAAAAACTAATAAATAATTTATTTAAACATATTTTTTAAATCATATTTACTAATTTAAAGTATAGCAAAATAAGTAATGAAATTTTTTGGTGGAATTTTTAATATCTTTTTTATTAAATTTTATATTTTTGTGGATATTAATTATTAATTTTATCATTCTTAAATTTTTTTTTTTTTTTTTTATATAATAATTGATTTTTATTATTAGTTTAATTATAAAAAATATAACTCTAATGGAATTTGACCAAATACTTATTTAATATGTGAATACATCAATTTACTGTAAAAAATATTAAATTTATTAGATATTTTATTTTCATTGGTTTCTTAATTGATTTAATAAAATATACAAATTATTTAAACTTTAAGTTTAATTTATTCCTTAATTCAATTTATCATTATTTTTTAGTTTATTATAGGCCAGTACTCTATATTATAAAGGATTTACACTACTTATATCTTATATTTGAAAGGTATTACAATAAGAATTTTTTGATGGTCATTTAAATTTTTTTATGATTACTTGAAAATTATTTTCTAAAGAGCAAAATTTTTTTTTAATAAGAACAAATCTATTCACAAAACAACAATAGATATCATTTTTAATTAATTTTTTATTGATTTAAAACTAATGTTATTTAGAATAATGACCTTATTTGATATAATTTGATAATAAAACTAGTACTAATCAATAAATATAATTTGGTATAAAAAAGTTTCAAGAAAACAAGTAATTAATCCTATTTGAAAATTTTTTTAATTAAGATAAATAACATATTTATCAAATTTCAATTAGATATTAAACATTTAAAAAAAATAGATTTCAATTTAATAAAATATTTAGATTAAAAAAATTTTACTAATGTTTTATTGATATAAGATTTTCAAATAAATAAATTGTTATAGAAATGTTTAAGATTAAATTCAAAGTATTAAATATTTTTTCATAAATATCTTATATTTCTATAAATTTATATATTTTTAAATTAATTTTCAAAATCTAACTGAATTTTATCATCGTTAGACACAAAATAAACTACTGCTCATAATTATCAATATCTTAATTTTAATATTGTTTCAATTTCAAATCTAGATTATTTAGAATGTGCTATAGAATACATAATTTTAAATATTTCATTTTGATGTATATATATAAATTTGTGTAATTTCAAATATTTTTGCCTTAGGTTACCTTTAAACGACACATATTCAGTGAGTTATAGCAAATATATGATTTATTATAAAGAATATCTTTTTACTGAATAGAAATTAAAAAACTTTAATTTATAAAAATTCTGTATAAAATATTCGTGTTGTATTCATAAGTATCTCAGCTATCAAATGAATAAATGAAATAATTTATATTTGTAAATAAAATTTATTTTTTATTCATTTGTATAATTTCCATTAATTTTTATATAACTGATTTATACTTGAAAATATATAATTAATTTATGTTCATCATATTAATTAAAATTAGAAAATAATAATTACATATGGATGAAAGCATATAGGATAGAAGATTATGAACAAGAATTACCAGTGATTTTGGTTAGAAAAGCATAGGATAAAGTATTTCACAGTTATGGGCATTTGAGTGCTTGCAGTTAATGTGAATGACTTTGTGGTTTCCTCGAATTGCCTTCTATGTGTGGTGGCCATCTTTTAATTCATTTTTTTGAGTTTAGAGCAATTCTGAACTGCCATACCACATCTTAGCAGTGCATTGGGAGTTTACAAATGTGGATCATCCTCATTCATTTGCTTTTCCCTTCTACTTTCTTATTTTTCGTCTAACTCAGGTTAAAAGTACTGCATTTGTACGAATCTCTGTCTACTACTGGAGCCAATAGGCCCAATTTTAAATATAAACTATTCACACAGTTTAGATAGTTATAAGAAGAAAATGAGTACATCCTCAGGCAATGGTTTGCTCCAGTAATTTTTTAAATATTTTTAAATATTAATTTTGGCCTTCAGAAAGATAAACCAAAAAAATACAGCAGTTCAACATTTTTACAGCAGCTGCTACATTTAAAAGTTGTTGTAGGAAGGATGGACAAAAGGGTTTCAGTGGTTAGTTTTATGGCAGCTCAGTTTAATACATAGACAACAAATTTTAATCACAAAAGAGGTATTTAGAGAGTGACTAGCATTTTAGCATTTTAAAGAAGAAAATATTCTTTTAGGAATAAAATGACATTTTATGCTTAAAATTGAAACGGAACTTGGAATTAATTTCTAAGTCATAAAAAAGAAGGCAAATAATTTTGATTTTTAATTCCAGATTTTCTGAAGTGCATTGGTGGTTATGAGTTGGTGGCTCAGCACTAATATTCCTTATAAATAAGTGGTTTATAAAATACAAAGAGAGAACAGGAATACTTGACTTTGGCTTTGTACATCAAATCACGAAAAAGAGAATTTTTTGGCTTCCCTTGGCACTCAAGATATTAGGACTCGGTTTCTTGGCTCAGTTTATGTCAAATATGTTTCCGCTATATGAAGATGTTGGGCAAAGACCATACAACTAAACTTCTAACATGGGGTGTTGTAAGTGGAAGCCTCCTAAACTGGCAGTGCAGGATAACTCTGGGAATGTTTACTCTGAGGTTATTAGAGTAAGAAAGCTAACCAAATGCAAAGGAGAACTCAAGGAAAAATTTTTTCCACTCTGTGTTTGTTAGAGTAAGAATCCTGCATGTGGTGCGGGTACATCAGATAGCATGTTTGTATATATATATATATATATATTGTTTAAAAAGTTTCTTTCCGTGTCATCCAACCTTCATATTCCCCAAATGATATAGGCCAACTATAATTAAAGTGTAATTTCTTTTTGTGGTGTGGTGGGAGTGGGGAGGAGATGGGGAGAACATGAAACTTATTATATGCTGATGCAAATGTATAGCACAATTTTGCAGGGTCGCTAATGTAGATCTTATTCTAAGTGTCAGAGAGTGTGCTAGCTCCCTCAATTTATGGCTACCAGCCCATTGGCATAAGTAAAATACGCAACTATTCCTAATTTGATCTGCTTTCACAAAAAATGAAATCAAATACTTTCATACGCATTGCTCTGGAGAGTCTAAAAGTCGGTTCACAATATATCACTGGCACTGACAAAGTGAGGCGAGGCGATGCAATGCCAAACTTTTGTCACATTGTGAACACAACATCACTTAGGATTGCCACGCTCTGCCTTTTGCTGCACCTGGTCACTTAAATAGGCTGGATATTCTTGTTCAGCTGTGATTGCGACATGACATTTAACTTAATATGGTGTGCTTTATTTCGTTCCCTAATTCAGCAATGGACGATTAAAACTTGATTGAAGCTGTGAGAAACTTTCAGAGCATAGAGAATGTGGTCAAAAATTCTACTAGGACTCCAAGGCAAGGGAGAATGTCTGGAAACATGTGCCTACCGAGATAAGAGAAATATTAGAAATGGTTGCCAGCTTAATGAAAATAGCTTGCTCTATACATAGCTATCCATATTTCTGCATTTATAATGTATTAGTTAGGGGAAGGAGTGACGACTGAGCAATGCTCCAAAAGATGGAAGGCAGTGCAGGATCAATTTGTTAAGTAATTGAGAAGAAGAAGCAGGGAAATGGCGATGAAGGCCCACTTCATGGATCTAGTTGGTGTCTTTTTGATCTCCTCATGTTCCTCATTGACACTGTCATTATGAGACCACAAGTATTGATGATTAGTAAATGTTGTCAATACTCATCTTAGCACATTTATCATTACCTTCTCAAACTTTCATTGTTGTTGGTGGCAATGACTGCACATGGCAGTGATAGCAGAAGTAGGTCAGTCACAGAAGGAGGCATGGCAAGACACTCAAAAGGAATGGGTTGTTGGAGAGGGTAAAATGTCACATTCCAAACTAAATGACAGGTATTCACTATAATCATGCATGTAAATATTATTTAAAATCATTGCTATGATGATATTATAAAGCACCATATTATTACACTCCAGTGTAATGGCTGATGAACAAGTGTCTCGGCCCATTTGTAAAAGTACCTCACAACCTCCTCTCAGTAATCTAACTTCTCAACCTGTCAAAAGGAAGGGAGTGAGGATGCATGGGAGGATGACATGGACAGTGCACTAATACGAAGCCTGAAGGATTCTTGTGATTGACAGGTTTTGAAAGACGCCGCATAGAACAACCCAGAGATGAATTATGTCCTGCAAATTGCTGATTTCTTGAGGAACTCCACACCATGGCCAAAGGCAATTGCCAAACTTAAAATACTCCAGGATCCCTTTGAGGTAGAACTTTCATTCAAAATTATTCTCAGTCCATCTCTCCACAATCCACTGATAATTACCAATTTCATGAGACTTTGATTGATTAATATAATTGCTTCCTTGCAGTGATCGCTTTTTTTTTGACAAGATCATCTTAAAAAGAAGAAATAAAAGAGAAGATGGTATAAACATTCCCCAAAAAGTCACAAATCAATTAATTATTGGATTAAATAATGAACACACAATTATGTAGTGCATAATTTTATATCCCTAAACCTCTTCCTCAATAAGATTTACTATGATAATTGGAATCCTTAACACTAGTCAAAGTATAGTTCAAGAGGCGGTGATATAGGGATGTAAAATTATACGCTTTATATTCTGGTGTTCCTCCATGATTTATGACTTTATTAGGTAATAATCCTTCCTTATTCCCGTTCTTTTTTTGGAGAAACCCCCAAAAAAATTTTTTCAATCAGATTTAAGGAGATTTTGTTATGGCTAAATACTATTTATTTTGATTAAAATGTATCACAAGCTCTTCTAGGTATAGGGAGTATAGAGATGAGGGCAGGGGGGAAAGTGATGATGATGAAGTTAACAACCAAAATTTTTTTAATATTGTTTAACAAATTTTAGAACACCAGTATGACAACATGCCATGGAAAAATGATTCTAGACATCCAAAGAAAGCTTTAGCAAAACGTTTAACAATTGACTCGTCCAGTGTCGTATGTCGAACATAATTATGACATGACTAACTGTTCATGTATGAGAGCCAAAACGAGATTGTTCTGCCTGAAAAACATATGCAGAAAGCTCAAAGTACCTACATTATTCTTGGCCTGTCATATGCATCGTGTAATGGTTAATTTTGTTCATCCAAACAACTAAAAATACAAAGTACTAGCACCTAGGTTTATAGCTATTTGGAGGCCTATGTTGTATAAATATAAGTTAAAAGTACGGTTTTTTACAAAAATTTTTTTTCCATAAGAAGAAACGCTGTGAAGGTTCTTGCTGCAGCCGATTAAAGATTCACACACATATGAATGCATTTACTATAGACTGACTGAATAGTAGCAAACATACAATATAATCAATAAACAGTAGTCAACTTTGGCATGAACCCATTTTGATGTTTATGGCCACAGCTATATAGGATGTTTGTTTGATGGGGATGTGAAGATGTGGGGGAGGGTTGAGTAGGGAAGAAGTGGTAGGAATCTCAGTTTCAGGAGGACAAGTACTGGGTGTGTCCTCATTAACTTATATATTTAGTTATAATAAACTAAGTAAGTCCATTTTATAAGGAAAATTAAAAAGAAAGGAAATAAAAAAGGGAGGAGGAGGAAAATGCTCAGTTTGAAATATTTACGTTAGAAAAAAAAGAAAATGAAGACGGAATAAAGATGAACATTAACAATTGATGAATTAAACAATCTGTCTTGTGCTCATCAATCAGATTCCTTAATTATTCTGACATTGTTTTTTTTTTTTTTCAGGTTTATTTGGCATGTAAAATTTTAGATTCCTTTATACCTTTTGCATTTGAGAAAAAGGGAAGTCTAATTTTTATAGAAATTGCTAAGCCGTTGAAAAGCCTTACACTTATATAAAATCAGGTCTACTGCTTTATATGTATAGATTGATGCATTGCGGTTACCAACAATTTATACGCCTGAACCGTCCATGGCTCTCACTCAATAAACAATATTTTTCTGTTCTTTGAGTGTAAAATGATTTTGGATAGTGAGCTAAATGTATCAGATCGTAGATGGATGCACAATTGTGTATGACACACAGCAAAGATTATGACCTTAGCTATTCGTCCATATGGTCACAGACTGACCTGCTGGCTGTACTTCACCAGAGCTGCTTTCCATTACACCTGGTGTTTCACATTCATTCTGATCTGTAGTAGCACTTGGAGCAGAGTGGGCCTTGGAGTGGGTTTTCAGCTTCTTTAAGAATAGATTGTGGTTTCGTCATTGTAGCCCTCTCATCTTTCAAATGCTGACCCAAAGGAAAGGAAGAAGTTATTGTAGTCCACTCATCTTTAATATGCTGACCCAAAGGAATCAAAGAAGGAGATTCGACCAAGAAGGATCTTAACAGTTTACCACCATAGAACACCTTTGTTGAATACAGGATATGATGCAGTTCAGCACCTCAACCAGGACTTTCACATTGTAGAGGTGACTTCCAGAGAGTGTTTCAAGTGTAGCAAGTTAAAGTGCTTGGACTCAGAGTATCTCCTCAGCAGTGTCTGTAACCTGCTATTTGAAGGAACTTAAATAACAAAGTTGCACAAAACCACAAAAATATCGTTCTAGCTTTCTAGCTTTCTAGCTTTCTAGCTTTCATGTTTAATATTTAAAGGGAAAAACTGGGGAGGCAATTTACACTCTCAGCTTTTCTCTTGGATATTTGTAGTTCCAATTCTCTGAGATATGTGGTTAAGGTGAAAGTTCTTCCTATCTATCATAGTCCTAGTCCAAGGTTTTCCATATCAAGTATCCTACCACCTCCCTTACAGATCTAGTGTATGAAAGGGCCCTGCTGTTGCTCAGCTTATCCACTCCTCCACATGCATGGGTTTGTGAACTTTGCTTCTGCCATGTCCAATTCATTCGAACGTAACATAACACAACTCAGCCACAACGAATTGGCTGTCTTCCCGAACTGTCCTCCCTCCCCCCCCCCCCCAGGAACTCCGAGATATTGAACTGAGCACTGGAGCACAAGGGCGAGAAAGATTCCGTTGAGTTGGTTACTACTTACTCCGTTCTTACCTCTACCTCCGCGTTTACTCTACTAGCGCTATGAAGATTTCCTTAAAACTCTGTCCGGGGAAGTTAATCACCCTCCAGGTGGATGCTTACGACTCTATCCTAAGTGTGAAATCAAAGATGCAATACGAGGAGGGCTTCCCCCCTCCACCCACATCAGCGGAGGCTTATCTTCGCTGGGAAACAGCTTGAAGATGGCTTTAGTCTTTTTGACTACAACATCAACAAGGAGTCCACCCTTCACTTGGTTCTCCGCCTGCCTGGTGGTATGCAAATCTTTGTCAAGACCCTGAATAGGAAGATCATCACCCTTGAGATGGAGGCTTCTGACCCCAACGAAAAGATGAAATCCAAGATCAATGACAAGGAGGGAATCCCCCAGATCAGCAGAGGCTTATCTTGGCTGGGAAACAGCTTGAAGATGATTATACCCTGTTGGACTACAACATCAAGAAGGAGTCCACCCTCTATCTTGTTATCACTTCCTCCTAAGTGGGATCCCAACTGCGCCCCTGAAGCTGACTGATTAACTTGCTTATGTTAGAATAACTTCATCCTTGAAACTGACAAGTTAACTTGTTTACCTTAGAATAGCCAACATCAGTTTTAGTTCCCAGTTTTGCTGCCATCTAATATTCATCCATAAAGTTTTCAAAGTAACATTTTCAGAAATAGTGTACTTATTGTTGTAATCATGAACTGGGCATAGATTAAAAAAATGCAACTGCCCTATACATCTCACCTAAAGTGTGGGGATCGAAGTATAGTTTATGGGGTATACCAGAAACCAATGGGGCAGCTTGAGAAAATAGGATTTAGTACTAAGTGAAGTTCCCACCCTTACGAGACTAAGCCTATATCTGCTAAGCTTGTTCATATTTTCTCCCATGAAAGTTGTAAGTTGAGGGAGTCTAATAAAATCATCACACCCCAATTTTTTTTCTTTTGTCTGTAGCTATGTGCAATAGGTGAAGGAATTAAATTTCTCTTTCGGTGTGTCAACAACTTGCAGTAGTAAGTTCTGGTGAATACAACAGTTATTACAGAGTGATCATAATGCATCTATTCTTGTAAGATTGTTGAAAGATAGAATATATACCAGTCTCTCTCAAGTGGAATTGAGCACTTAAGTAAACACAAGCAAGGAGACACTGATGCAGCAGAGGATAATTAGTTTGCAATTAGCCATGCCAATTTAGTTGATATTTTGTCAATATATCCTGATGCAGTATTTGTACTCCATAAATTCTCAAAGAATTTGTGGCCCCAATGTTGACAACCTAATAGTAAGATCTAATGGAGTCACAAACAACACAGAGGAAGGAAAATCGATAATACTTGCTATGATATGCAGCTTGGGGAAGGGTTGATGCGAAGGTTGCATTAAAGAGTGCATAATTCGTTAACACAAACACTTGTATGTTATCACTCAGAGGGAAAGAGAGATCACACATACACACACATGCACATGCGCGTCACAACACCACACACACAGAGGGTGAGAGTAAAACAAAAAAGGTGATTAAACAACTGAATTCATGCAAAATATCACAACCTGGTTCATTGCACAGAAGAGATATCAAGTGTATTGCAGTCATAAGCACACACATGCACATGCACACACAGATGGTGAGACAACAATGAACAAGGAATAAATACAACTTACATCATGTATAACACCCAACAAGTTACAATGCATATAAAAGACATTTAAGTGCATTGCAGTCCTAGGCATACAAACACACACATCATATACGTATTCACACTCAGTGTGTTTCACAAACGTGTTCCATGCAGTTACGTTATCACATGTGACATATTCTAGCTAATCGTTGCAGCACATGCTTGCCTTCTGTTCTTTCCTTGCACAATCCCGAGTCATGCTTGAGGGTGTGAGGTGTATGTAAGTTGCACCTTGTTGGCACATTAGATTCTAACCTAAAACTCAGTAACTACGATGACACCATGTGCCATGGTCTAGTGTAAGTATTTAACTGCAACATGGTAGCATATGTGGCATGCGTATACATTTATAAGGTTACATTTTTTTATCTGTGTTTAATTCCGATGCACAAGATGACTTCAATCTTCCCACCAAGACATTTAGTGTATTTCTTACCGGCTCAATTTTAAATCTAGGGATTCAAGATAGGCATCAAAATCAAGAAAACTATTTCTTCTAACCATTGTTTGCTTAATTAAATTTGAAAATATCAATTTTTGGCTTAATTGCAGTTGTATTTTAGTTACATTTAAATTGTTGTGGCAGTCATGGGAGAAGGTTGAGGGTAGGGGGTGGGTGGGGATTTGAAGCTAACAAAGGGGTTGAGTGGCTTACTTTACAGCAGCTCTGGGCACCTGCTTTCAATTCAAAACAGAGTCAACATTAACCTCAAAAGAGGTAGTGAAAGAGTAAGTAGCACCTTAGCATTGTTTTAAATGAGAGGATATTTCCTTATAAACAACATTCCGCTTAATACTGGAAATTGAAAAGGAGCTTGGAATTTAATATCAAAAAGTATGTATATATATATATATATATATATATATATATATACATTATATAGTATTTATCAGATTTAATCAAGTTAACTGACAAGATAATACTTTTTACTTACCAAAATTGATGAAGAAGATAAGACTAGACTCTCCCTTTCATTTATGAAAGCTTTAAGTATGTTCATCTTTTCTATATTCTAATGCAATTGCTGTCTCATGGATACATTTTGTCAACCAAAAAATAATCTATTTTTGTAATTTCAAGGTTTAAGTATGAATAATATGCATTTGAGATTAATGACTGATATTCAGGCAAATAATTCTGTTTATAGATTATTTAGATTTTCTGCTTGGTTTTCTTCAAAGAATTTATATTCCAAGTATCTATTATTTAACTAATACAGATTTCATTATGTAGTGGAGAGCCATTTTTCCCTGAATTTAGTGGGTAGAAAGATTAAAAAAAAACAAGTACTGATGTAATAAATATTTGTCCATTGTAATAAATTTTTAAATAATCGATATGAAAAAAACATATTAAAGTAACACTTCAAAATAAACTTGCCTTAGTTCATTAAAAAAAAAATTGAAATACATAGAAATAATTAAGTAACTAATTGTAATCCATTAATTTTTTAATCAGCATCATGTAACTCATATTCTAAGATATCAAAAATTATTCCTTCCATTTTAGATTGCATTGAACATATTTTATCCCTCAAAATGGTGTATATTCACATTATTCAAAGTTATTTGAAAATATGAAAGTTAAACCTACATAAAGTAAGTTCACATTTTAAATTAATGCAGTACTATGACTCCCTATTATTTTACAAGACAATTTAATTATGAATCTTATCATTTTAGTTTCCATCTTCAAATAAAAATTGATTTTTCATGAACTAATTTAAGGTATTCCATCTAAAATATAACACTCTTTTAAATAATTTCCGTATGCATTTAAGTTTTATCGAATATAGCGATGATTAATGAAAGCAGCTCATTCCCTTCCAGAAAAAAAGTATGGTTTTAAAAAATGAAATAAACTATTTTAATAGCAAAAAGTAACAATATAGTATAATGGCATATATTGATTTAATTATTTTTAGTTGAAATTATCACTCGTTTTGGCCAAATATTTACACAAGCAATATTATGAGTGGCATTAAATTATAAATAAATAATTTCTTCGATATTTATATCAAATCAACATTTATACAAAGGTATTTTAATGTTTTCTACAAGATATACGTAATATTGAATGTTAATTTATTATCGTTGATAGAAAACTCTTTGGAACGGCTTCTTTTTTTTTTTTTGAACCTGTTTTTCCATAAAAATCATGTTCAACATCATTTTGTATTTTATTGGTTTTCCTTTCCTAGAATACTTTACTCGTTCAATAATAAATATAGTAGATTCAATAGGTATTACTTTTAATCATCCTGTTTAACCAATGTAAGTTCTAGAAATATATACATTGTACGTGTAGTTTTTCTCGTCTATAAATCAGAGTGTTTTATTATTTTAGATCAATGGTGAAAGTAGCTTTAACTTTAATAAATAGAAACAACAGTGCTTGTCAGATTAAATGTATATCTAAAAGACATTGTCCATATATATATTTAATATTTGAATATATAAAATTATTGTATAAAATATTAACATAATTTTTACTTTCATAGAATTCGAATGACAGAATTTGGGCTCATTCATTATTGTCATAAACAGTATTTATTTTTTATTCGTACCCTTAGTAAAACTTCATATTTTAATATCTCTATATTAATACTTGTTTACTTTTATAATATTTTATAAAAAAATAATGTGCTGAATTGTTATTTCCCTATGAATTTTATTTAATATGTATAAAAAAAAAAATACTGGGAATGTTGGTTTATCAAATATTTTTTCATTTATATTGATTTTTTTAATAATAAACATAAAAATATATTTTACTAACGTGTCAAAATAGAGTTGCTTGATTCAATTAAAAGAAAGAAGGAAATATAAAATTATATATAATTATGTTACTAATGTTAACCAATGTTATTTTTATACTGCTTAGTGAAATATATACTAGGTATCAAAAAATTATTTCTCCATAATTAGATTCATTAAACAATATTTATCCCTAACAACGAAAAATATATTAATTAATTAAAATTTATTTTAAATAATACATGGCAAGGAGATCACAATTTAAAGTGAATTATTAACATTAGTAGAAATCTTTTGGGAATTTCTTATTTTTTCAAACTGGTTTTACATTTAAATCTTGTTCACAATCATTTTGTATTTTATTTCTATTCCTAGAATTCTTTAGTAGTTCCAAATAGAGCTGAATAAAATTTTCATGGATCTTACCAGTTTATTTTATAAATTAAATAAATTTATATCTAAATGCATTAAATTATGAAAACTTAATAGCAATGAAATATATAAATTATTACTTTAATAGATAATTTAAATTTGCTTTTCAAACCATTCTAATAGCTAGTATTTTATATATATATATATATATATAAACATAATATTTAAGAAATGGATATACAAATTATTTCGGCATTTAATATCAGTAAATAAGAGACCATTTATAATAATTCAAAATATATTTTTATTCATGTAAATTTTTTTGATAAAAATAAATTAAATATATAAAAAAATAGTGATAATTTAAAAACAATTTGATTCTTCTATCACTCTGTAGTTAATAATTTTATGATTTCTAAAATTATTCTTGTCTCTACTAAATAGGATGGATATATTTTATATCTAAAGATAAGCATATATATGATTATATGATACAAAAAAATTTTAAAACAATATTATCTATGCAACAACTGATTCCTGTAAATTCGTTCATTTATCTTTGTTAATTTTATTGTATATATATATATATATATATATAATAAATTTATTTTATATTATAAAGTTATTAAAAAGCTTTGCTTCCATGATTCAAATAATTTTGTTTGAATAATTTCACCTGGAAATATGTATTTTAAATATATATATGTAGAACTCATATATCAATACGGATCATATCCTATTTTTTAAAATTTACAACTCTAATTACATTCATTTTTAAAATGTTTATTAAATATTAAATAAAGTATAAAAAATTAGTTATTATTAATATATGCCATTTTGAAGAAAAAAATTGTATATTTTAATGAAAACTTTATATGATCAGATTTAATTATACTGATTTTATTTAGGATTGAGTGTAAGCATATGTACAAAATCTATAATAATGTTCTTAGTAATTTTACCCAAATACCTAAAAAATTGTTCAGTTTAACTTCATCGAAAATTATATTTTCACATGACTATCATATATTTCATAAAATTTATATTTTCGTAAATATATTTTCTAAATTTACCAAATTCACCCAACAATGAAACGTAAGAGATTTTATATATGATTCAATGAGAATATTTTCCGTATTTACATATATTTATTTACTATCCATTGTATGTTTCTTATTTAATATTATCTATATATTATTATCGGTTTACTGTCAAATTTTTTTTTATATAGAATATATATTATTCTATAAAATAATAAATTTTAATATATCGATGTAAATAATTTTAGGAGTTTATTTTCCTTAGGGCATTTAAAACGATGCTTTCTTTGGATATTAAAAAAAAAAAAAAAAAATGAAAACAAAAGAAAAAGGAACGTTTTTTACTTTAATTAGCAAGAATTAAAAGAAATTTAGAATTAAAACAATTTTTATCTTAACTTGTATGCATTCTAGTATTAATTGAGTATGTTTATTGTATTGAAGTTAAATTTTTTGTATTATTAATTTTTCTATATAATATAGAAATATTCATTTGTTTTGTTTTTTTTGATTCATATAATTTTGTTTAATCAATTTCCATATAAAAAATTTAATATTAGACATATTCACCAAAATAATAAATTCTCTCAAAAAAAAAAAAAAAAAAAAAAAAAAAAAAAAAAAAAATTGTAATTTCATATTTTATAAATCTGTTTTAAAAAAAAAATAATACTTTGGAATGTAAATATTTATATAATCATATTAAAAATAAAAAATATGCATTATTCAATTAAGGAAAGAGATGGTTTCTATAAAATAATCTATATTTCACTGTTTTTAGAGATGCAACTTAAATACCATGAAAATGGTTTTTAATAAGAAATATAGGCATATACCTTATATTAGAGGGTATTACACTATATTATCATTAATATAATATAATTTAATTTATAGAATTATTTGATTTGCTTTTCAAACTAATTTAATATTATTACTCATATATGTATATATATATATAAATTTTTATTAACGGTAATACAAAAAACTTAAATAGTTATTTAATATTTTTATATAATTTTTTAGTAAGAGACGTGTAAAATATTTTTTATATATTTTTTATTATATATATATTATAAAAAAATTACAAAATACATAATTAATATAGAAATATTTATCATTTTAGAAAAAAATCAAATTAAGAAATCCATATTAAATAAAAACCATAATTATGATCAAGTAATGAGTTGAGATCTATGAAAAGTAACTATTTCACAGTAAAGTAACTTTCATTGAAATATATAATTAAAATTTTATTATATTAATTCTTTAGCTTAATTTTTTTTTTAATAAAATATAAACATCAACCTTTGCATGCTTATTTTTTTTAAAATTCAATCTTGTATATTTCAAAAAAAATTTGCTTTAGCGTCCATATTATTTGTTTTCTCTAGTTATTTTAGAAGAATTAGTATTAAATATCATATATCGGTGTATTAGTATATATATGTAATAGCTTTAAAATAATTTTGAATTATGATTTCAAATGGCCTGAAACTTAACTAGGTAATTTATATATGTATATATATTTTTTTTATTGCAATATATATATTATTATTTTTAAAAAGTTTAATTTTAAAAAAATAAGAATAATATATATGCATAATTAATATATATCTATATAATAACATTAATGATTTGATTAGGGTTAAATTAGTTAAGTTTTTTATTAATAAGAAATTAAACTTGAATCAATTTATATTTTGAATTATTATTTCACTATATGAAATATATGTATAATATGAAATTATATATGTATATATATATATATTTTTTACTTTTTATATATTTAAAAATATATTGAAAACAAAACAAAATTTCATTTTATACTTGACTTTTCTTATTTAATTTTATAAATATATCGAATATTTATTAAAAAAAAAAGTAATAAAATGTTAATATTCTTTAGTTTCGATTGCTCCTCCATTTTATATTTATTTTCTTAAATCTGCAAGACCCAGAAGGATAATTGAATTGATAAAAAAAATAATAATCTTATAATAATATAATTCAAATATTCATATTACAATCATACATTTTTCTGTATTTAATAGCTTGTTTTGAACTTCATTCTTAAATATTACCAGTATATTTGCTTCAAAATTTTTTGTTGTGTAAAGTGTTACTTTATTGAAATAGAAATTTAACACTATATTTTAGAATATATATGTAATTAAATCATTAAATCAATTTATTTCAAATTGTCCTGAATCCAAATTCTTTAAACTTTTTATATATAAATATTTTGCTTTATATATTAAAATGCGCCCTATTCTGCCACATATATTTTAATATTTAGAATGTCAACCAAAGATCCATAAAGAGAGAAAGATCCATTCATTATGCTAAAAAATTGATTTAATTTAAATGTTATCTATCAATGTTGTTTATTTATTGTATTTAGAGTAATAATGAATTTAACTTATATAATTATGTTTTGAGAAAAGCTTAGTTTTATTGATCAATATAATTTAATTTTAAAAAAGTCCATTTTAAACATGCAATTTACATATATATATATGTAGAAATCATTACACATTCTTCCTATTTACTAATATTATAAAATTTTAATATTGATCAATTCTTAAAAAAAAATAAATGATAGTGTATAATTTAAAAAGTTTTTTTGGTCATTTATTTTTATTTTATAAATTATTAATTTTAATAAATTTTCATTTCATGGATTGTTGATATCGATCACTCCATTAATAGTAATTACGGTGAAAATTCCATTAATTTATTAAAATTTGAAAAATTATTGACTCTATATATATTAATTCAATTCCTAATCTTATAGAAATAAAAAAAATTTACTTTAAATTGTTTTAATAATTAAAAAAAAATAACTTAAAAAAATAATAATAAATTTAAGATCTAAAGAAAAAAATTTTAATTAAGCCTTAAAATATAAAGCTTTCAATTAAGACTTTTTAATTGCTTTATGATTTGAAAAAAGAAAATAGTTTATTTTTAAAATTCTATAAAAATTGTATTAATTCTTTTATTTTTCTTTATTTATTAATATGCCCTCAATGATTTATTTTTTTAAATGATGGAAAATTTTAACAAATTATCATTTTTTACTTTTCCTTGCTAATTTTATAATGTTCGGCAAAATTATTCTAATATTTTTTTTTTTGATTTAAATTAGAGGAGAAAATGGAATTATGCAAAACATATCTAAAATAAATCAAATTTATTTTATTTATCATTTTCGATTTAAAATTTCACATTAATAACTCAGCCATTATAAATCTTATTGATATATTTAAAATATTAATGGAGATACCTTTATCCTTAAGCTTATGGTAATGATTTTTTAATATATAATAATGAATAAATGATATTGTTCTACATTCTTTTAAAAATATTTTAAGATTATTGAAAAGATTTAAGATCTTAATTCCTAGCCCCATGGAATTAATTGTGTAAATAAAATTTTATTCCCAATCAATTTATTTTTACTTATAATTTCAATGAAATAAATCAAATAACCGGCAGAACCCTACTCTTATTAAAATTATCAAGTAATTCCAAAGGAAATATTCTCTCACATTTCATATAATTGTTTATTCCTATAAAAACTAATAAATAATTTATTTAAACATATTTTTTAAATCATATTTACTAATTTAAAGTATAGCAAAATAAGTAATGAAATTTTTTGGTGGAATTTTTAATATCTTTTTTATTAAATTTTATATTTTTGTGGATATTAATTATTAATTTTATCATTCTTAAATTTTTTTTTTTTTTTTTTTATATAATAATTGATTTTTATTATTAGTTTAATTATAAAAAATATAACTCTAATGGAATTTGACCAAATACTTATTTAATATGTGAATACATCAATTTACTGTAAAAAATATTAAATTTATTAGATATTTTATTTTCATTGGTTTCTTAATTGATTTAATAAAATATACAAATTATTTAAACTTTAAGTTTAATTTATTCCTTAATTCAATTTATCATTATTTTTTAGTTTATTATAGGCCAGTACTCTATATTATAAAGGATTTACACTACTTATATCTTATATTTGAAAGGTATTACAATAAGAATTTTTTGATGGTCATTTAAATTTTTTTATGATTACTTGAAAATTATTTTCTAAAGAGCAAAATTTTTTTTTAATAAGAACAAATCTATTCACAAAACAACAATAGATATCATTTTTAATTAATTTTTTATTGATTTAAAACTAATGTTATTTAGAATAATAATGACCTTATTTGATATAATTTGATAATAAAACTAGTACTAATCAATAAATATAATTTGGTATAAAAAAGTTTCAAGAAAACAAGTAATTAATCCTATTTGAAAATTTTTTTAATTAAGATAAATAACATATTTATCAAATTTCAATTAGATATTAAACATTTAAAAAAAATAGATTTCAATTTAATAAAATATTTAGATTAAAAAAATTTTACTAATGTTTTATTGATATAAGATTTTCAAATAAATAAATTGTTATAGAAATGTTTAAGATTAAATTCAAAGTATTAAATATTTTTTCATAAATATCTTATATTTCTATAAATTTATATATTTTTAAATTAATTTTCAAAATCTAACTGAATTTTATCATCGTTAGACACAAAATAAACTACTGCTCATAATTATCAATATCTTAATTTTAATATTGTTTCAATTTCAAATCTAGATTATTTAGAATGTGCTATAGAATACATAATTTTAAATATTTCATTTTGATGTATATATATAAATTTGTGTAATTTCAAATATTTTTGCCTTAGGTTACCTTTAAACGACACATATTCAGTGAGTTATAGCAAATATATGATTTATTATAAAGAATATCTTTTTACTGAATAGAAATTAAAAAACTTTAATTTATAAAAATTCTGTATAAAATATTCGTGTTGTATTCATAAGTATCTCAGCTATCAAATGAATAAATGAAATAATTTATATTTGTAAATAAAATTTATTTTTTATTCATTTGTATAATTTCCATTAATTTTTATATAACTGATTTATACTTGAAAATATATAATTAATTTATGTTCATCATATTAATTAAAATTAGAAAATAATAATTACATATGGATGAAAGCATATAGGATAGAAGATTATGAACAAGAATTACCAGTGATTTTGGTTAGAAAAGCATAGGATAAAGTATTTCACAGTTATGGGCATTTGAGTGCTTGCAGTTAATGTGAATGACTTTGTGGTTTCCTCGAATTGCCTTCTATGTGTGGTGGCCATCTTTTAATTCATTTTTTTGAGTTTAGAGCAATTCTGAACTGCCATACCACATCTTAGCAGTGCATTGGGAGTTTACAAATGTGGATCATCCTCATTCATTTGCTTTTCCCTTCTACTTTCTTATTTTTCGTCTAACTCAGGTTAAAAGTACTGCATTTGTACGAATCTCTGTCTACTACTGGAGCCAATAGGCCCAATTTTAAATATAAACTATTCACACAGTTTAGATAGTTATAAGAAGAAAATGAGTACATCCTCAGGCAATGGTTTGCTCCAGTAATTTTTTAAATATTTTTAAATATTAATTTTGGCCTTCAGAAAGATAAACCAAAAAAATACAGCAGTTCAACATTTTTACAGCAGCTGCTACATTTAAAAGTTGTTGTAGGAAGGATGGACAAAAGGGTTTCAGTGGTTAGTTTTATGGCAGCTCAGTTTAATACATAGACAACAAATTTTAATCACAAAAGAGGTATTTAGAGAGTGACTAGCATTTTAGCATTTTAAAGAAGAAAATATTCTTTTAGGAATAAAATGACATTTTATGCTTAAAATTGAAACGGAACTTGGAATTAATTTCTAAGTCATAAAAAAGAAGGCAAATAATTTTGATTTTTAATTCCAGATTTTCTGAAGTGCATTGGTGGTTATGAGTTGGTGGCTCAGCACTAATATTCCTTATAAATAAGTGGTTTATAAAATACAAAGAGAGAACAGGAATACTTGACTTTGGCTTTGTACATCAAATCACGAAAAAGAGAATTTTTTGGCTTCCCTTGGCACTCAAGATATTAGGACTCGGTTTCTTGGCTCAGTTTATGTCAAATATGTTTCCGCTATATGAAGATGTTGGGCAAAGACCATACAACTAAACTTCTAACATGGGGTGTTGTAAGTGGAAGCCTCCTAAACTGGCAGTGCAGGATAACTCTGGGAATGTTTACTCTGAGGTTATTAGAGTAAGAAAGCTAACCAAATGCAAAGGAGAACTCAAGGAAAAATTTTTTCCACTCTGTGTTTGTTAGAGTAAGAATCCTGCATGTGGTGCGGGTACATCAGATAGCATGTTTGTATATATATATATATATATATTGTTTAAAAAGTTTCTTTCCGTGTCATCCAACCTTCATATTCCCCAAATGATATAGGCCAACTATAATTAAAGTGTAATTTCTTTTTGTGGTGTGGTGGGAGTGGGGAGGAGATGGGGAGAACATGAAACTTATTATATGCTGATGCAAATGTATAGCACAATTTTGCAGGGTCGCTAATGTAGATCTTATTCTAAGTGTCAGAGAGTGTGCTAGCTCCCTCAATTTATGGCTACCAGCCCATTGGCATAAGTAAAATACGCAACTATTCCTAATTTGATCTGCTTTCACAAAAAATGAAATCAAATACTTTCATACGCATTGCTCTGGAGAGTCTAAAAGTCGGTTCACAATATATCACTGGCACTGACAAAGTGAGGCGAGGCGATGCAATGCCAAACTTTTGTCACATTGTGAACACAACATCACTTAGGATTGCCACGCTCTGCCTTTTGCTGCACCTGGTCACTTAAATAGGCTGGATATTCTTGTTCAGCTGTGATTGCGACATGACATTTAACTTAATATGGTGTGCTTTATTTCGTTCCCTAATTCAGCAATGGACGATTAAAACTTGATTGAAGCTGTGAGAAACTTTCAGAGCATAGAGAATGTGGTCAAAAATTCTACTAGGACTCCAAGGCAAGGGAGAATGTCTGGAAACATGTGCCTACCGAGATAAGAGAAATATTAGAAATGGTTGCCAGCTTAATGAAAATAGCTTGCTCTATACATAGCTATCCATATTTCTGCATTTATAATGTATTAGTTAGGGGAAGGAGTGACGACTGAGCAATGCTCCAAAAGATGGAAGGCAGTGCAGGATCAATTTGTTAAGTAATTGAGAAGAAGAAGCAGGGAAATGGCGATGAAGGCCCACTTCATGGATCTAGTTGGTGTCTTTTTGATCTCCTCATGTTCCTCATTGACACTGTCATTATGAGACCACAAGTATTGATGATTAGTAAATGTTGTCAATACTCATCTTAGCACATTTATCATTACCTTCTCAAACTTTCATTGTTGTTGGTGGCAATGACTGCACATGGCAGTGATAGCAGAAGTAGGTCAGTCACAGAAGGAGGCATGGCAAGACACTCAAAAGGAATGGGTTGTTGGAGAGGGTAAAATGTCACATTCCAAACTAAATGACAGGTATTCACTATAATCATGCATGTAAATATTATTTAAAATCATTGCTATGATGATATTATAAAGCACCATATTATTACACTCCAGTGTAATGGCTGATGAACAAGTGTCTCGGCCCATTTGTAAAAGTACCTCACAACCTCCTCTCAGTAATCTAACTTCTCAACCTGTCAAAAGGAAGGGAGTGAGGATGCATGGGAGGATGACATGGACAGTGCACTAATACGAAGCCTGAAGGATTCTTGTGATTGACAGGTTTTGAAAGACGCCGCATAGAACAACCCAGAGATGAATTATGTCCTGCAAATTGCTGATTTCTTGAGGAACTCCACACCATGGCCAAAGGCAATTGCCAAACTTAAAATACTCCAGGATCCCTTTGAGGTAGAACTTTCATTCAAAATTATTCTCAGTCCATCTCTCCACAATCCACTGATAATTACCAATTTCATGAGACTTTGATTGATTAATATAATTGCTTCCTTGCAGTGATCGCTTTTTTTTTGACAAGATCATCTTAAAAAGAAGAAATAAAAGAGAAGATGGTATAAACATTCCCCAAAAAGTCACAAATCAATTAATTATTGGATTAAATAATGAACACACAATTATGTAGTGCATAATTTTATATCCCTAAACCTCTTCCTCAATAAGATTTACTATGATAATTGGAATCCTTAACACTAGTCAAAGTATAGTTCAAGAGGCGGTGATATAGGGATGTAAAATTATACGCTTTATATTCTGGTGTTCCTCCATGATTTATGACTTTATTAGGTAATAATCCTTCCTTATTCCCGTTCTTTTTTTGGAGAAACCCCCAAAAAAATTTTTTCAATCAGATTTAAGGAGATTTCGTTATGGCTAAATACTATTTATTTTGATTAAAATGTATCACAAGCTCTTCTAGGTATAGGGAGTATAGAGATGAGGGCAGGGGGGAAAGTGATGATGATGAAGTTAACAACCAAAATTTTTTTAATATTGTTTAACAAATTTTAGAACACCAGTATGACAACATGCCATGGAAAAATGATTCTAGACATCCAAAGAAAGCTTTAGCAAAACGTTTAACAATTGACTCGTCCAGTGTCGTATGTCGAACATAATTATGACATGACTAACTGTTCATGTATGAGAGCCAAAACGAGATTGTTCTGCCTGAAAAACATATGCAGAAAGCTCAAAGTACCTACATTATTCTTGGCCTGTCATATGCATCGTGTAATGGTTAATTTTGTTCATCCAAACAACTAAAAATACAAAGTACTAGCACCTAGGTTTATAGCTATTTGGAGGCCTATGTTGTATAAATATAAGTTAAAAGTACGGTTTTTTACAAAAATTTTTTTTCCATAAGAAGAAACGCTGTGAAGGTTCTTGCTGCAGCCGATTAAAGATTCACACACATATGAATGCATTTACTATAGACTGACTGAATAGTAGCAAACATACAATATAATCAATAAACAGTAGTCAACTTTGGCATGAACCCATTTTGATGTTTATGGCCACAGCTATATAGGATGTTTGTTTGATGGGGATGTGAAGATGTGGGGGAGGGTTGAGTAGGGAAGAAGTGGTAGGAATCTCAGTTTCAGGAGGACAAGTACTGGGTGTGTCCTCATTAACTTATATATTTAGTTATAATAAACTAAGTAAGTCCATTTTATAAGGAAAATTAAAAAGAAAGGAAATAAAAAAGGGAGGAGGAGGAAAATGCTCAGTTTGAAATATTTACGTTAGAAAAAAAAGAAAATGAAGACGGAATAAAGATGAACATTAACAATTGATGAATTAAACAATCTGTCTTGTGCTCATCAATCAGATTCCTTAATTATTCTGACATTGTTTTTTTTTTTTTTCAGGTTTATTTGGCATGTAAAATTTTAGATTCCTTTATACCTTTTGCATTTGAGAAAAAGGGAAGTCTAATTTTTATAGAAATTGCTAAGCCGTTGAAAAGCCTTACACTTATATAAAATCAGGTCTACTGCTTTATATGTATAGATTGATGCATTGCGGTTACCAACAATTTATACGCCTGAACCGTCCATGGCTCTCACTCAATAAACAATATTTTTCTGTTCTTTGAGTGTAAAATGATTTTGGATAGTGAGCTAAATGTATCAGATCGTAGATGGATGCACAATTGTGTATGACACACAGCAAAGATTATGACCTTAGCTATTCGTCCATATGGTCACAGACTGACCTGCTGGCTGTACTTCACCAGAGCTGCTTTCCATTACACCTGGTGTTTCACATTCATTCTGATCTGTAGTAGCACTTGGAGCAGAGTGGGCCTTGGAGTGGGTTTTCAGCTTCTTTAAGAATAGATTGTGGTTTCGTCATTGTAGCCCTCTCATCTTTCAAATGCTGACCCAAAGGAAAGGAAGAAGTTATTGTAGTCCACTCATCTTTAATATGCTGACCCAAAGGAATCAAAGAAGGAGATTCGACCAAGAAGGATCTTAACAGTTTACCACCATAGAACACCTTTGTTGAATACAGGATATGATGCAGTTCAGCACCTCAACCAGGACTTTCACATTGTAGAGGTGACTTCCAGAGAGTGTTTCAAGTGTAGCAAGTTAAAGTGCTTGGACTCAGAGTATCTCCTCAGCAGTGTCTGTAACCTGCTATTTGAAGGAACTTAAATAACAAAGTTGCACAAAACCACAAAAATATCGTTCTAGCTTTCTAGCTTTCTAGCTTTCTAGCTTTCATGTTTAATATTTAAAGGGAAAAACTGGGGAGGCAATTTACACTCTCAGCTTTTCTCTTGGATATTTGTAGTTCCAATTCTCTGAGATATGTGGTTAAGGTGAAAGTTCTTCCTATCTATCATAGTCCTAGTCCAAGGTTTTCCATATCAAGTATCCTACCACCTCCCTTACAGATCTAGTGTATGAAAGGGCCCTGCTGTTGCTCAGCTTATCCACTCCTCCACATGCATGGGTTTGTGAACTTTGCTTCTGCCATGTCCAATTCATTCGAACGTAACATAACACAACTCAGCCACAACGAATTGGCTGTCTTCCCGAACTGTCCTCCCTCCCCCCCCCCCCCAGGAACTCCGAGATATTGAACTGAGCACTGGAGCACAAGGGCGAGAAAGATTCCGTTGAGTTGGTTACTACTTACTCCGTTCTTACCTCTACCTCCGCGTTTACTCTACTAGCGCTATGAAGATTTCCTTAAAACTCTGTCCGGGGAAGTTAATCACCCTCCAGGTGGATGCTTACGACTCTATCCTAAGTGTGAAATCAAAGATGCAATACGAGGAGGGCTTCCCCCCTCCACCCACATCAGCGGAGGCTTATCTTCGCTGGGAAACAGCTTGAAGATGGCTTTAGTCTTTTTGACTACAACATCAACAAGGAGTCCACCCTTCACTTGGTTCTCCGCCTGCCTGGTGGTATGCAAATCTTTGTCAAGACCCTGAATAGGAAGATCATCACCCTTGAGATGGAGGCTTCTGACCCCAACGAAAAGATGAAATCCAAGATCAAAGACAAGGAGGGAATCCCCCAGATCAGCAGAGGCTTATCTTGGCTGGGAAACAGCTTGAAGATGATTATACCCTGTTGGACTACAACATCAAGAAGGAGTCCACCCTCTATCTTGTTATCACTTCCTCCTAAGTGGGATCCCAACTGCGCCCCTGAAGCTGACTGATTAACTTGCTTATGTTAGAATAACTTCATCCTTGAAACTGACAAGTTAACTTGTTTACCTTAGAATAGCCAACATCAGTTTTAGTTCCCAGTTTTGCTGCCATCTAATATTCATCCATAAAGTTTTCAAAGTAACATTTTCAGAAATAGTGTACTTATTGTTGTAATCATGAACTGGGCATAGATTAAAAAAATGCAACTGCCCTATACATCTCACCTAAAGTGTGGGGATCGAAGTATAGTTTATGGGGTATACCAGAAACCAATGGGGCAGCTTGAGAAAATAGGATTTAGTACTAAGTGAAGTTCCCACCCTTACGAGACTAAGCCTATATCTGCTAAGCTTGTTCATATTTTCTCCCATGAAAGTTGTAAGTTGAGGGAGTCTAATAAAATCATCACACCCCAATTTTTTTTCTTTTGTCTGTAGCTATGTGCAATAGGTGAAGGAATTAAATTTCTCTTTCGGTGTGTCAACAACTTGCAGTAGTAAGTTCTGGTGAATACAACAGTTATTACAGAGTGATCATAATGCATCTATTCTTGTAAGATTGTTGAAAGATAGAATATATACCAGTCTCTCTCAAGTGGAATTGAGCACTTAAGTAAACACAAGCAAGGAGACACTGATGCAGCAGAGGATAATTAGTTTGCAATTAGCCATGCCAATTTAGTTGATATTTTGTCAATATATCCTGATGCAGTATTTGTACTCCATAAATTCTCAAAGAATTTGTGGCCCCAATGTTGACAACCTAATAGTAAGATCTAATGGAGTCACAAACAACACAGAGGAAGGAAAATCGATAATACTTGCTATGATATGCAGCTTGGGGAAGGGTTGATGCGAAGGTTGCATTAAAGAGTGCATAATTCGTTAACACAAACACTTGTATGTTATCACTCAGAGGGAAAGAGAGATCACACATACACACACATGCACATGCGCGTCACAACACCACACACACAGAGGGTGAGAGTAAAACAAAAAAGGTGATTAAACAACTGAATTCATGCAAAATATCACAACCTGGTTCATTGCACAGAAGAGATATCAAGTGTATTGCAGTCATAAGCACACACATGCACATGCACACACAGATGGTGAGACAACAATGAACAAGGAATAAATACAACTTACATCATGTATAACACCCAACAAGTTACAATGCATATAAAAGACATTTAAGTGCATTGCAGTCCTAGGCATACAAACACACACATCATATACGTATTCACACTCAGTGTGTTTCACAAACGTGTTCCATGCAGTTACGTTATCACATGTGACATATTCTAGCTAATCGTTGCAGCACATGCTTGCCTTCTGTTCTTTCCTTGCACAATCCCGAGTCATGCTTGAGGGTGTGAGGTGTATGTAAGTTGCACCTTGTTGGCACATTAGATTCTAACCTAAAACTCAGTAACTACGATGACACCATGTGCCATGGTCTAGTGTAAGTATTTAACTGCAACATGGTAGCATATGTGGCATGCGTATACATTTATAAGGTTACATTTTTTTATCTGTGTTTAATTCCGATGCACAAGATGACTTCAATCTTCCCACCAAGACATTTAGTGTATTTCTTACCGGCTCAATTTTAAATCTAGGGATTCAAGATAGGCATCAAAATCAAGAAAACTATTTCTTCTAACCATTGTTTGCTTAATTAAATTTGAAAATATCAATTTTTGGCTTAATTGCAGTTGTATTTTAGTTACATTTAAATTGTTGTGGCAGTCATGGGAGAAGGTTGAGGGTAGGGGGTGGGTGGGGATTTGAAGCTAACAAAGGGGTTGAGTGGCTTACTTTACAGCAGCTCTGGGCACCTGCTTTCAATTCAAAACAGAGTCAACATTAACCTCAAAAGAGGTAGTGAAAGAGTAAGTAGCACCTTAGCATTGTTTTAAATGAGAGGATATTTCCTTATAAACAACATTCCGCTTAATACTGGAAATTGAAAAGGAGCTTGGAATTTAATATCAAAAAGTATGTATATATATATATATATATATATATATATATATACATTATATAGTATTTATCAGATTTAATCAAGTTAACTGACAAGATAATACTTTTTACTTACCAAAATTGATGAAGAAGATAAGACTAGACTCTCCCTTTCATTTATGAAAGCTTTAAGTATGTTCATCTTTTCTATATTCTAATGCAATTGCTGTCTCATGGATACATTTTGTCAACCAAAAAATAATCTATTTTTGTAATTTCAAGGTTTAAGTATGAATAATATGCATTTGAGATTAATGACTGATATTCAGGCAAATAATTCTGTTTATAGATTATTTAGATTTTCTGCTTGGTTTTCTTCAAAGAATTTATATTCCAAGTATCTATTATTTAACTAATACAGATTTCATTATGTAGTGGAGAGCCATTTTTCCCTGAATTTAGTGGGTAGAAAGATTAAAAAAAAACAAGTACTGATGTAATAAATATTTGTCCATTGTAATAAATTTTTAAATAATCGATATGAAAAAAACATATTAAAGTAACACTTCAAAATAAACTTGCCTTAGTTCATTAAAAAAAAAATTGAAATACATAGAAATAATTAAGTAACTAATTGTAATCCATTAATTTTTTAATCAGCATCATGTAACTCATATTCTAAGATATCAAAAATTATTCCTTCCATTTTAGATTGCATTGAACATATTTTATCCCTCAAAATGGTGTATATTCACATTATTCAAAGTTATTTGAAAATATGAAAGTTAAACCTACATAAAGTAAGTTCACATTTTAAATTAATGCAGTACTATGACTCCCTATTATTTTACAAGACAATTTAATTATGAATCTTATCATTTTAGTTTCCATCTTCAAATAAAAATTGATTTTTCATGAACTAATTTAAGGTATTCCATCTAAAATATAACACTCTTTTAAATAATTTCCGTATGCATTTAAGTTTTATCGAATATAGCGATGATTAATGAAAGCAGCTCATTCCCTTCCAGAAAAAAAGTATGGTTTTAAAAAATGAAATAAACTATTTTAATAGCAAAAAGTAACAATATAGTATAATGGCATATATTGATTTAATTATTTTTAGTTGAAATTATCACTCGTTTTGGCCAAATATTTACACAAGCAATATTATGAGTGGCATTAAATTATAAATAAATAATTTCTTCGATATTTATATCAAATCAACATTTATACAAAGGTATTTTAATGTTTTCTACAAGATATACGTAATATTGAATGTTAATTTATTATCGTTGATAGAAAACTCTTTGGAACGGCTTCTTTTTTTTTTTTTGAACCTGTTTTTCCATAAAAATCATGTTCAACATCATTTTGTATTTTATTGGTTTTCCTTTCCTAGAATACTTTACTCGTTCAATAATAAATATAGTAGATTCAATAGGTATTACTTTTAATCATCCTGTTTAACCAATGTAAGTTCTAGAAATATATACATTGTACGTGTAGTTTTTCTCGTCTATAAATCAGAGTGTTTTATTATTTTAGATCAATGGTGAAAGTAGCTTTAACTTTAATAAATAGAAACAACAGTGCTTGTCAGATTAAATGTATATCTAAAAGACATTGTCCATATATATATTTAATATTTGAATATATAAAATTATTGTATAAAATATTAACATAATTTTTACTTTCATAGAATTCGAATGACAGAATTTGGGCTCATTCATTATTGTCATAAACAGTATTTATTTTTTATTCGTACCCTTAGTAAAACTTCATATTTTAATATCTCTATATTAATACTTGTTTACTTTTATAATATTTTATAAAAAAATAATGTGCTGAATTGTTATTTCCCTATGAATTTTATTTAATATGTATAAAAAAAAAAATACTGGGAATGTTGGTTTATCAAATATTTTTTCATTTATATTGATTTTTTTAATAATAAACATAAAAATATATTTTACTAACGTGTCAAAATAGAGTTGCTTGATTCAATTAAAAGAAAGAAGGAAATATAAAATTATATATAATTATGTTACTAATGTTAACCAATGTTATTTTTATACTGCTTAGTGAAATATATACTAGGTATCAAAAAATTATTTCTCCATAATTAGATTCATTAAACAATATTTATCCCTAACAACGAAAAATATATTAATTAATTAAAATTTATTTTAAATAATACATGGCAAGGAGATCACAATTTAAAGTGAATTATTAACATTAGTAGAAATCTTTTGGGAATTTCTTATTTTTTCAAACTGGTTTTACATTTAAATCTTGTTCACAATCATTTTGTATTTTATTTCTATTCCTAGAATTCTTTAGTAGTTCCAAATAGAGCTGAATAAAATTTTCATGGATCTTACCAGTTTATTTTATAAATTAAATAAATTTATATCTAAATGCATTAAATTATGAAAACTTAATAGCAATGAAATATATAAATTATTACTTTAATAGATAATTTAAATTTGCTTTTCAAACCATTCTAATAGCTAGTATTTTATATATATATATATATATATAAACATAATATTTAAGAAATGGATATACAAATTATTTCGGCATTTAATATCAGTAAATAAGAGACCATTTATAATAATTCAAAATATATTTTTATTCATGTAAATTTTTTTGATAAAAATAAATTAAATATATAAAAAAATAGTGATAATTTAAAAACAATTTGATTCTTCTATCACTCTGTAGTTAATAATTTTATGATTTCTAAAATTATTCTTGTCTCTACTAAATAGGATGGATATATTTTATATCTAAAGATAAGCATATATATGATTATATGATACAAAAAAATTTTAAAACAATATTATCTATGCAACAACTGATTCCTGTAAATTCGTTCATTTATCTTTGTTAATTTTATTGTATATATATATATATATATATATAATAAATTTATTTTATATTATAAAGTTATTAAAAAGCTTTGCTTCCATGATTCAAATAATTTTGTTTGAATAATTTCACCTGGAAATATGTATTTTAAATATATATATGTAGAACTCATATATCAATACGGATCATATCCTATTTTTTAAAATTTACAACTCTAATTACATTCATTTTTAAAATGTTTATTAAATATTAAATAAAGTATAAAAAATTAGTTATTATTAATATATGCCATTTTGAAGAAAAAAATTGTATATTTTAATGAAAACTTTATATGATCAGATTTAATTATACTGATTTTATTTAGGATTGAGTGTAAGCATATGTACAAAATCTATAATAATGTTCTTAGTAATTTTACCCAAATACCTAAAAAATTGTTCAGTTTAACTTCATCGAAAATTATATTTTCACATGACTATCATATATTTCATAAAATTTATATTTTCGTAAATATATTTTCTAAATTTACCAAATTCACCCAACAATGAAACGTAAGAGATTTTATATATGATTCAATGAGAATATTTTCCGTATTTACATATATTTATTTACTATCCATTGTATGTTTCTTATTTAATATTATCTATATATTATTATCGGTTTACTGTCAAATTTTTTTTTATATAGAATATATATTATTCTATAAAATAATAAATTTTAATATATCGATGTAAATAATTTTAGGAGTTTATTTTCCTTAGGGCATTTAAAACGATGCTTTCTTTGGATATTAAAAAAAAAAAAAAAAAATGAAAACAAAAGAAAAAGGAACGTTTTTTACTTTAATTAGCAAGAATTAAAAGAAATTTAGAATTAAAACAATTTTTATCTTAACTTGTATGCATTCTAGTATTAATTGAGTATGTTTATTGTATTGAAGTTAAATTTTTTGTATTATTAATTTTTCTATATAATATAGAAATATTCATTTGTTTTGTTTTTTTTGATTCATATAATTTTGTTTAATCAATTTCCATATAAAAAATTTAATATTAGACATATTCACCAAAATAATAAATTCTCTCAAAAAAAAAAAAAAAAAAAAAAAAAAAAAAAAAAAAAAAATTGTAATTTCATATTTTATAAATCTGTTTTAAAAAAAAAATAATACGTTGGAATGTAAATATTTATATAATCATATTAAAAATAAAAAATATGCATTATTGAATTAAGGAAAGAGATGGTTTCTATAAAATAATCTATATTTCACTGTTTTTAGAGATGCAACTTAAATACCATGAAAATGGTTTTTAATAAGAAATATAGGCATATACCTTATATTAGAGGGTATTACACTATATTATCATTAATATAATATAATTTAATTTATAGAATTATTTGATTTGCTTTTCAAACTAATTTAATATTATTACTCATATATGTATATATATATAAATTTTTATTAACGGTAATACAAAAAACTTAAATAGTTATTTAATATTTTTATATAATTTTTTAGTAAGAGACGTGTAAAATATTTTTTATATATTTTTTATTATATATATATTATAAAAAAATTACAAAATACATAATTAATATAGAAATATTTATCATTTTAGAAAAAAATCAAATTAAGAAATCCATATTAAATAAAAACCATAATTATGATCAAGTAATGAGTTGAGATCTATGAAAAGTAACTATTTCACAGTAAAGTAACTTTCATTGAAATATATAATTAAAATTTTATTATATTAATTCTTTAGCTTAATTTTTTTTTTAATAAAATATAAACATCAACCTTTGCATGCTTATTTTTTTTAAAATTCAATCTTGTATATTTCAAAAAAAATTTGCTTTAGCGTCCATATTATTTGTTTTCTCTAGTTATTTTAGAAGAATTAGTATTAAATATCATATATCGGTGTATTAGTATATATATGTAATAGCTTTAAAATAATTTTGAATTATGATTTCAAATGGCCTGAAACTTAACTAGGTAATTTATATATGTATATATATTTTTTTTATTGCAATATATATATTATTATTTTTAAAAAGTTTAATTTTAAAAAATAAGAATAATATATATGCATAATTAATATATATCTATATAATAACATTAATGATTTGATTAGGGTTAAATTAGATAAGTTTTTTATTAATAAGAAATTAAACTTGAATCAATTTATATTTTGAATTATTATTTCACTATATGAAATATATGTATAATATGAAATTATATATGTATATATATATATTTTTTACTTTTTATATATTTAAAAATATATTGAAAACGAAACAAAATTTCATTTTAAACTTGACTTTTCTTATTTAATTTTATAAATATATCGAATATTTATTAAAAAAAAAGTAATAAAATGTTAATATTCTTTAGTTTCGATTGCTCCTCCATTTTATATTTATTTTCTTAAATCTGCAAGACCCAGAAGGATAATTGAATTGATAAAAAAAATAATAATCTTATAATAATATAATTCAAATATTCATATTACAATCATACATTTTTCTGTATTTAATAGCTTGTTTTGAACTTCATTCTTAAATATTACCAGTATATTTGCTTCAAAATTTTTTGTTGTGTAAAGTGTTACTTTATTGAAATAGAAATTTAACAATATATTTTAGAATATATATGTAATTAAATCATTAAATCTTTTTATTTCAAATTGTCCTGAATCCAAATTCTTTAAACTTTTTATATATAAATATTTTGCATTATATATTAAAATGCGCCCTATTCTGCCACATATATTTTAATATTTAGAATGTCAACCAAAGATCCATAAAGAGAGAAAGATCCATTCATTATGCTAAAAAATTGATTTAATTTAAATTTTATCTATCAATGTTGTTTATTTATTGTATTTAGAGTAATAATGAATTTAACTTATATAATTATGTTTTGAGAAAAGCTTAGTTTTATTGATCAATATAATTTAATTTTAAAAAAGTCCATTTTAAACATGCAATTTACATATATATATATGTAGAAATCATTACACATTCTTCCTATTTACTAATATTATAAAATTTTAATATTGATCAATTCTTAAAAAAAAATAAATGATAGTGTATAATTTAAAAAGTTTTTTTTGGTCATTTATTTTTATTTTATAAATTATTAATTTTAATAAATTTTCATTTCATGGATTGTTGATATCGATCACTCCATTAATAGTAATTACGGTGAAAATTCCATTAATTTATTAAAATTTGAAAAATTATTGACTCTATATATGTTAATTCAATTCCTAATCTTATAGAAATAAAAAGAATTTACTTTAAATTGTTTTAATAATTAAAAAAAAATAACTTAAAAAAATAATAATAAATTTAAGATCTAAAGAAAAAAATTTTAATTAAGCCTTAAAATATAAAGCTTTCAATTAAGACTTTTTAATTGCTTTATGATTTGAAAAAAGAAAATAGTTTATTTTTAAAATTCTATAAAAATTGTATTAATTCTTTTATTTTTCTTTATTTATTAATATGCCCTCAATGATTTATTTTTTTAAATGATGGAAAATTTTAACAAATTATCATTTTTTACTTTTCCTTGCTAATTTTATAATGTTCGGCAAAATTATTCTAATATTTTTTTTTTTTTGATTTAAATTAGAGGAGAAAATGGAATTATGCAAAACATATCTAAAATAAATCAAATTTATTTTATTTATCATTTTCGATTTAAAATTTCACATTAATAACTCAGCCATTATAAATCTTATTGATATATTTAAAATATTAATGGAGATACCTTTATCCTTAAGCTTATGGTAATGATTTTTTAATATATAATAATGAATAAATGATATTGTTCTACATTCTTTTAAAAATATTTTAAGATTATTGAAAAGATTTAAGATCTTAATTCCTAGCCCCATGGAATTAATTGTGTAAATAAAATTTTATTCCCAATCAATTTATTTTTACTTATAATTTCAATGAAATAAATCAAATAACCGGCAGAACCCTACTCTTATTAAAATTATCAAGTAATTCCAAAGGAAATATTCTCTCACATTTCATATAATTGTTTATTCCTATAAAAACTAATAAATAATTTATTTAAACATATTTTTTAAATCATATTTACTAATTTAAAGTATAGCAAAATAAGTAATGAAATCTTTTGGTGGAATTTTTAATATCTTTTTTATTAAATTTTATATTTTTGTGGATATTAATTATTAATTTTATCATTCTTAAATTTTTTTTTTTTTTTTTTTATATAATAATTGATTTTTATTATTAGTTTAATTATAAAAAATATAACTCTAATGGAATTTGACCAAATACTTATTTAATATGTGAATACATCAATTTACTGTAAAAAATATTAAATTTATTAGATATTTTATTTTCATTGGTTTCTTAATTGATTTAATAAAATATACAAATTATTTAAACTTTAAGTTTAATTTATTCCTTAATTCAATTTATCATTATTTTTTAGTTTATTATAGGCCAGTACTCTATATTATAAAGGATTTACACTACTTATATCTTATATTTGAAAGGTATTACAATAAGAATTTTTTGATGGTCATTTAAATTTTTTTATGATTACTTGAAAATTATTTTCTAAAGAGCAAAATTTTTTTTTAATAAGAACAAATCTATTCACAAAACAACAATAGATATCATTTTTAATTAATTTTTTATTGATTTAAAACTAATGTTATTTAGAATAATAATGACCTTATTTGATATAATTTGATAATAAAACTAGTACTAATCAATAAATATAATTTGGTATAAAAAAGTTTCAAGAAAACAAGTAATTAATCCTATTTGAAAATTTTTTTAATTAAGATAAATAACATATTTATCAAATTTCAATTAGATATTAAACATTTAAAAAAAATAGATTTCAATTTAATAAAATATTTAGATTAAAAAAATTTTACTAATGTTTTATTGATATAAGATTTTCAAATAAATAAATTGTTATAGAAATGTTTAAGATTAAATTCAAAGTATTAAATATTTTTTCATAAATATCTTATATTTCTATAAATTTATATATTTTTAAATTAATTTTCAAAATCTAACTGAATTTTATCATCGTTAGACACAAAATAAACTACTGCTCATAATTATCAATATCTTAATTTTAATATTGTTTCAATTTCAAATCTAGATTATTTAGAATGTGCTATAGAATACATAATTTTAAATATTTCATTTTGATGTATATATATAAATTTGTGTAATTTCAAATATTTTTGCCTTAGGTTACCTTTAAACGACACATATTCAGTGAGTTATAGCAAATATATGATTTATTATAAAGAATATCTTTTTACTGAATAGAAATTAAAAAACTTTAATTTATAAAAATTCTGTATAAAATATTCGTGTTGTATTCATAAGTATCTCAGCTATCAAATGAATAAATGAAATAATTTATATTTGTAAATAAAATTTATTTTTTATTCATTTGTATAATTTCCATTAATTTTTATATAACTGATTTATACTTGAAAATATATAATTAATTTATGTTCATCATATTAATTAAAATTAGAAAATAATAATTACATATGGATGAAAGCATATAGGATAGAAGATTATGAACAAGAATTACCAGTGATTTTGGTTAGAAAAGCATAGGATAAAGTATTTCACAGTTATGGGCATTTGAGTGCTTGCAGTTAATGTGAATGACTTTGTGGTTTCCTCGAATTGCCTTCTATGTGTGGTGGCCATCTTTTAATTCATTTTTTTGAGTTTAGAGCAATTCTGAACTGCCATACCACATCTTAGCAGTGCATTGGGAGTTTACAAATGTGGATCATCCTCATTCATTTGCTTTTCCCTTCTACTTTCTTATTTTTCGTCTAACTCAGGTTAAAAGTACTGCATTTGTACGAATCTCTGTCTACTACTGGAGCCAATAGGCCCAATTTTAAATATAAACTATTCACACAGTTTAGATAGTTATAAGAAGAAAATGAGTACATCCTCAGGCAATGGTTTGCTCCAGTAATTTTTTAAATATTTTTAAATATTAATTTTGGCCTTCAGAAAGATAAACCAAAAAAATACAGCAGTTCAACATTTTTACAGCAGCTGCTACATTTAAAAGTTGTTGTAGGAAGGATGGACAAAAGGGTTTCAGTGGTTAGTTTTATGGCAGCTCAGTTTAATACATAGACAACAAATTTTAATCACAAAAGAGGTATTTAGAGAGTGACTAGCATTTTAGCATTTTAAAGAAGAAAATATTCTTTTAGGAATAAAATGACATTTTATGCTTAAAATTGAAACGGAACTTGGAATTAATTTCTAAGTCATAAAAAAGAAGGCAAATAATTTTGATTTTTAATTCCAGATTTTCTGAAGTGCATTGGTGGTTATGAGTTGGTGGCTCAGCACTAATATTCCTTATAAATAAGTGGTTTATAAAATACAAAGAGAGAACAGGAATACTTGACTTTGGCTTTGTACATCAAATCACGAAAAAGAGAATTTTTTGGCTTCCCTTGGCACTCAAGATATTAGGACTCGGTTTCTTGGCTCAGTTTATGTCAAATATGTTTCCGCTATATGAAGATGTTGGGCAAAGACCATACAACTAAACTTCTAACATGGGGTGTTGTAAGTGGAAGCCTCCTAAACTGGCAGTGCAGGATAACTCTGGGAATGTTTACTCTGAGGTTATTAGAGTAAGAAAGCTAACCAAATGCAAAGGAGAACTCAAGGAAAAATTTTTTCCACTCTGTGTTTGTTAGAGTAAGAATCCTGCATGTGGTGCGGGTACATCAGATAGCATGTTTGTATATATATATATATATATATTGTTTAAAAAGTTTCTTTCCGTGTCATCCAACCTTCATATTCCCCAAATGATATAGGCCAACTATAATTAAAGTGTAATTTCTTTTTGTGGTGTGGTGGGAGTGGGGAGGAGATGGGGAGAACATGAAACTTATTATATGCTGATGCAAATGTATAGCACAATTTTGCAGGGTCGCTAATGTAGATCTTATTCTAAGTGTCAGAGAGTGTGCTAGCTCCCTCAATTTATGGCTACCAGCCCATTGGCATAAGTAAAATACGCAACTATTCCTAATTTGATCTGCTTTCACAAAAAATGAAATCAAATACTTTCATACGCATTGCTCTGGAGAGTCTAAAAGTCGGTTCACAATATATCACTGGCACTGACAAAGTGAGGCGAGGCGATGCAATGCCAAACTTTTGTCACATTGTGAACACAACATCACTTAGGATTGCCACGCTCTGCCTTTTGCTGCACCTGGTCACTTAAATAGGCTGGATATTCTTGTTCAGCTGTGATTGCGACATGACATTTAACTTAATATGGTGTGCTTTATTTCGTTCCCTAATTCAGCAATGGACGATTAAAACTTGATTGAAGCTGTGAGAAACTTTCAGAGCATAGAGAATGTGGTCAAAAATTCTACTAGGACTCCAAGGCAAGGGAGAATGTCTGGAAACATGTGCCTACCGAGATAAGAGAAATATTAGAAATGGTTGCCAGCTTAATGAAAATAGCTTGCTCTATACATAGCTATCCATATTTCTGCATTTATAATGTATTAGTTAGGGGAAGGAGTGACGACTGAGCAATGCTCCAAAAGATGGAAGGCAGTGCAGGATCAATTTGTTAAGTAATTGAGAAGAAGAAGCAGGGAAATGGCGATGAAGGCCCACTTCATGGATCTAGTTGGTGTCTTTTTGATCTCCTCATGTTCCTCATTGACACTGTCATTATGAGACCACAAGTATTGATGATTAGTAAATGTTGTCAATACTCATCTTAGCACATTTATCATTACCTTCTCAAACTTTCATTGTTGTTGGTGGCAATGACTGCACATGGCAGTGATAGCAGAAGTAGGTCAGTCACAGAAGGAGGCATGGCAAGACACTCAAAAGGAATGGGTTGTTGGAGAGGGTAAAATGTCACATTCCAAACTAAATGACAGGTATTCACTATAATCATGCATGTAAATATTATTTAAAATCATTGCTATGATGATATTATAAAGCACCATATTATTACACTCCAGTGTAATGGCTGATGAACAAGTGTCTCGGCCCATTTGTAAAAGTACCTCACAACCTCCTCTCAGTAATCTAACTTCTCAACCTGTCAAAAGGAAGGGAGTGAGGATGCATGGGAGGATGACATGGACAGTGCACTAATACGAAGCCTGAAGGATTCTTGTGATTGACAGGTTTTGAAAGACGCCGCATAGAACAACCCAGAGATGAATTATGTCCTGCAAATTGCTGATTTCTTGAGGAACTCCACACCATGGCCAAAGGCAATTGCCAAACTTAAAATACTCCAGGATCCCTTTGAGGTAGAACTTTCATTCAAAATTATTCTCAGTCCATCTCTCCACAATCCACTGATAATTACCAATTTCATGAGACTTTGATTGATTAATATAATTGCTTCCTTGCAGTGATCGCTTTTTTTTTGACAAGATCATCTTAAAAAGAAGAAATAAAAGAGAAGATGGTATAAACATTCCCCAAAAAGTCACAAATCAATTAATTATTGGATTAAATAATGAACACACAATTATGTAGTGCATAATTTTATATCCCTAAACCTCTTCCTCAATAAGATTTACTATGATAATTGGAATCCTTAACACTAGTCAAAGTATAGTTCAAGAGGCGGTGATATAGGGATGTAAAATTATACGCTTTATATTCTGGTGTTCCTCCATGATTTATGACTTTATTAGGTAATAATCCTTCCTTATTCCCGTTCTTTTTTTGGAGAAACCCCCAAAAAAATTTTTTCAATCAGATTTAAGGAGATTTCGTTATGGCTAAATACTATTTATTTTGATTAAAATGTATCACAAGCTCTTCTAGGTATAGGGAGTATAGAGATGAGGGCAGGGGGGAAAGTGATGATGATGAAGTTAACAACCAAAATTTTTTTAATATTGTTTAACAAATTTTAGAACACCAGTATGACAACATGCCATGGAAAAATGATTCTAGACATCCAAAGAAAGCTTTAGCAAAACGTTTAACAATTGACTCGTCCAGTGTCGTATGTCGAACATAATTATGACATGACTAACTGTTCATGTATGAGAGCCAAAACGAGATTGTTCTGCCTGAAAAACATATGCAGAAAGCTCAAAGTACCTACATTATTCTTGGCCTGTCATATGCATCGTGTAATGGTTAATTTTGTTCATCCAAACAACTAAAAATACAAAGTACTAGCACCTAGGTTTATAGCTATTTGGAGGCCTATGTTGTATAAATATAAGTTAAAAGTACGGTTTTTTACAAAAATTTTTTTTCCATAAGAAGAAACGCTGTGAAGGTTCTTGCTGCAGCCGATTAAAGATTCACACACATATGAATGCATTTACTATAGACTGACTGAATAGTAGCAAACATACAATATAATCAATAAACAGTAGTCAACTTTGGCATGAACCCATTTTGATGTTTATGGCCACAGCTATATAGGATGTTTGTTTGATGGGGATGTGAAGATGTGGGGGAGGGTTGAGTAGGGAAGAAGTGGTAGGAATCTCAGTTTCAGGAGGACAAGTACTGGGTGTGTCCTCATTAACTTATATATTTAGTTATAATAAACTAAGTAAGTCCATTTTATAAGGAAAATTAAAAAGAAAGGAAATAAAAAAGGGAGGAGGAGGAAAATGCTCAGTTTGAAATATTTACGTTAGAAAAAAAAGAAAATGAAGACGGAATAAAGATGAACATTAACAATTGATGAATTAAACAATCTGTCTTGTGCTCATCAATCAGATTCCTTAATTATTCTGACATTGTTTTTTTTTTTTTTCAGGTTTATTTGGCATGTAAAATTTTAGATTCCTTTATACCTTTTGCATTTGAGAAAAAGGGAAGTCTAATTTTTATAGAAATTGCTAAGCCGTTGAAAAGCCTTACACTTATATAAAATCAGGTCTACTGCTTTATATGTATAGATTGATGCATTGCGGTTACCAACAATTTATACGCCTGAACCGTCCATGGCTCTCACTCAATAAACAATATTTTTCTGTTCTTTGAGTGTAAAATGATTTTGGATAGTGAGCTAAATGTATCAGATCGTAGATGGATGCACAATTGTGTATGACACACAGCAAAGATTATGACCTTAGCTATTCGTCCATATGGTCACAGACTGACCTGCTGGCTGTACTTCACCAGAGCTGCTTTCCATTACACCTGGTGTTTCACATTCATTCTGATCTGTAGTAGCACTTGGAGCAGAGTGGGCCTTGGAGTGGGTTTTCAGCTTCTTTAAGAATAGATTGTGGTTTCGTCATTGTAGCCCTCTCATCTTTCAAATGCTGACCCAAAGGAAAGGAAGAAGTTATTGTAGTCCACTCATCTTTAATATGCTGACCCAAAGGAATCAAAGAAGGAGATTCGACCAAGAAGGATCTTAACAGTTTACCACCATAGAACACCTTTGTTGAATACAGGATATGATGCAGTTCAGCACCTCAACCAGGACTTTCACATTGTAGAGGTGACTTCCAGAGAGTGTTTCAAGTGTAGCAAGTTAAAGTGCTTGGACTCAGAGTATCTCCTCAGCAGTGTCTGTAACCTGCTATTTGAAGGAACTTAAATAACAAAGTTGCACAAAACCACAAAAATATCGTTCTAGCTTTCTAGCTTTCTAGCTTTCTAGCTTTCATGTTTAATATTTAAAGGGAAAAACTGGGGAGGCAATTTACACTCTCAGCTTTTCTCTTGGATATTTGTAGTTCCAATTCTCTGAGATATGTGGTTAAGGTGAAAGTTCTTCCTATCTATCATAGTCCTAGTCCAAGGTTTTCCATATCAAGTATCCTACCACCTCCCTTACAGATCTAGTGTATGAAAGGGCCCTGCTGTTGCTCAGCTTATCCACTCCTCCACATGCATGGGTTTGTGAACTTTGCTTCTGCCATGTCCAATTCATTCGAACGTAACATAACACAACTCAGCCACAACGAATTGGCTGTCTTCCCGAACTGTCCTCCCTCCCCCCCCCCCCCAGGAACTCCGAGATATTGAACTGAGCACTGGAGCACAAGGGCGAGAAAGATTCCGTTGAGTTGGTTACTACTTACTCCGTTCTTACCTCTACCTCCGCGTTTACTCTACTAGCGCTATGAAGATTTCCTTAAAACTCTGTCCGGGGAAGTTAATCACCCTCCAGGTGGATGCTTACGACTCTATCCTAAGTGTGAAATCAAAGATGCAATACGAGGAGGGCTTCCCCCCTCCACCCACATCAGCGGAGGCTTATCTTCGCTGGGAAACAGCTTGAAGATGGCTTTAGTCTTTTTGACTACAACATCAACAAGGAGTCCACCCTTCACTTGGTTCTCCGCCTGCCTGGTGGTATGCAAATCTTTGTCAAGACCCTGAATAGGAAGATCATCACCCTTGAGATGGAGGCTTCTGACCCCAACGAAAAGATGAAATCCAAGATCAAAGACAAGGAGGGAATCCCCCAGATCAGCAGAGGCTTATCTTGGCTGGGAAACAGCTTGAAGATGATTATACCCTGTTGGACTACAACATCAAGAAGGAGTCCACCCTCTATCTTGTTATCACTTCCTCCTAAGTGGGATCCCAACTGCGCCCCTGAAGCTGACTGATTAACTTGCTTATGTTAGAATAACTTCATCCTTGAAACTGACAAGTTAACTTGTTTACCTTAGAATAGCCAACATCAGTTTTAGTTCCCAGTTTTGCTGCCATCTAATATTCATCCATAAAGTTTTCAAAGTAACATTTTCAGAAATAGTGTACTTATTGTTGTAATCATGAACTGGGCATAGATTAAAAAAATGCAACTGCCCTATACATCTCACCTAAAGTGTGGGGATCGAAGTATAGTTTATGGGGTATACCAGAAACCAATGGGGCAGCTTGAGAAAATAGGATTTAGTACTAAGTGAAGTTCCCACCCTTACGAGACTAAGCCTATATCTGCTAAGCTTGTTCATATTTTCTCCCATGAAAGTTGTAAGTTGAGGGAGTCTAATAAAATCATCACACCCCAATTTTTTTTCTTTTGTCTGTAGCTATGTGCAATAGGTGAAGGAATTAAATTTCTCTTTCGGTGTGTCAACAACTTGCAGTAGTAAGTTCTGGTGAATACAACAGTTATTACAGAGTGATCATAATGCATCTATTCTTGTAAGATTGTTGAAAGATAGAATATATACCAGTCTCTCTCAAGTGGAATTGAGCACTTAAGTAAACACAAGCAAGGAGACACTGATGCAGCAGAGGATAATTAGTTTGCAATTAGCCATGCCAATTTAGTTGATATTTTGTCAATATATCCTGATGCAGTATTTGTACTCCATAAATTCTCAAAGAATTTGTGGCCCCAATGTTGACAACCTAATAGTAAGATCTAATGGAGTCACAAACAACACAGAGGAAGGAAAATCGATAATACTTGCTATGATATGCAGCTTGGGGAAGGGTTGATGCGAAGGTTGCATTAAAGAGTGCATAATTCGTTAACACAAACACTTGTATGTTATCACTCAGAGGGAAAGAGAGATCACACATACACACACATGCACATGCGCGTCACAACACCACACACACAGAGGGTGAGAGTAAAACAAAAAAGGTGATTAAACAACTGAATTCATGCAAAATATCACAACCTGGTTCATTGCACAGAAGAGATATCAAGTGTATTGCAGTCATAAGCACACACATGCACATGCACACACAGATGGTGAGACAACAATGAACAAGGAATAAATACAACTTACATCATGTATAACACCCAACAAGTTACAATGCATATAAAAGACATTTAAGTGCATTGCAGTCCTAGGCATACAAACACACACATCATATACGTATTCACACTCAGTGTGTTTCACAAACGTGTTCCATGCAGTTACGTTATCACATGTGACATATTCTAGCTAATCGTTGCAGCACATGCTTGCCTTCTGTTCTTTCCTTGCACAATCCCGAGTCATGCTTGAGGGTGTGAGGTGTATGTAAGTTGCACCTTGTTGGCACATTAGATTCTAACCTAAAACTCAGTAACTACGATGACACCATGTGCCATGGTCTAGTGTAAGTATTTAACTGCAACATGGTAGCATATGTGGCATGCGTATACATTTATAAGGTTACATTTTTTTATCTGTGTTTAATTCCGATGCACAAGATGACTTCAATCTTCCCACCAAGACATTTAGTGTATTTCTTACCGGCTCAATTTTAAATCTAGGGATTCAAGATAGGCATCAAAATCAAGAAAACTATTTCTTCTAACCATTGTTTGCTTAATTAAATTTGAAAATATCAATTTTTGGCTTAATTGCAGTTGTATTTTAGTTACATTTAAATTGTTGTGGCAGTCATGGGAGAAGGTTGAGGGTAGGGGGTGGGTGGGGATTTGAAGCTAACAAAGGGGTTGAGTGGCTTACTTTACAGCAGCTCTGGGCACCTGCTTTCAATTCAAAACAGAGTCAACATTAACCTCAAAAGAGGTAGTGAAAGAGTAAGTAGCACCTTAGCATTGTTTTAAATGAGAGGATATTTCCTTATAAACAACATTCCGCTTAATACTGGAAATTGAAAAGGAGCTTGGAATTTAATATCAAAAAGTATGTATATATATATATATATATATATATATATATATACATTATATAGTATTTATCAGATTTAATCAAGTTAACTGACAAGATAATACTTTTTACTTACCAAAATTGATGAAGAAGATAAGACTAGACTCTCCCTTTCATTTATGAAAGCTTTAAGTATGTTCATCTTTTCTATATTCTAATGCAATTGCTGTCTCATGGATACATTTTGTCAACCAAAAAATAATCTATTTTTGTAATTTCAAGGTTTAAGTATGAATAATATGCATTTGAGATTAATGACTGATATTCAGGCAAATAATTCTGTTTTTTTTTTTATTTTTTTTTTTTATAATAATAGATTTTTATTATTAGTTTAATAATAAAAAATATAACTCTATGTAATTTGACCAAATACTTATTTAATATGTGAATACATCAATTTACTGTAAAAAATATTAAATTTATTAGATATTTTATTTTCATTGGTTTCTTAATTGATTTAATAAAATATACAAATTATGTAAACTTTAAGTTTAATTTATTCCTTAATACAATTTATTATTAATTTTTTTTTTTTATTATAGGCAAGTACTCTATATTATAAAGTATTTACACTACTTATATCTTATATTTGAAAGGTATTACAATAAGAATTTTTTGATGCACATTTAAATTTTTTTTTGATTACTTGAAAATTATTTTCTAAAGAGCAAAATTTTTTTTTAATAAGAACAAATCTATTCACAAAACAACAATAGATATCATTTTTAATTTATTTTTTATTGATTTAAAACTAATGTTATTTAGAAAAATAATGACCTTATTTGATATAATTTGATAATAAAACTAGTACTAATCAATAAATATAATTTGGTATAAAAAAGTTTCAAGAAAACAAGTAATTAATCCTATTTGAAAATTTTTTTAATTAAGATAAATAACATATTTATCAAATTTCAATTAGATATTAAACATTTAAAAAAAAAAAGATTGCAATTTAATAAAATATTTAGATTAATTAGATTAACATAATTTGTTTTATCGATATAAGATTTTCAAATAAATTAATTGATATAGAAATGTTTAAGATTAAATTCAAAGTATTAAATTTTTTTTCATGAATATCATATATTTCTATAAATTTATATATTTTTAAATTAATTTTCAAAATCTAACTGAAATTTATCATCGTTAGACACAAAATAAACTATTGCTCATAATTATAAATATCTTAATTTTAATATTGTTTCCATTTCAAATCTAGATTATTTAGAATGATCTATAAAATAAATAATTTTAAATATTTCATTTTGATATATATATAAAAATTTGTGTAATTTCAAATATTTTTGCTTAGGTTATCTCTAAACGACACATATTCAGTGAGTTATAGCAAATATATGATTTATTATAAAGAATATCTTTTTACTGAATAGAAATTTAAAACTTTAATTTATAAAAATTCTGTATAAAATATTCGTGTTGTATTCATAAGTATCTCAGCTATCAAATGAATAAATGAAATAATTTATATTTGTAAATAAAATTTATTTTTTATTCATTTGTATAATTTCCATTATGTTTTACATAACTGATTTATACTTGAAGATATATAATTAATTTATGTTCATCATATTTAGTAAAATTAGAAAATAATAATTATATATGGATGAAAGCATATAGGATAGAAGATTATGAACTAAATATTAATTAATCTATGAATAGAAACAATTTCATGAAATTTTTTAAAGTTTTTTAATAGGGATTAAAATAATTTTTTTATCTAAATTTTTTATAATTAAAGATTAAATATATATATAAATTGAGAGATTAATTAGATATGCTTTTCAAACTATTTTACTATTATTCCTCATATATATATATAAATTTTTATTTAAGGATATTCAACCAATTTAAATTCTTATTTTAATTTTTTTTTTTTTTTTAGTAAGGATCATTTAAAATAATTCCTCTATATTTTTTATCACATATATATTAAAAAAAAATTTCAAAATACAAAAAATGCGATATTTAAAATAATCCTCTATAATTTTTAACATATATATATAATAAAAAATTTCATATTACTTAAATATTATTGAAATATTTAAAAAAATTTGAATTATATTATTATAGAAAAAAATCAAATAAATCAATAAAAAATAAATTAAAAATATTTATATGATAAAGTGGGGTGGAAATCTATGAAGATGATCAATTTCACAGTCGTGTTTAATGAAACCTAATGTAACTTTAATTGAAGTATTTAAAGAATATTATTTTATCTTAATTCTTTTGTTATTTTTTTGTAATTAAATATAAAACTTAATTTTTTTTAGTTTTAAGGCACTCTTACATAAACCTTTGCATATTTATTGTATTTAAATTCAATCTTTTATATTTCCAAAAAAATTTACATTTGTTTCCAATTTTTTTTTAATAGTTTTACTAGATATCTTAGCATTAAACATCATATATCATTATATTAGTTTATATGTAATAGCTTCAAAAAAAGATTGATTTATGTTTTCTTATGCCCTGAAACTGAATTAGTTAATTTATATATATATATATATTTATATATTTTTTAAAACAATTTATGTTTAAAATGTTAATCATGTTTTAATGTTTTTTTTAACTCTGGATTTAAAAATTTAATATATATATATTTATTAATTAAAAAAATTTATATAAAAAAAATAAGAATAATATATATATATTTATATTTGATAGTATCAATTTAATAAAATTTTGTAATTTGATTAGGGATAACTTATTTAAGATTTGTATTAATATGAAAATGAACAATGAATCAATTTATATTTTTTAAATATTATTTCATAGACATGACTTATTTTTGTAATATTTAATTATCTATGTGTATATTAATATATACATATATATATTTTTTACATATATAAAAATAAATGAAAAACGAAACAAATATTTATTTTAGTCAAGATTTTTTTATTTAATTTTTATAAATATATCGAATAATTAATAAAAGAAGTAATGATATGTTAATATGCGTTAGTTATGATTGCTCCTCCATATTATATTAATCTTTTTAATAGCTGCATTTTTTCGAAATATAGATCCCGAAGGATGAATTTATTGATAAAAAATATACATATCTCTATAATAATTTATTTCAAATATTCATATACATTAAATGGCTTATCTTGAAGTCAATTCTTAAATATCACAAGTATATTTGCTTTTAAATTTTTGGTTGTTTAAAATGTTATTTTATAGAAATTGAAATTTAACACCATGTATTAGAATATATAGGTAATTAAATATCAAAATCTTTGATTTTTATATCCAATTTTCCTGAAGGCAAATTCTTTAAACTTTTTATATATAAATAGTATATAATATGTATATTCAAAAAACCCTATTAAAACATTTGATTTTTTAGTCAAAAACAGAGATTCAAAAAAAGGGAAAGATCTATCCTTAAAGAGAGTTAATTTATTGTATTTATATTAATAATGAATTTAATTTTTATTATTATGTTGTGAAAAAACTCTGTTTTAATAATAAAAATAATTTTATTTTAACAAATTCACTTTTAAACATGCAATTTCCAAATATAAGTAGAAAATATAACTTATTCTTCAAATTTACTAATATATTAAATTTAATATTTTGAATAATTCATAAAAAATATAATGATAGTATATAAATTATTTATTACCGATTTATAAAAATTAGTATTATGATTTAAAACGATTTTATGGTCAGAATAAAAATAATAAAAAATATATTGAGTTAATCAACGTAAGAGTGGAAGCCAATATACAAAACTATTACAATGGTCCATTAAATGCAACCAAAATACACACAAAAAAATAAATATTTTTTGGAATATCAGAACAATCCAATTATATATTTTCCACTTAAATATCAATATTTCTATAAATTTGTATATTCTTAATTCTATTTACAAAATCTACCAAATCCAATTAAAAAATATATATATATATATATGTATATATATCTTACAATAGGAATATTTTCTGCACATTTTCTTTTTTATTCATTTAATAATATTGTTTTCAATTTCAAAAATCGTTTAATTATTTATCGCTTTCAAACTAAAATGGATTATATAATATTCTATAAATTACAAAATTTTAAAATAAATGTAAATAAATCAAAGATAGCAAAGGTTACTTTTTTTTCATAAAAAATGTATTTACATAAACTTATTTAAAACGATACAGTATCAAAACACATAGGAAGAGATAATGACTAAAAAATGAAATTTTTTTTTTTTTTTTTTTTTTTTTTGTTTTTTCACAACACTAACTTTAATAAATTAATTAATAATATACTTTTACGAAATCGAGCAATCCATTTGTCCTTTCATGAGGACGTTTACTTTCTTAAATAAATTAAACCAGATGAATCAATTTATTAATAAGTCATTAAATAATAACATTAAATATTTTGTACTCTAAGCCTTTTCTTATTAAAAAATATATATTCACTTTTAAATTGATTTGTTTATTTTAAAAAATATATCAATTTTTTGTATTGACCTAAAAATATTTTTGTTAAAAATTGTGTTTAGTTTAATTTGTTATTAAAATTTAATTCTCTAAAAAAAAAAAAAAAAAAAATTTTTTTTAAATTGCTTCTCATAATATAAATAAAATCACCACTAGAATATTTGTTAGTGCACACACTTTAGTTATTCAAAATTTGTTTGAAATATTTAATAGAATGCATTAAATTTATGAATAAAATATAGAATATATGAAATGGGAAGATTAAAGAATATTTTAAAGAGACAATTGAAGATTTCCAGCATAATTCTCAAAAAAATATTTAAAATCTAGATGGCGATCTATTCATCCATTTCTATTTAAAATTTTTACTTTGCTTCTTAAGGATATGTTAACAGAATCTATAATAATTATTAAATTAAATCGTTTTCACATCATTTTTAATGAATTCTTATATATATTTGAAATATTATGTTCTAAATCCTAGCACAAGGAAACTTATTGTGTATATCATCTGTTTTTTCCCCAATGAATTAATTTTTCCTTATAATTTTAATAAAATGAATCAAATAACTAGCAGAACCAGACTTTTAATAAAATCATTCATGAATTTCAAATAAGAATATTGTATCTTCCTTAATTAATTAATTAATTATAATACTTCTTAAAATTAATCTTTCATTATAATAATGATTAATTCATTTAAATACTTTAACTTACTTTCATTTTTTTTAATTTCATAAATTCTGTTTCAAATCTTTTCAATTAAATTGTAATACTGCAATGTATACCATAAAGAACTCTTTTGTGAGAAGATATTTCATAATACTTGTAATATTTAGTCATTCATTAAAATTATTGTTTAATTCATTAAAATAATTAAACTTACTTAGATTTCGTTCATTTCATATATTTAGTTTCAAATCTTTACAATTAAATTATAATACTGTAAATTGTACCATAATAAACTCTTTTTATTATTTAAATGCAAAATTTTGCATATTGGAATTAAAATTTTCAATTAAAATCTCACTTTTTTTAATTTTATTAATGTTCATTATTTCATACTATTTGTTGTCATTTAAATATATCTCAAATAATTTTCCACATTCATATTATTATGTGAATATATAAAATTACTTCATAAAATAAATATTTTAATTAATTTAATTTGAACAATTTGTTCAAGACATAACATACAGGGTTTTTTTTGTGTAGTCTATTTAAACAATCTATTTCATTATTTTAAGAAATGCAACCATAATACCTTGAAAATTGGTATAAAATAGAATATCAAACAATTTCAATGAAATATTCATTTTCCCATGAATATTATATACTTCTGTAAGTTTATACCAAATTCGATTTGCCATAGAAATAAAATGAATTGGATGTATATTTCAATGATAATATTATCCATATTAACTCATCTTTATTTACTAAATAATGCATGTTTCTTATTTTACAATATTGATTTATTACTATTGGTCTACAATCTAATTTAGATATTTAAAATATTTTATAAAATAATTAATTTTATATATAAATGTAAATAATTTATAATCAAAGGAGTATACACTAGTTTGCAACTAAAAAAATCAATTTGGCTTAGTGCATCTTAAAACAATGCCATATCAGGAAATATATTAAAAAATTAAGATATACTAATTAACTTTTATTTTTTACAGAACACTAACTTTAATAAATTAATTTATACTGGGCTTGAAAGAAATAGAATGTACATCAGTTATTTCATGAGGTTAAGTTTAATTTATTAAAATTAAGTACAATAGTTGATTCATTTAAATAATAAAACCATTAAATAATGAATTTGAAAGTATTGAACACTATGCCAATTCTTCTTAAAAAAAGAGTTATTTTACTTTTGAATTGATTGGTCTATTAAAAAAAAAGTACTGAAGATAAAATGCAGGAACATTTTGTGTATGCTATTAAATGATTAAATCATTGAATTGAGACATTTTATGTTGCCCTCTGTTGGATGAAAATGAAGGTTAGTTCACAATTCAATTAAAATTGAATTCCTTTAAAAAAAGTAACTCTCCAAAGGTTTATAGAAATACCATTAGTATATTTTTAATAGCATTTAATTTTGTATTTTAAATTTATTACGTGTATTTGTTATTTTTCACTTGGTAAGTATACAGTTATTCACCTTTTCCTCGACTAGTGATGAAGGCTGTTTTGGAAATGGAATCTGCTTGCCCTGGTACTTGGTGGTACCCCTTGAGAAAGTCTAGTGAGGAGATATATGTTGCTTTCCCGAGTTGGTCCAATAATTGTCTTATCAGCGGCAAGGGGAAAAGATCAGATATGGTGATACTATTCAATTTCCAAAAATCCACTCAAAATCAGTTCATTCCGTCACATTTTGCCATTAGCAGTACTGGAGAGGCCCAGGGGCTTCCAGAGGGCCTCACAATGTCCAACTCTAGCAATTAACAAACTGCATCATCCATGGGTTTTTGACTTGATTGAATCCAGCTTACAAGGAGGCCGGCTGATTGTCTATGCTGATCCATTCTCAATGCTTATCTCTGCAGCTTTAGTCACTCCAGGTTGACCTAGCATCAGTCCTCCGAATTCTGTCATTAGTTGGTCTATCTGTTTCTTTTCTTCATTTATTAATCTGTCGCCAACCTTGAATCTGCTTTCCTTCCCTTCTACTATGGAAGGTCTGAAATCTAGTTCCAATTCTGTGTGAACAAGCATACATCCTGCTGTGGGGGAGACAAATTCTCTCAACAAATTCACATGTCTTTTCGCCCGGTGCCTTGGATAGTCTGGCATGTTCAACTTATAAGTGGTCTCATGACACTTCTCAATGACTGAGTATGGTCCTTCCCACCCATTTTCCATTTTGGATTACAAGGACGGAGTCCGTACGAGAATAATTTCTCCCGCCCTGAAGGTCCTCTCTTTTGCCTTTCTGCCATAATAACTCTTGTACTTAACCTTGCTCTTCTGTTTGTTGTCATTGGCTAGTTCTTTTATTTGATTTAAATGATCCTGAATGGATGTCATATATTGAACTACACTTGTCGGAACTGAATAGTCATTGGTCCACTTCTGACAAAGCATCTGCAGTGGTCCACGTATTGGGCATCCATACAGTAGTTCTGATGGTGTAACCCCAGTAGTAGCACTTTGAGTCTGTCTCAGTTCTTTAAGCAAGAATGGAGGGCCAAGTCCCACTGGCCTTGCCATAGTTTCAAGGTTGTGCAAATCATGTTTTTGATGATTCCATTGTACCTTTCCACGAGAACATCAGTAGCTGGGTGGTAGAGAGTGGTGGTTATGCTCTGTACACACAGCAGCCAGTAGAGTTCCCTTAATAATTGGCTAACAAAATTTTTACCACAATCCATCAATATCTTTTCTGGTACACTAACTATGGTGAACATCAACAAAAACTGGTCTGCTACAGACTTACTACCAGTGAGTCAAAAAAAATGCTTCTGGCCATCTTGTAGCATAATCTGCTATCATCAAAATAAAGCAATTTCCAGCTGCCATTGTTGGTAAAGGTCCAACCATATCCATTCCTATCCACTGGAAGGGAACATCAATAATGGCTAATGGATGTAGGGGAGCCAGAAAGGGTGCTTTCTTGTCTGCTTTCTGGTAATAAGGACAGGCTCTACATAACTGCTTCACTTCTCTGTGCAGTCCAGGCTAGAAGAAGTTGTCCAACACCTTCTGAGTGGTCTTATCCCTGCCAAGATGGTCGGGTCTTTGTGCTAGGGACAGCACCAAGGACCAATATGAATGAGGCACAAAAAGTAGCAACATATCCTCACCCAGTCGATCTCGGGCTCTCTTATACAGCGGACCTTCCTGAATGATAAATTTGTCAACACCCATTTTAGCCTTCTCTCTCCAACAGGCAAGGGAGCCATCCAACTCTTCATCTTCACGAAGCTTCTCAGCAGAGATATTTAATCGATGTCCGGGTTAGCCTGCAATATAGTTAGCCCTAGCCTTTCGCCTATTAGCCCTGCTCCTTTTTTTCTGCTTAGATTGGAGTTTTTCCTTGTCAAGTGTCATTCAGGCTTCAACTAGACTGTTCGGGTCATCTGTGTCAAGTTCTTCTCCTGCTCTGCTGTCTGTGTAGAGGTTAAAGAGTCACCATAATCTTCAAAAATGTCACAATCATCATCAGAGCAGTTGTGATCATCAGGTAACTCATACTCAGTTCCTCCTTCGTAAGTAAATGGACAATCCTCAAGATCACTCTCCTCACTGCTATCTGAGTTGCCAGACTGCTGATCTCTGGGTATTTGGTGCGTTAATGAGAGTTCTTGGAGTGGCTCCATCCATGTGCGTACCATGTCAATGAGGTCATCATACAGCAGCCTTTTGCCAATCACCCACAACTCCGGGACATCATGTCCTAGCAATGCATCATAGCACAAGTTATCGGCCACCAACACTTCCAAATTGTGTTCTGCTCCATCCACTCTGACGCTGGTACTTGCTAGCAGGAAAGACTGACGGATAGCGTTGAAACTTCTGTTACCTTGTGCTCTCCTGTGAAAGAGTTTGGATCAACCAGTTCCCTTCTTATTAATGTCTGGGTAGCTCCTGTATCAAGCAGTATATTTTTGCATGACTGTCCTTCAACTGATCCACATACCGTGGTTCTTTTGTCAACATTAGATTCCACCAACTGCAGCTCTTGTTGCTGTGTCAACGCTCCTACCCAGTTCACCTCTGCCTTTGTCTTGGTAACTGCTGGTTTGCTGTGGAATTTAGCAGCAAAATGCCTGTAAGCATTACATTGAAAACGGCATGGTTTGCCCTGTCAATCAAATTTTGGCTGTTGTTTCAAGCTGCTGCTTTTCTGGTCATTCTCTGCACCAGCACGATTAAAATTGTTATCCTTCCAGTAATATCTAGGTTGATCACTGAGAAGATGTCCACTGCTCCTATCTCGTCAGTTGGTTCTGGGACTGGCAGGTCTGTCTTTGCCAGTCTCAGCAGAGGAATGCAACTTCTCATCCTTCCGATGTGGCTTCACAGCTCTTCGATCCGGTTCATGGACAACATCTTAACTCCATCTTCTCACAGACTTGAAATCATCTGCCACTGAAATTGATTCCTTCATTGTGTCGGTCTTTTGATCATGTACATGCATGAGGAGTTGTCGGGGCACACTTTTCACAATGGCATCTTCTGCTATGAGGTCAGCAGCTTTTTCTACAGTCTTACACTTAGCCAGCCACCTTCTTGCCAAACATTTGCCTCTCTCTCCTGCTGTGGAGGAGGTCTCTCCCGGTTACTGCTCAGCTTATCAACCTTGAGCGGTAAGTTGCCTGAGTCACCCTGAAATGAGAGTAGAGATCTTCTTTTACCACATCATAATCCCATCGGCTGTCTTCATCCAAGCTGATGTAGACTCTGTTTGGTTGCAGTTCAAGTAATGGAGCCGGGTACTTTGTCCAATCTTCTCTTTTTGCTGAATATGTGATCATGTGCGCTTCAAATGAAGAGAAATAAGTTTCCACATCTTCGTCAGCTTTCATTGGCCTGAACCTCTCCACTTTTTCTCTTATCCCACCCCTCAACTGGTTGAATAAAAGGGCTGGAGTCCTCTAAAATTCCAGCTCCAGTTACTCTGGCTCACTCCAACAACTCTTACAATCTTTTATCTCTTTCATTTTCTCGTTGCTCTTCTCTGTTGATCTTGATTATCCATAAGTTCAAACAGCTGAATTACCACTTATGTTGCTGGTGCTTAGTTCCTGTTTAACTCTTTACCAAGAAGCACAATGTTCCCCATGGCTTCTTTTCCTCTTGTTTCCGCTGATGTCGCTTGCTTGCCATATTTATCTGCCTTTCCTGTCCTGTATACACTTCACTTGACCACTAATCACCAAAAAACAAACACATATTATGGGCCTTTTTAAAATGTTCTTTACCTGCAATTTTTTACAAGTTCAGTGTGTCTAACATTTCTTCTTGGGAATCTTGATGTTGTTATGAAACTTCCCCTGACCACCAGTGCTAAGGTTACAGGTCCAGCTTGTGGTCATGTCTAATTTGTTTTTTCTTCAGTGATGTGGTTTTCTGGGTAATTTCTAGTTGTTCTCAACTACTCTGAAGAATTTGTTAGTTCTACTAATAATAAGTTCATGTGTGTTCAACGTACTTGCTTTCATCTTGGAACTACCTTCAGTGGGTGACTCTCAGTTAATGGTTAAATTTGAAGTCCATTATTGAAGTTCTGGGAGATTTGTATATGATTCATATTTTAATATATAAAGATGTTTGAGTAACTGCATTTATAGCTACTAGGATGCAATTTTTGACTTTAAGTCAAATTGCTAGCCAGGCCCACATTCCCTAGGCTGTGGTCACAACATTGTCTTAAGGGAGGACATGTCTCATGGGAGTACACATCCTATATTGGGATATGTCTTACTGGAGAACATGTCTCTACACTGGGTACATGCAAACAAATTACCAGACCACACACTTCAGCACACACATAGAGTATGGAGCAGGTACAGCACTTTGGCAGTGTGGACGTAAGGAAACCATTGAAACCTATTATTTCTGGAGAGAGGTACAAACCATTTGCTGTGTGCATAGGTCTATAATAAAGGATAAGATGTTCCTAATGCCCTTTGTTGCATGGTCACTTCCCTTTAATTATGGGAGTATAAGCCTTATGGGAGGTCAGGCTTCATGGTGGGACATGTCTTATTGGAGAATTATCCTGCAGAGGGACAAATCTTCTGCATGGCATATCTTACAGTAAGATGTGTATTATTGGAGGATATGTTTTACAGCATGACAATTTTACTTGAGTGTATGTCTTATAGGAGGGTATATATTATAAATGTTCATGTTTTACAAGAAAGAATTTTCTTACAGGAGAGCATATATTAATGTAAAACATGCCTTATTGGAAGCCATCTCACAAGAAGAGAGGTCTTAATAGAAGTTTTGTCTCATAGGAGGGCATTTCTTATGTAAGTGCATATCTTACAGGAGGGCATGTCTTATTGGAGGATATGTATTATGAGAGAAGATGTTCAACAGATTGACATGATTTAAAATAAAATAAGTCTTACTGGATGACATGTCATAGAGGAGCACAAGTATCATAAAATGACATGTCTAACATGGAAACACATTATGGAAGCACATGTTGACATGGTGAACAGCTAGAGCTTGGTCTAGGGCTGATTTTGCTGATCATCTGATCATCTGTTCTACTCTTGGTCTGGTGGATTTGGCCTTGTTGTTCATTCCAGCTATGTCTGGCTGATAGGAATTGAGAGCAGCATATTCCACTGTTCTCAATATATTCTCGAGATTATCTTTCTCTTGGCAATCTCCAGCTGCTTCATAACATCATTTTAGTGCTATTTGCCTCTTTCTTGGAAATCTATGCTATACATGCACATATATGTACAAAGTACAATTTATTTTTTATTTTAATTTATTAAATATGAAAGTGAATGGTTTTTATATCATAGTTGTTAATACATGCTTCAATATATATATATATATGTATGTATGTATATATATATATATATATATATGAAAGTTTAATTTTTGTGATTGTGTATGGCATTAATAATGTCTACCATCTGGGTAATGGAGTGAAAACAACTTCAGGAATGTCTCTTTCACTTGCATTGGCACATGGGATGCAGATATTACAATTAATTCATGTACCACCTCCACCATTGGCCCACCATCTCACATCGTAATGTTCGTCCATGTTAAAGGACCTTACCGATTGCACTTTAGAATTCATATTGCAAGGATTACCAACTGATGTGTGTGTCTTCATGGTGACTGGGATTTTTGCACATTTAAAAAAATATATATTGGGCTGACACGTGGCTGGAACTTTATCTTTAGTGGGAGGATACTATGAGTAGCTTCATCTTCTTTTTTTTGTTGCACCCTACAGCTGGTCCACTATGGTTGCTTCAGTGGGAATTTCATGTTTGAATATATATAAACACTTAAGGCTGTATAATACACCACAGAATCGTGTTTAAACATGTTCGCTTTATCACTTGGCAGATACTTCAACACTTCTTAGCAGTTCCTTACAAAAACTGACTAAGGCAGTATAAGGAATAAATTGGAAAGCTTCTTCCAAGAGTTACCAGAGATTTTGGTTAGAAAAGCATAGGATAAAGTATTGCACAGTTATGAGCATTTGAGTGCCTGTAGTTAATGTGAATGACTTTGTTGTTTGCTCAAATTGCCTTCTATGTGTGGTGTCATCTTTAAATTCATTATTGTAGTCTAGAATGATCCTGAACTACCCTACCATATCTTAATAGTGCTTTGGGAACTTATCAATGTGGATCATTTATAAAAATTATACATATGTATATATGTATACATTTACATATACGTATGCATATATATCCATATATATAAAGTTGGAGTGTCTGTGTTTGTTGTGAAAGGTTCAATGCCTCAAAGATTTGCTGAAACTTTACCAAATTTAGTGCTTTGGATTATTCGCAGAATTAGGCTTGCAGTAATTAATCAGACACTTTTTAAAAAGTGGTTTCCCTCGTGAGGAAAATAGAAATGAAGTTATTCCAAAGGCATCATATATACTATGGCTGAGTGGTTAATGGCTTCCTAATCTGAAAGTCCAAGTTTCGATTCCCCCAAGACCCTATTTTTTTCAATTTTTCTCCCCCTTTTTTAAAAAATCTGTCTCCCCACTTTTTCTTCCTCGTTATTTTCTATTCTTTTTCCTTTTTTCTATTTTTATCATCCTCATTCATTTCCTTTTCTTTTCTAGTCTCTTACTTTTCATCTAATTAAGGTTTAAAGTACAGTATTCATAAGAATCTCTGTCTACTACTGGGGCCAATAGGCCCAATTTAAAATTTTAACTATCTACACAATATAGACAGTTATCAGTAGAAAATGAGTACATCTTCAGGCCATAATTTGTTCCATTAATTTAGAAAATATTAATTTTTGCCTTCAGATGGATAAACCAAGAAATATGGTAGTTCAGATTGATTAAAGCTGCAGCTACATTTAAAAGTTGGGGTAGGAAGGATAGACAAAAAGGTGAGTGGCTAGCTCTATGGCAGCTCTGAACACCACTATTTCCAGTTTAATAGAGAGACAACAAATTTTAACCACAAAAGAGGTATTTAAAGGGTAACTAGCACTTTCGTTTTGTTTTAAAAAAGGAAATATTCCTTTACAAATGAGATTCCACTCTAAACTGAATAATTAAACAGAGCTTGGAATTTATATCAAAGGAATAAAAAAAGGAAATAATTTTGGCTTCTAATTCCAGATTTTCTGAAATGCATTGGTGTTTGAGTTGGTGGCTCAGCACTACTATTCCTTATAAATAAGTGGTTTACAATACAAGTAGAGAACCGTAATACTTGACTTTGGCTTTGTTGATCAAATCACGAAAAATGCCAATTTTCTACTTCCCTTGGAACTTAAGATATTAGGACTCAGTAACTTGGTCAGTTTATGTCAAATATATTTCCACTATATCAAAAAGTATTGGGCCACGACCATACAACCAAGCTTCTAACATGGGGCACTGTAGGTGGAAGCCTCCCGCACTGGCAGTGCAGGACAATTCTGGGAATGATTTTACTCAGAGACTATTAGAGTAATGAAACTGCCTCAAATACAAAGGACAACTCTAGTATTTTGTCAACCCATGTGATTTTTAGGTAAGGATCCTGCATGTGGTATGGGTAAATCTGATAGTATGTATGTATAAATATATTGCTTAAAAAGCTTCGCTCATGTCATCCTATTTTCATATTCCCCAAATGATATAGGCCAACTATTGTCAAAATGTTCTTTCTTTAATGTTTAATAGTGGTGTGGCAGGGGGGGGGGGTGGAGAACATGAAACTTGGTATGTGCTGATGCAAATGTATGTTAAATTTTACAGGGTCACTAATGTAGATCCTATTCTGAGTGTCATAAGTGTGCTAGCTTCCTCAATTTATGGCTACCAGCCCATTGGCATATGTAAAATGCGAAACTATTCCTAATATGATCAGCATTTACTTAAAAGAAAATCAAATGCTTCCATATGTAGTGTTCTGGACAGTCTAAAAGCTGGTTTACAATATTTCTCTGGCACTGGCAAACTGAGGTAAAGTGATGCAATGGAAAATTATCGTCACATTGTAACCACAATGCCACCTAGGATTGCCTCTTTTCTGCCTCTTGCTGCACCCAGTTACTTTAACAGGCTGGATTTTCTTGTTCAGCTGTGGTTGCAATGAGACATATCACTTTATATGGTGTGCTTTATTTGGTTTCCTAATTTAGCAAAGGATGATGAAAAGTTGATTATGGCTGTGAGAACCATTCAGAGCAAATAGAATGTTTTTACACACTGTACATGCACTACAATGCAAGGAAGAACATCTGGAAACATGTGCCTACCGAAGTAGGAGAAATATTAGAAGTGGTCGCCAGCCTAATGGAAATAGCTTGCTCTATACATAGCTATCCATGTTTCTTCATTTTATAATGTAATAGTTAGGGGAAAAGTGATGACCAAAAGATGGACGGTCATGCAAGATCAATTTTTAAGGAAATGAAGAAGAGGAACGAGGTTAGTGGCAATGAAGGTCCACTTAATGGATCCAGTTAGTCTCTTTTTGATATCCTCATGTTCCTTACCAATACTGTCATGATGAGAACATAAATGTTGATGATTAGGAAATGTAGTCTATATCGTCTTTGCACATTGAACAGCACCTTCTCAAACATAGTTGTTGGTGGTGGTAATGACTGCACAGAGCAGTGACATCAGAAGGTAGGCCAATCACAGAAGGAGGCTTGGCAAGAGACTCAAAAGGATGGGTCTGTCAGAGAGGGTAAAATGTCATATTCCAAACTAAATTACAGGTATTCAGTGTAATCATACATGTAAATATTATTTAAAATCATTGCTATGATGATATTATAAAGCACCATATTGCTACACTCCAGTGTAATGGCTGATTTCTTGAGGAACTTCAAACCATGGCCAAAGGCTATTGCCAAACTTAAATACTCCAAGATCCCTTTGAAGTAGAACTTTCATTCAAGTGTGAATCTCAGTCCATCTCTCCAGAATCCACAAATAATTAGAATTTTTACGAATCTTTCTTTGATTAATATAATTACTTACATGCAGTGATTGCTTTTCTTTGACAAGATCATCTTAAAAAAAATAATAAAAGAGGAGATGGTTGTAAACATTGCCCCTAAAGTGACAAGTCAATTAATTTTTGGAATAAAGCATGAATACTCAATCATGAAGTGCATAATTTTGTATCCCTAAACCTTTCCTCAATAAGACTTACTTGGATGATTGAAATCCATAACACTAGTTGAAATATATTTTAAGAGGAAGTGATATAGGGATGTAGAATTGCACACTCTATAATGTAGTGTTCATGCTTTGTTTCATGACTTTATTAGGTAATACTCCTTCCTTATTCCCATTCTTTTTTGAGAAACCCAATAAAAAATTTTAATTAATTTTTAGATGATTACTTTGTGGCTAAATACTACTTATTTTTATTAAAAATGTATCATAAGCTCTTCCATGTATAGGGAGTACAGAGCTGAGGGCAGGGGGAAAAAGTGATGATGATGATGCTTACCAAAAAAAATTTATTTTTTTTTAAAATTTTGAAACAAATCTTAGAACACTAGTATGAACAATATGCCATGGAAAAATAATTCTAGACCTCCAAAGAAAGCTTAACAAAATTTTTTTTTTATATTGACTCATCGAGTGTCGTATGTTGAACATAATTACAACGTGACTATCTGTTTATGCATAAGAGCTAAAACAAGATAGTTCTGCCTAAAAACATATGCAGGATGCTCAAACTACTTACATTATTCTTGGCCTGTCATATGCATCAGGTAATAGATAATTTTGTTCATCCAAACAATTAGAAATACATAGTAATAGCACATATGTTTATAGCTATTTGGAGGCATGTTGTACCAATATAAGTTGTAAAAGTACAGTTTTGTAAAAAAAAAAAATTTTCCATAAGAGAGAACACCATGAAAATTCTTGCTGCAGCTGATTAAAGATGCACATACATACGAATGCAATTACTAAAGACTGACTTAATAGTAATGAACACACCATACAATTAATAAACAG
>OZ017787.1:13132029-13165739 GCA_963969325.1 Lycopodina hypogea
ATCGGTTTCCCAATAAATGTATTCATACATTATAGTCATTTAGTTTACACTTTTTAAATGTTCCTGCAGAAGGAGATACTATGTATAATGCATCATGGGATGGATATAGGACATGTCTTTCTTATGCACGCATGCTGGTAGTTGCTGTATTGTTTGTTGTTATTTAGTTATAAAAATGCTGCTGTGTTATAATTTTAGGATGAGATTCTGAAAGCTGCAGTGATGAAATATGGTAAAAATCAATGGGCAAGAATTGCTTCTCTTCTTCATAAGAAGAGTTCCAAGCAGTGTAAAGCAAGGTGGTAAGTACATGAATAACACAGCAAATTAATATCTCAGAATATGATGATGAAAACAAACACAGGGTACATGTATGTGACTTTCAGAACACTTCCACAATAGCACCATGATTTGCATATTCACAGTGTTGGGAGGGATACACAATTAATCACATGAGGGGAATCAGTGAGGTTGAAGGAGGCGTAGTGTTAACAATTGATGATGAAAGTGAGGTGACAGCAAGGACGTGGAGAGGAATTAGTTTCCAGTAACTCATCCTCCCCTGAGTGCATGTAGAGAAGGTCACAAAGAAAATGATTTGTTGGTGTTGAAGTCAACGAAACAGACGTAGTTTTCTTTTATAAGAATGGGTACAAATCAGTTTAGACCCTTGAGTGCTCGAATGGTTCTAGTTTTAGGATAGCAAGGTGTTCCTTTTTTTACATGTGTATATGCATGTTTGCTCTGAAGTATATGCCTTCTCAGAACATTTTATATTTGTCTATTTCTATGTAGGTATGAATGGCTTGATCCCAGCATAAAAAAGGTATGAGATTGATTGTTTGTTTTGTTATTTTGAATATTATTTGGCGAATTTTTGGAATTTGCTGAAGATTCCACTTCATTATCTATTTTTATTTTTACATCCCCTTTTCTTCCCCCACCCCCCCTAGATAAAACCCTGCCCCCTTTTTTTGTCAATGTCAAGCTAAGGAATAGTTAGTGTAACTCATTTAGTATAATAAATTCATATTCATTTTTTGTTAGTTGTCTTGGTTTTATTTACTTTTTTTTTCTTTTCTTTTTTTTTTCCTCCTTTTTTGTTTTTGTTTTCCTTTTTTTTTGTTTTCCTTTATTTTTTTTTTGTTTTCCTTTTTTTTTCTTCCTTTGCTCTTCTCTTATTGTTTTTCCTAGCATGCAATCACAGTCTTCAGCCGTGTTTCTTACTAAACTCACATGTCTTATGATAGGACATATTTTACGGGAGGACATGTTTTACGAGAGGACATGTTTTACAGGAGGACATATATTACAGGAAAACATGTCCTACAGGAGGAATGTTTTATAGGAGGAATGTTTTATAGGAGGACAAATCTCTCAGGAGGATGTCTTACAGGGAGGACATGTCTTACAGGGAGGACTTACATTTCTTACAGGGGACATGTCATATGGGAGGACATGTCTTATGGGAGGACATGTCTTACAGAACATGTTTACGGGAGGATATGTCTTGTGAGAGGGCTTTTCTTCTTTTTTTTCAACCTTGAAATAGCTCGTATTACAATAATCTCAGCTGTTATCTGAAACATAAACTACTTTACTGCTTTGTATATATGGACTAGCATCGCATACACAGCATTGCCCGTGCCAATGTTAACAAGAAACATAGAATTCACTAAAAACACTACTTTTAGACCTTGCACTTCATTCAAATAGAATCATCTCGTAAGTAGGTATGCAACCAGCATTTCCTATGATTTTTCAGAAATGTTAAGATTGTTTTGGAGGCATGCTGTAATGTTGAAAGGTAGACCGCCAACAATCAGATTCAAAAGTTTGAAACTCACTAGGGTCATTATTTTTTGGGGTATTTAATTTGCATAGTAACAATGAACAAAGTTAGCACAAACGACGGGAAAAGTAGAGGAAGAAAGAAGGAAAAGGTGGGCGGGGAAAAAGAAAGGATAAAAGGAAAAGAATTGCAGGATAAAAAAAAAACGAAGGTGAAAGAAAGAAATGAAGGAAGACGGAAAAAGAAAAGAAGAGGGGGAGATAAAGCGTAATCTTAAATTTGAACCCAGTATTTCACGCTTAGTAGGCCTGTGCCTTAACCACTGGATGATGTTTGTTTGTAGGCTTTCTTTGCAATATTCCCCTGTAAGAATCTGCCTAACGACCAATTGTTAGGCCTTTTTGTATGAAAATATTGAATTCTTTTTTTCCTTACTGGGACTATCCCAAGTGTGCCAGGTGCAAACTCTGAAAGTATCTTCTTTTTTTCATTTTTTTAAATCCAAAAGTTTGGCCGTTAGGCCTATGTGTGCATACATACGTACATACATACGTACGTATGTACATACATACATACATACATACATACATACATACATACATACATACATACATACATACATACATACATACATACATACATACATGCATGCATACATTCCTGTGGAATATTAGCTGAGTATGCCCGACATTGCCCAGGACAATGTCGACACAAAACATTATAGAAGCCACTCCAAACACCATTTATACACCTTGTACTTCATTCAAGTAAGAACAGCTCAGAAGTAGGCATGCAGCATTGCTGTTGATTTTTCAGAAGGTCAGGTTGCTGTGGAGGCATGGTGTAATGCTGACAGGTAGATTGCCAACAGTTTGGAGCTCATTTGGGTTACTAATTTTGTGTAATTAATTTGCTTAGTAACAATGAATATATTTAGCATAAAGGAGAAAAGATAGAAGGGGGAAAGAAGAATGGAATAAAAAAAGGGGGAGGGGGGGGGGGGGGAAAGGATTGAAGGAAGAAAGGCTAGAATAAAAAGGAAACAAAGGAGAAATAAAAAAGAAATGAAAAGTGAATAAGTTCAGATCTGGATTTGAACCCAAGATTTCCTGCTAAGTAGACTTGTGCCAAACCATTGGACTATACTTTTTGTGAATTTTCTTCTTTCTTCTTTTTTAAAATTATTTTTCCCCTAGATGACTAGTGACCAATTTTTAGCTTCTTCCCCCCCCCCCCCCCCCCTACCCCCTTTTTTTTTTTTGCATTAGAAATCCTGTTATGGCATCCAAGAATTTTTAAAGCTTTAAACCATCTCTAGTGTGCCAGGTGCAAACCCTAAAAAAAGTTTCCTTTTGGTCCAAGGGTTTGGCCATTATACCTAGACACACATACAAACATGCATAAATGAACTTACAAACCAAAATATATATTAAAAAAAAAGAAGAAAAGATACATATAAACGGATGTTATTCATGGTTATTTTTTTAAAAGAAAGTATGCACTTATTGTATATAATGTTTTAAAAAGCACATCAGCTTATTGTGTGTATTGTATGTTATTGCACATACACATATTGCTACTACTCTAGACTGAGTGGAGCAGAGAAGAAGAGGAGAAGTTACTTCATCTTGCCAAGTTGATGCCATGCCAATGGAGGACCATAGCTCCCATAGTGGGTAGAACCCCAGCACAATGCTTGGAGCACTATGAAATGCTACTGTAAGTATAATGTGTAAATGTCTGTTCAAGCAAGGGGAAATGCTAGATGTTCTATGTAATGTGTGTGTGATGAAATGGCCAGATCAATTGAGATACGATAGTTGATGATTCATGAATGAAACTGTAGGAATTTTTTTTTTTCAAGCAAGGTATGTTCAAGCAAGGTATATGTTCAATACACTATAACTGTAGCAATGGTCAGATCTATCCTATATATTATGTGTGCATTTGCCTTCCTGCGTAACTGCACAAAAAAACATTTGAACCCTGGTGGTCCTATGACCACCGCTGGAGTTTCATTCTGCTCCTTATGTCTTCTTGATGTGCGGGAAGGTCTTGGAATTTTGCAGAATGAATAAAAAAAAAGTTAAGAGCTATCTAAAGCTGCATTTTTGGCAAATTTCTTGAGCATAAATAGTTAGTGTCGATGAATCAGCTGCCCCATTATGCAACGAAACTACCCACGCTTTTATAATGAGTAATTAATAAGCACACTTCTTTGATAAAATCACCAGGATGGATTAGAGCAAACTTTACAAACAGGATTGGACACCTATATCTCCATCAAATGACATATTCCAGTTTATGTATATGTACTGCAATGTGTATTTTTTTTTCCAGGCATTGCATTTATACTGATAATGTGGAATATCTATCAAATAACAAAGAAAAATAGATTAACAATACAAAAACAACAACAAACAACACACATTATATCAGTAACAGTGTCAAGATTAATACTATCACAAAAATATCTATATAGCAGAAAAGCATAAGAAATGCATTTAGCTGATTTTCTGTCATAGAATTCCTCTTAGGCGGCCTAATGAACCCCAATGAAGAATTTGCCAGCTCTACTGTGGCTGAGGTTACTGGAAGCAGCAAGGGTTCTTCAGAATCAATGTAACATTGGCTCTTCCAACCTGTATTGCATATATTGTTTAGTGCACTTTTAGACACCATTTAGCTAATATTTTGTTTCTCATGTCTCATAAAATAGAGCAGCAGCAACCAAACAACAAATATGCCAGCATTCAAACTATCATCTTGCACCTGCATGCTCATGTTTATGCAGCATATACTGACTGTCGTAGCATGGCTTACCTAAACTAGGCCTCCGTCAAGTGTACTTCTGTTTTATTATTATTATTTTTTTGGTGTTTTTTTGGTGCATACATACCTTAAACTACTTGTGGCGAAGATGATAGGCTGAAGCATGCATTACGTCACTTCTGTAATTAATTGCTGACTTCCGGGGCTCAAGTGAATGCGAGCATTGATTAGCTATACAGCTAGCTAAGTAATGTCTAGCTACGCACCAAAAATAGTGGCCAAGCTAGGTAGCCAGCTGCTATATTTTGCTTTGATCATCATTTTCTGTACCTGAATCAGAGCTGGATAAAGCTGAAGTTAAATCGGTGTCACTTGACTCTGAAGTTATGAGGAAGTATTAATGTTTCTGAATAGGAATCTTTTTCTTTCTTTGCTTTTTTTTTTTATTTTAAGAAAAATTTTTTATTCATTTATTTATCTTATTTTATTTTTAAAAATTTTTTATTACTACAGTGGGAGTGGGGAAAGCATCAGCCCAGAAATATAACCTTTGCATTTCTGAAGGATCCCTCCCCCCCCCCCCCCTCCCTGTTTGCAATGGGCACCTTGATCTTGACCATGCCAACAACTTCAAGTTTGATGTTTGTTTTCCAAATTTCAGAACTTAAAGGAAGATTCCAAGGCTACCCATGTTTTGGGAAATTTTAAGGGTTACAATTAAAAGATACTCTGTAAACATGAGGAGGGGAAAGTTTTAATGTCTGGAATTCCTTGCCATTTTGTAGGACAAAAGCTCAACAGCGAGAAGGTGATGAAAGTGATGATCCAAGGAAACTTAGGCCTGGTGAGATCGATCCTAATCCTGAAGTTAAACCTGCTAGACCTGATCCAGTCGACATGGATGAGGATGGTAAGATGATTGCTGCAGGCAATGACTTAGCACATAATGCATAAATATCAATTTGTGTTTTATATAATTTCATTACCGCAAGTGATTAAATGATTAGATTTGTAAATCTTCTTGGAGAGTAACACCAAACAGTATGTAAGAAGTTAAATTTCATGTTGTAGAAGTTAGTACAGAATTAAGATTCTACACAACCACTACTGGAAAAGACTTGCATTCTGAAATATTTCTGTACTAATTCATGTAGGAGTTGATGTATGTGTTGTATGTCAAGGTGGGCACAAACCATTTAGTGCTATTAATTCAGAATATATACCTTATTTAATTGTATGATGTGTGTGTGCTAGCCAAAAATGTATAAAATGAAGGTTTGCGGAATTATCCTTCGTGACTATAAAGCTTTTTAGCACTAGTTTTTGTTTGTTTGTTGTTGTGTTTATCTACAGAAAAGGAAATGTTGGCAGAAGCACGTGCTAGGCTTGCCAACACTCAAGGCAAGAAGGCCAAAAGGAAGGCTAGGGAAAAGCAAATGGAAGAGGCAAGGCGGTTAGCTTCCCTTCAAAAAAGAAGAGAGCTTCGAGCAGCTGGCATTGGGTGGGTGAGGTGTTACTTGAAATATTTTGTATGCTTAAGGCATTACACAGTTTGAACTAATTTTATGGTACATAGACTTGAGTACACTCCAATCTTTTCATACACAGATAATGGTGCATCAATATTGAAACTATCTCACTTTTGTTTGTTTGTTTTTATTCTTTAAAATTTTTTTATTTAGCAGCTTTATTAAACAACTTCTGGGTACTGTAATTCTTGGACACGATATCACACATGATGTTTCTGAATTTTAAGTAAATGTTTAATACCTATAAATATGTAGAGGTGGGAATTTTGACACTCTACAAGTACTTTTAAAAATTGTTCAGGGTATGTGAAGCTATTTGAACATGGTATGAATGTGTTAAACCATCAAACAAAAAAAGAAAAGAAGATGGGATATTCAATTTGTTACAAGATGTTATTGCTTCACCTAATTTCTAATATGCTTAGCTCTGGTAATGTAATGGATGGGCTAGGGTTAGGGCTATAATAATTACTTTATTATATAATTCTTCGTTACACATGTGGTTATGTGGGTGTGTACTTATATTGGGATTTACAGTAGTTCTTGTGTTAGAATAAACATGCATTGGTTTTAATGTGGTGGCAAATAAAAAAAAGCCCAACAGAACCAGCTTATTCTCTCAGCTGAAATTCATATGATAGTAGGGGGGGTTTTTTTTGTGTTAGTATATGAGTTACTTTTTCCTCCTTTTTTTGTGTTGGTCTTCCTGTGAATGGTGTGCCCATGTTTCTGTAGTGGAGGGGGATACCGACGCAAGAGAAGACGTGGCATAGACTACAATGAAGAAATTCCATTTGAAAAACAGCCTCCCCTTGGCTTTCATGATACGTCTGATGATGCAAGCCAAATTGCTTCTCATAACTTCAAGAGAATGAGACATCAAGATGTTATAGGGGCTCGAAGGGATGACATTGAGAGGGTAAATTACTACTTCATTTTTATTTGCTTTGTCTTGAATTAGTTTTTTTGTTGTTGCATAAGTGATTTACACAAACGTATTAGCAGATAATCTATTTGAAAACTCAATTAGGTTGTGTAAATCCCAACATGCCTCTTATTAGCGTAACCCATAACTTTTCTAATCCAGTTCATTAGTATTCACCAATGGACTGTCCAGTTATGCACTTCGTGATACCAGATTTTACTTTCATTTTATTTATTAACTTTTTTAACCTTTGTACTGTCATTCAAATTTGAATGCATTTGTATGCATATGCATTTGTATGTATGGGTCTTTGGATGGCGTTGATTTTTGAGGTGTATATACTGTGTGAATACTCAGCCTATGGTTGGCTTGGACAGGTGTAATGCTCGAGTCCCTTCACTCTCTATGAAGTTTGCGGTGGTCTCTACTGCACTAACAGACGGAATTTATCAGAATTGTTTATCTTTGATAATGATTTAATTTTGTGATCACTGTCAGTTCTTCGGCTTGGACGAGGGCTAGTGCCAGAACCTCTACTATGCATTTTGACTTTTCCTATCATAGCTTAACATTTGAAATCTTAAAATGTGTGTTGTTTGTTTCAGCAGAGAGAAAGTATTGTCATCTTATCTAGCTCACTCTTCTAGTAGCCCCTTAAAGTAGTGAAGTGTGTAGGCACTGGTGATGAACAGCAGGATTAGAGTTATAAAACCAATTTTTTGCAAAGGATGATATTCTAGCACTCCCATGATTAAAAAATTAAAAAAAAAAAAAAAAAAAAAAAAAAAAATTTTAAAATGACGTCTTGGATATGGAAATGTTTTTTATTATGTGAAAGGAATTTTCTGCTTTATCCTGTCAGGTCCAACCGAGCATTTCTCAAAGCCGCACCCACATTTATGTGTATACTGTATGTATTGCACTTGTCAACATGTTATTTTTAGTTTGTTTTTAGTTCGTTTTTAGTTCGTTTTTAGTTCGTTTTTAGTTTGTTTTTAGTTCGTTTTTAGTTCATGTTTAGTTCGTTTTTAGTTGGTTTTTTAGTTCATTTTTAGTTTGTTTTTAGTTCTTTTTTGGTCACAACTATCTTACTATAATTCGTGTAGTGTGTGTCGATCTGTCTGTGTGCGACACATCTCCTCCCAGATGCCTGGACCTATCATCCTGAAATGTTCATGGGTTGCTCACAGGACCACTGGCCCGGTTTGGGGAAAATGTGGTTAGGGTTAGGGCATAGGTAGATTAAATAATTTTTTCCTATTTGTGAGTAATCACCAGGTTGTAATGTATAATATGGTTTTGTTCCAAAGGACATTTATAGAGGAAATTTTATTTACAAACCACTATTTTGAATACACAGGAACTTCAAAATGACACTAAATACCCGAGGTTTAACGTAATATTAACAATAGAAATTAGAAATGGGGCAATGCCTCCCCTACCTGCCTCCCGTACCTGCCTCCCGTACCTGCCTCCCGTACCTGCCTCCCGTACCTGCCTCCCGTACCTGCCTCCCGTACCTGCCTCCCGTACCTGCCTCCCGTACCTGCCTCCCTTACCTGCCTCCCATACCTGCCTCCCATACCTGGCTCCCATACCTGCCTCCCATACCTGCCTCCCCCTATGTATAGCAGCAAAGAATTATAACTAGCATGAGTTCAAAAGGGCAGTAGTTACAGTAGGTGCATTCATACTATTTACTTCAGAAATATCCCACGAACCTCCCCCCCCCCCCCCCCCCCCCCCCCCACCTCCGTATATAAAACATTAAGAAAACTGAACAAGTTTGTAACTACTGGAGGCCAAAGGCCAACTGAAAACTGCCTTAGGTTTTTCACTAGTAAACCTGAAGTGGCTAGCTTACTTCTATTTATGAAAAGTGAAGGGAGAGAACTGTCTGAACTGACTGTACAAGAATAATTGAGTGAAGAAGAAGTGACTGCCCACAGTTTCACATGCAGAGAGAGAGCCAGTTAGTGTGATGCACTGGGAACAGAGCAAGAGTACAATGGACAACAACTCCATGTCCAGGTGCCAACTCAACTGTTGTTGTGAATGCCACTGTTGTGGAAATGTTGGAAGATAGCTGTCTTTCTTGCAACAAATTCAATTTAGGTGTCCTTTGTCCTCTTAGCATTGCCAACATTCTCTGCATGTACTTCCATGCTATTGTTATGTTGGCATAATTAGTCATATTTTCTAATTGAGAGAATTTTTTTGTAATTTTTTTTTTGTGGTTTTCCTTATTTTATTATGATATATTTCTATATTCTTCATCTTCTCGTTCTTTTCTTTTCTTTTTTCTCCTTTCTTTCCTTTTTTTTTTCCTTCTGTAGCTGTTACTAGTGGATGATGTTAAGTGTTAGATAGGCTGAGCAACTGAGAATTGTTCATTTTTACTTTCTTATTGTTTTTTGTTGTTCGTCTGTTTTGTTGTTTTTAAAAATTTATTTATTTTTATTTTTTAAATTTTTTATTAAATTCTCTGAACTCATCCTTTTATTCCTCTGGTGTATAAACTAAAAAACAGTAATTTTATGACCTGAAATGGAAAGGAGTGTGAAAAGGAGAGCTTGTCTTTATCATAGAAGTATAATCCACTCTATCTTTTCCATTCGTTGTGTTCTTGTCTGTGTGCATGAATGCCATGAGCACTGACTGCATTCACTTGCAGTTTTGTGAACAGTTTGGTCGCATTTCTTCATCACACACATGTTGATGTTATTAGGATATTTCCTTCATCTGTGTTTCCCAACAAATTAAGCAAGCACCCTTTATGTGTAATTTATTTTGTCACTCTTTCTACTCCAGCAAGAGCAGCGAAAGGATCGTGAGAAACAGAAAAAGAAAAAGGAAGACCTCTCTAATGTGGTCATGCAAATGAACAAGTATGTAAAATACCTACGAGTTGTGTGTAATTGTGCATGTGTGTTTTTTACAAGTTTTTTACATTTTGTCAGGACATCTGGTGACACTGCGAGCAAGAGGAGCAAACTGGTTCTTCCTGCACCACAAATCTCTGACAGTGAAATTGATGAGGTTGTAAAACTTGGAGTTACTACATCATCAGTGGGAGGAGTGATGACTCCTCTGATTGGTGGTGATACTTCATTCCGAGGTGGAATAACTCCTCGACAAACACCGTTTCGAACTCCGGATCAGACTCCAAGTCGCACTCCTGTGCGAGATCATCTCAGCATTAATATGGACAATGATTCTTTTGAAGATATTAGAGCAGTGAAGCAGCAACAACAAGAAATCCATGCTCTACTCAAAGTAGGATTAGGAACTCTTCCGGAACCTAAAAATGATTTCGAGCTCGTTCTTCCTGATAATGAGGTGATGTCAGATGTTGCTGATTCTAATGAGGTAGAGCATGTTGTAGAAGATGCTACTGATGTGGAAGTGAGGGGTGCACTGCAGAAGAGTGCTAGTGGTGAGTGTATAGCGTCATCATGTTTGGGTTTTACGTGCTCCTTTTGTATTGTAGAGGCACTTGAATGGCAGCGTCAATCTCAGTCGGTTCAGCGTAGCCTTCCTAGACCTACAGATGTCAACACTTCCATTTTGAGAGGAGCCCCTCACAAGGATCAAAAATTCCGAGAGCTCTATAAGGTACAATGTATTGTTGTAATTTAATGGTGACTGAAATGGGGAATAGGAGTAATTTCCTTCTGAAGTTATTTAAACAAGAATACTTAGCAATTGTATAGTTGAAGTGGTAGTTGTTGAGTTCAGATATACATACAGTGGGACCTCAAGGTGACGAACCCCTTGGGAATCTAGAGTGTTCGTAATTCTAAAACTATGGCATCATATTTATGTTATGAGTTATTGTACAGATTTATTGCCGTAATCTAAAACTATGCAATGAGGTCTTTGTCTCCTAAGCTCTGTAAATTGATGCGTACCTATTTGTCACTAGGTATCTTGCAACTATCCTCCTATTCCCAGACTTCTTTTATGTCTTATTGTTCACAATCAATTTTCAAGTACACTATGCACAAAGTGTATTGAATTTTATACCTCATAATCAAATACCTAACATTAAAAAAAAGAGGAGTGATTTAATGGTCTATTACTGTAAGCATACATAGTGTATTGAATTTTGTTCTTCATGATCCTATACTTAAGATTTGCAAAGTCAGTATTGTGTGTTTGTTTTAGGGAATCATGTTTCTTCTTTACTGCCAAAAGTGTATGTAATTCATGAAGCAGCACTATCTTCATTGGTGTAGCTTCGGATTGCTTATCTCGCCATGATAAGCCAATGCTGAATGCTTCTTCAGTCTCACTGTGAGTAATAGTGGGCAACTTGTTCTCCTCTTCCTCTTCACGTTCATCAATTAGAGATGATGATACTTGAACCATGCCTATGATATCCTCACCAGTCAGTTCTTGCACACCAGTCTCACTGTTGTCCATTGTAAGCCACTCTCTTTCTCAGCTTCATTGATACCTAATCGGTTACAATCATCTGATAACTCCTACAGTTCTTCCTGTAGGTTGTCACTCTGTGGACCAAAGCCTAGCTTGCTCCAGGCACAACTTAGTGACAGTGAGGAACTTCATTTCAAGACTTGGCACTAAGAAAGACTGCATACTTTATAGTGAGACTCTTAGCAAATTAGAAAAGAAAAAAAATGTTCAGAAGATTCTAGTAGGAGTTATCTCAAGGCTTTAAAAAAAAAAAAATCTATACTTGATATTCTCAATCACACCCTGGTCCATTGGCTGAATCAAGCTTGTGACATTGGGTGGTAAATACATACATCTATTCTTACCATCAGCAGACACTAATGTACGTGCAGAATAATGTGATGGGGCATTACGAAGGAGGATGAGTGCGTGAGGGGACAATTATTTTGACTGCAGATATTTTTCACTGTTGATACCAAATGCTTATGAACCCAATCCTTGAAGGTCCAATGAGTCCATCCAGCCACTATTTTTTTTTAATGTAGTAATGGACAGGCAGAGAAGACATATTGATTTCAAAGAAACAACGTGGCCTGGCAGATTTATGTATGAATGCTAAGAGAAGTTGGAAGTCTCTACTGGCATTAGCAGTAGCCATCAATGTTACTTGGTCCTTAGTATCAGCTAATGTTTTATTTGGAGTAGCTGTGCAGGCCAGTCTCACCACAGTTGAAGAGTTGATCTGGAGTAAGCTTATGTTCGTCCACAAATTTGTGGAAAACATACCTGAATCCTTCCATGCCTTGTTTTGAACCTGTGCAACCACCCACTACTTGCTTTGAAATCATCATCAGATTTACCTGGTTGAAGCTGTTGGTGTAACAACCTTGCTTTTTCCATTACTAAAGCACCACTAATTGGCATACCCTTATGTCTTTCCTGAATAAACCACTGGTGAATGGCTCTATCATAGGCATCATCATCATCTCTCCTTCTTATACACCGATTTTTCAGAGAGCTATCATCCTGTGCTTCACCAGCGCATTTAATAACTTTCTCCCTAATGTTCTTTATGTCAAACACAGTTTTCTAACTCCAAATTCAATGGCTACTGAAAACATAGTGATGCCTTAATCCAACTTGTTAAAAAATATCCAACTTCTGCTCAATAGTAAGAATAACTCTTATGTTTAGTAGAAGAGCTAGAAGCCATGGCATGCATACCTTGAATTAAAGCATAGAACAACTGGCAGCTGGGGGAAAGGAGGAAACAATTCCGAGGAAGAAAGGGGAGAGAAGAGCTACAGCAAATGAATTGTGGGAGTGTGGACATGCGTGCAAAGATAGGAAAATAGAATATTTGCTGGTACTCCGCTCCACTCATTATTTTTTCAGTTGGCTGTTCGGTTGACTGGTCAATTAGTAACTGTGATTTGTAATTTTGATGTTTTACTGTATATATATATATATACACACACACATGCACGCACGCGCACGCATACACACACACACGCACACACTTATTATTATTAGAATATATGGGATATTTAATTCGTCTCAACATAAACAACCAGAAATGTACTGTGCCATGTTTGTTATGGTAGTACCCTCTGATTGCAAGGGCAGTTTTTTTATGTTTCTCTTTCACGGTCTTGCAAGAACTAGAACTTGACTTCCTGTTTTTAACTTATGGAGAATATTACAAAGAGTAACATCCACTAAGTTAGAGATTGCAAGTTGGCCGGTGTTTCATACAGAAGGGGGGGGGGGGGGCTAGAGTCTCTCTCTCTCTGCCCCCAACAACAAAAGTAAAAATTATGTAGGATGTAAGAGCATCTTATAAAGTATATGGCATCCATTGCACTCAAAATAGTTATGGTCGGCTGGCTGCCCAAAACCCACCAGCTTTCATTTCTCATATCATCTAGTTTTCAAAATTGTCATGGGAGACATGCCCCCACACCTCCTTTGGTGTTGTGTTTTGCAGTGTTTGAAGCACAGGCATGAATTTTTTTTTTTTTCGCTGCTGGACTCTGATTCATAAGGTGTCAATTTCCTCTATTTAACTCTCTGCAAAACAAAGAGGCTTCCAAATAACTGGGTGAGCATTATTAGTCATGTATGGGTGTGGTTTTGGGTGTGGTTTTTTCATAGCCACACACACAGGAAGTCATTTTGTATGCCAAAAGATATTCAAAGGACAAATCTGGCTGAAATTTGCATGTGGACTCCAAGTAACTGGGTGACCATTATTATCAACAAGTAGGTGTGGTAACAGGTGTGGTTTGGTCAGAAACACCTACAAGGAGTTGTTTTGGCTGCCAAGAACTAATCAGATGACCCAATGTGGTTAAAATTTGGGGTATGGTTTCTGGGTAAATGTCATTAATACTTGTGGGTGTGGTTTTGTCATGCCACGCATACAGGAAGTTGTTTTGGCTGCCAAGAACTAATTGTTGAAATTGGTTATGTTGTCTCCATGTTTTAATGGGAGTTTTGTTACCTTTGTGTGGGTGTGGTTTAGCTATAGCAACACCCACACACAATTTGTTTTTTTTGACAAGAAACAATGAGGATGAAACTTGGCGTGTGACCAGGTAAGTATTAATACGTTTCTGTTAGCAACACCCATAAACTATTAATGGACACAACCCAATAAGTCAAGAAGAGCAATCACATGTAACAAGATTTAATTGAACTCCAAAAGTACGCATATGGCCACACCCAATAGATGGTAATAGCGTTTTCCGGACAGACAGAAACCACAAATTAAAATTTGGCATGTCATATCCATGTGACCATGGCTGCTATTATCTTCCCGTGGCTGTAGTGGCGGGTGTGGTTTCAACAACAAATGGTATAAAAGTATGACTGCCAGAACCCTTATTTCCTCTCCGAACTGCTATCAGCAAATTTTGGTCTAGTGTTTTGTTCCACCAATACCGTGCAGCCAAGTTGCAACAGGTGTACTGGTACTATAAAGTGGGAATAGCCTGTCTGTTCGAGCATCCTCGATTCACTCTTGAATGGTTGAAGTTATACCCACAAATCCAATATATTTTGAATCAATGTCACCAGGGGAACATTTTAGGTATGTCTATATGGCTGCAATCATTTCTGTATTAAAAAAAAACAAAACAAAAAAAACAACACCAATGGTTGTAATTCACCACCAAAAAAACGGAGCTATAGGCCTAAAACTTGGCATACCCACACAACTTGACTCTGTGAATAATATGGGGTGGGTCCCACCTGGCCACACCTTCGTGTGTAAGACCAAAATTGTACTTTTAGAAAGCACTTGTACTTGGTAGGAATACCCACAAGCCCATAATATTTGGAATCAGTATCGCCAGGGGAATGTTTTAAGAACGTCTGTCTATAAGGCCATACCCCTTCCCATGTTTGTGTCAGGCGAAGAAAAATGTTTTTAGCCTGACTTCCATAGGAAGAGATGTGACTAGGACACCCAGTCCCACATTACTCCCAGAGTCAAGTTGTGTATGAGGGTACTCCATGCTAAGTGGCTGGAGTGTGAGATGTCAATGGAATTGATGGCTTCTATCCATTGTATACGTTTGTGATGGTCAAGATGGGACAGCTGTGCTGGACTTTTCCCCATTGCGAGCGTCCAGGAAAGTGCAATAAGAACTCTCACACTTCTCATCCCAACATGGTATGTAGTTGTTTCTGCAACCACATGGAATAGATCTTTTGATTGCACTAATAAGGGCACTGCAGAAGTCCTGATAAGCCTCCTCAACATTGATGGTGCTAGAAGATGCTATGCTCTGCGTAATTTCGTTGGTGAAGAGGCTGTAATGATTCCAGTCAGCCTTATGGAAGTTCCATCACTTCACCTTCTCACTCAGTACTGGGGCCACGAGTTTTGCAGTTGTGAGGGTCGATGTTGAGACAGAAGGAACTTCTCAAACACACATCTGTCAAGGAACCTGTTGTCTGGTCTGGCACTTTCAAAGGCCAAGTCCAGATTGGTTCCAGTGTTCCAGCACCCTGAGGTTAAACTGACTATATAACCTTTGGGTTGTGGAACAGCGTTAAGTTATTATTTGCAGCCCACTCAAACACTCCCAGTTGGATGTGTTGGTTCTGTATCCCCACTGTACATGCTGGCAATTGAAATCACCAGCATATACACATGGGGATGGGAACACCGGAAGGGACGTTGTCAAAAGGTTTGTAGACGCTGATGTTCTTCAGGCCAGCAACATCCACACACAACCATTTGATCTCAAAATCTTCTGGAGACCGACCGGCTAGTGTCCAGGACAGGCTCTCATGGACAAATGTGGCTAGACCATGCTCCCTGCTTGTGACTGACCCAGCTAGTGCAAAGTGTGGAATTACTAGCTTATCAACCAACACAAGTGCAATGGGTCTCCTGGAGGAGGATGATGAGGGCCTTGTTCTTATGGGCCAGGCACTCGACCATGCCAATCTTGCTGGCAGTTGTCCCTTCAATGTTCAACCGGAGCTTCGCAGGTTGCAGGTACTTCTCTAAGCACCCTTGAAAAAGGTATTTCCCTACTATCCAGCGAACTACATTGAACTTCGGCCCTAATGGGTGGGTTTCTCTTCTTCTTTTCTCATCTCTCCTTCCAAAGAGCTATCGACCCATCTCTTTGCTGTGTATCCCCTTCAAGATTCTCGAGCGTCTTTTCTATGCCCGTGTCGAGTCCACCTTTGACCTGCTTCTTCATAGGGAGCAAGCTGGTTTCTGACATGGGAGATCAACCGTAGATCAAGTCATTTTGTTAACTCAGGACATTAAGGAAAGCTTTTTGGCCAAAAAAAAGAAGAAATAAGGCCGGTGCTGTGTTTTTTTTTGTTGATCTCATAGCAGCCAATGATACTGTGTGGCACAGTGGCCTCACCTGCAAGCTTCTGCGTCTGCTGCCAGACAGTCACTAAGGTCAAAATGGTCATGGAGATTGTCACAAACTGCAGCTTCACCCTCATCATTGGAAGTGGAATGCACAGCAGGTTACGACGCCTCAAAAACGGTTTCCCCAGGGATCATTCTTGGCCTCCCTTCTATATAACATCTGCACCTACGACCTGCCGACATCAGTCTTGCAAAAATATGCGTATGCAGACGATTTTGCATGTATGCATTCTTCTGGGGACAGGCAGGCCGTTGAATGTGCTCTTAACCAAGACCTTGTGACACTAGCAGCATAACTCCAAACTTGGCAGCTGAAGATCACTTGGTCAAAAACGGTGTCGGCTGTGTTTCATATGAGCAACAGGGAGGTAGGTTGTAAGCTCAATGTCACACTTGACGAAAAATGTTTGTCCTTCACCCAGATACCAACATACTGGGTGTGAAACTGGACGGGTTGCTTACGTACCACCAACACCTTGAGTCACTGCATGGAAAACTAACTTCACGTGCAGCCCTGATGAGGCAGCTTGTCGGATCGGGATGGGGAGCCAGTGCAGCTGTTCTTCGGACTATTGCCTTGGCCCTTCTGTTCTCAACAGCAGATTACAGAAGGTTGTAGTGTACATACCTGCATCATCAACACAGCAATTAATGACGCACTCCGTGAAGTGACTAGATGTTTGCGTCCCACACCATTGGAAAACCTTCCCATTCTTGCAGGCATCCAGCCTGCTGAACTTCGACAAAGGCAGGCTATGCTATCTCTCCGTTAACAGGCTCTGGTACTAGGTACTAGGTACCAGGTCATCTGCTTTACCACAAGCTGGCAGATCCTGCCAAGCAGCCTCAGCGACTGAGGTCACGGCACCCATTGTGCCAGCTGCAAAACAGTTCCTCAGGACCTTCGAGGAACAAAACATCAATGTGGCATGTTGGGTGGATTATGCTTGGAGTGCAGAATGGCTCAACAGCCCCTCCAGACTGTGCTCCTTCATCCCTGGTGCCGGACCTTGACCACTGGAATTGGCTCTGCCAAGACCAGCATGGATGAGGCTAAACCACCTTCAATCCGATGTTGGGTGCTTCCTTCATCCATGCACAAATGGGGAATGGCCCCTTCAGCTACCTGTGAGTGTGGTATGGAATATCAAGCTGCAGACCATGTTATACAACTATACCAATACTCGCCACCAAATGGCATCCATGGTCTGCAGGTCCTGAATGATGACTTATCAAATAGCTCTCAACCACTTGTCCCAACTTCTAGCCTGGATGGTTTTGGACTCCAGGAGTATAACTTTTCTTCTTCATGAACAAGTGAATGAATGAAAGTAGTATATGTATACCAAGTTTCAGGTCTGTAGCTGCAAGCGTTTGTCCTTCCAAAGTACCATTTTTTACTTCATTTGGCCTGACGTAAACAGGAAGGGGTGTGTCCATATAGATGTACTTTTTACAAATACATTCCCCAGATGACACTGATTTCAAATATATATGGGGTTGTGGGTCTACTCTCTAGTTCCAAGTGTTTTTCAGAAGAAATTTTTAGCATATTTAGCCTTACACACCAAGAGTGTGTGGCCAGGTGGGACCCACCTGGTGTTACTCCTAGAGTCAAGTTGTGTATGCATACCAACTTTTAGGCCTGTAGATCCATACATTTCTCTGGCTACAGTACCATTTTTTTTTGCTTCGTTTGCCCTAGCCCTAGTACTTCAATGCTATTAAGATGACTTCCGCATACCTGATATATTGTGTTGTAAACATTTATATACTGTTGCTATTTTTTTGTTGTTTTTTTGGTTGTTTTTTTGGTTGTTTTTTTATAGGCTGAAGAGTTAATTAAAGTTGAAATGCTATCAATGCTCCGGCATGATTTAATTCAGCATGCTATGGGGAAAATACCGAAGGCTACATTGGGGAAAATTAAGGCTAACTTTGATGCGGACACTTATGAATTTTTGGATGAAGAAGAAAGACAGAAGGTTTGTTAAATGTGGGCCAAATATACTTTATTTAATAGATTGTTATGCTTTGCTTATTTTTTAATTCTTCGAACGAAGTGGTGTGTGTGTGTGTGTGTGTGTGTGTGTGTGTGTGTGTGTGTGTGTGTGTGTGTGTGTGTGTGTGTGTGTGTGTGTGTGTGTGTGTGTGTGTGTGTGTAGATATGAGTGATGTGGGTTTTTTTTTTAATATTATATTATTTTTTTCTGAATGAGTACTTATGAATTTTCTAAAAAATTTGAAAGAAAATACTTTTTTGTTACATGGCATGATGAAGATGTTATAATGATGAAATACTAGGAGGCTTTCTACTCAACAATGCAGACAAATTTAAAAAACAACAACAACAAACTATTATTATTTAGTACAAGAAATACCAATTTTTTTTTCTCTTTGTTAGGGTTGTTTATCAAATCATAAATATTAGGAATCATATTTGAAGTTATGTTCCAAAATTAAAGCTGGGTACAACCCATAATGCAATATTTATTTTTTTTTTTTTTAAATAGCGAAAACCTGCCCTATGGGTGGTTGTTTAGCCCCCCTTTTAGTGGGCTGTAGTCACAAAAGTGTCTGCTTTGAAGGCCTATTGTAATTGTTGTTTTTTTTAAGTGAACATGTGTCGGATTGAAGTGTTTTTAAGTTCCACTTTTGACATTTTTAGCCTTACACACAAAGAGGAAGAGGTGTGGCCAGATTGGATCAATTCCATGTTATTTGCAGAGTCAAGTTGTGTCTATATGACAATGTTTTAGGCCTGGAGCTCTTTTTTCTGGGAAAAGTACCATTTCTGGCTTTTTAATACAGAAAGGGGAATGGCCATATAGATATGCTTATATAATGTTCCCCTGGTGACACTGATTTAAGTATATGTGGGCTTGTGGGTCTAACTTCCAAACGTTCAAATGTGAATCAAGGATACACAGACAGACGGACGGACGGACAGACAGACAGACAGACAGACAGACAGACAGACAGACTATTCATACTTTATAGTATAGATTATTTTTCACTTGTCTGCTCTGTTGTTACCGCAATTAATACAATTAGTAACATCATGGGAAAGCTCTTCACATAATCATGTTTACATTGTGTTTATGTATGATTTTTATGAAAGAATGGAGCTGTATCTTGAAGCATCGTATTTTGTGAAACCATGAAATATATGGATGATATAGATCTAAAAAATTATAGTCACAAGTTTTTTTTACATGCAATGTGTATGTAATTTCTTCTTTTTTTTAAATACTTGGTACCGTAGTTTAAGTTTGTTTTTTCTTTTCTTTTTCTGGAGCCTTCAAAGTCTTTTCCTGAAGCCTGCAATGTCTTTTCCTGAAGCCTGCAATGTCTTTTCCTGACTTTCATTATTCCTATCACCTTTACTTTATGTATGTCAATTTGCCTAGATTCTATCTTCAATTTTCTCAAGGAAATGTACTGATTAATGGTTCCTGTTGAAAACCATTTGGTTACACATGAACAATTCATTTTTCATTTTTACCTTTTTTTACATTTTAAACACCCTTACTATGGATCAAATAGGTTATCATTAACCCCTTGATATGGATAAATACTCTTCATTTAAGCCAGATCCCAAATATTTAGTAATTTGAATTTTTTTTCAATTTTTTTTCAATTTTTTTTCAATTTTTTTTTTTTTTTTTTTTTTTTGGTTTTTTGGTTTTTTGGTTTTTTGGTTTTTTTTTTTTTGGTTTTGGTTTGTTTTTTGTTTTTTTAAGGTGCGTTTTTTTTTTTAAGGTGCGTTTTTTTTTTTTTTTTTTTTTTTTGTGTGTTGTTTTGTTCTATTTATTTTTTCAATTTTTTTTGTTATTTTTGTTGTAACCTAACAATGATTAAGGATTACAATTGGTTTACAACCCTTACATTTATATGCTTCAAAATCAATTTTTTAATGCTCACTGGTTATGTCATTACAACCATCTGTAGGCTCATGATTTACTTGCTGAAGAAATGCTTGTTGTAAAGGAAGGAATGGGACACAAGGAACTCACTACTGCTGAGTATGCTTCAATCTGGGAGGAATGCTACAAGGAGGTGCTCTATGTTCCAGCACAAAATCGCTATACCAGGTGATTCACTTACATTGCCACTTTTATCATTAAGATATGCAGGTGAGACCTGTTTATTTTCTTCTGATTAGAATAGTCCATTTCAGATAACTATTGGGGTATCTTGTCAAATATCATGCACAATTGATACTTTTGACGCTCTCTAGATATATCATTACACTTCATACCCCACGATAAAAACAATATCTTGATTTAGTGACTTAAAATGAAAAGTTGTAAAATGTAGGTAAAAAAATGTGCAATGTAATTGTTACAACGAATTATTGCTTTCCGACTAAAATGTGTATTTTACTGGTGAATCCATTTTATATCCTTCTTTAACACAATAGTATGCATACAATAAAAAGTTAATAAACATTCATCTATATGTAAATAGCTCTTAAGTTTGTTTTGTTGATTGTTTGTGTTTTTTTTTGTGCACCTGTCTCAAGCTGCACTGCTCCGATCTATATAAAACATATCATTTGAATTTGTATGTTATGAGAATTGTTTGTAGGAAAAAGATATTTTTCTAAAGGGTTAAACGAAGTCAGGGGTTAACACCATAGCAACCCTATTTTTTAAATGGCCGATTGAAAGCCAAAAATAGCAGTTCCATTAGGAGTGTAAACTGAACTAGAATACTTAGAGCAAGCATTAAAGGTAAGTAGATTGTTTTCCTTGGCTCATAATCCCTTGAGAGAGTCCCCCTCCTCATCATCAAACCCTGGCAATGCCCATGGGGTAAATCCTCAAAAACTTACTTCAGTATAGAAAGATTTGAATTGTTCATTACAGTGAAGGTGGACACATTTTCGTGAACTACCTTTCTTTGAATACAATCCCTCTTAGTATACAATGGGGTAGTAATGAAAACTATCTTCCTACAATGTTAGGTGGATTGAACACCTAGACAGAGCAAACATGGCATATCTTTATGATGCACAGATAAGTACACCTCAACAAAGAGAATATAGTTCACATTAAGAACCACTTACCTTCACCATAGGGAGACTTGTACACGAAATACTACCACACTTACTAAGTACTTCCCCAAATATGAATCAACATAATAATTAAACAACACAATATGCCTGCATGCAGGCATATTGTGTTCCTTGTTTCTTTGATCGGCTTCATTTTTGTTTGCACAATTTTGATCAATTCATTAAAAAAAATCATAAGAACAAACAAAATAGAATAATGAATATATACAGAAATAATAATTACTTAAGAGATTTACGTATGATAGACTAAGTAGCTTTAAAAGTTTCCCATCCACCCACAATAAATCTATGTCCTTAGAACAAAGTGCAAACTGCATAGTTAGTGCCTCTCTTGCTGTTCCTGAACAAGTTCTTAAGTTAACACTAAAGCTCTCCCAGGAAGATTGACATGAACTGCAGAATTTTGCTTTCAGATCTTCCCCTTTGCTCAAAGTAAATGAAGGGAAGTCACGTCCTCAGACTTAAAAGTTCAACCTGGAATAAGAAGAATCCACTAAGTACGCAACAAACTGGGAGAGCAAGACATATTTTCCTCTTTTTTTTTAAATAGTGGGTTCCCCATAAAATGGACTAATGCACCTGCATTCCATTTGGTCAATTAACGCAAGGCAGAATGTTGTATACTAACTAATGGGACATACAACTGAGTTTGCTGTAGAATAGTTAACTTCTACAGGAATATTGTCAAAATAATGTCCACTGCCTCGTAAGTCTGTTGTCCTTGAAATTAGGAAATCCGTTCTAGTGTTTTGAAAGCATTACTTAATGTTCAACCTTACCCATTGATTTTTTTAATAGAAAGGTAAGAATATTTTGGAGGCATTGTGTAATGCTGAATGATCAGAACCATAGGTTGTGCTTTGGAATGAAATGTTCAAAATTATTTCCCTTACCTAACCCGAGCTATGGATGTTCCTCTTCTTTTTAATTGTAGCAGATTTCACTCACTGGCTTTCTCTTACTGACTGGGGTGACTGATGATTTTTGGAAATCATTTTGGATATTTTTTTGTGCATGAATGGACTGCACAGCCATAATGGAAAAAAAAAAAGAGTTGAGCATTTTAAACTGACTGGTTTACTAAGCTTAACAGAGCTGTGGTATAGTGTCCTTTTGAATTTGCTCAGGTTATGATAATTTGGTTAGATAAGATTACATGTGTGGTTTGTATTACAACTATATGGTTACTCATGTAGGAAAGAAGCTACCTTCTGCTTGGAAAAGTCCAGATTACTCCCTTGGTCAAGTTGTATATGCAGTCAGTGGCTTGAGTATGAATGGAATATAAATCCAGTTCACCTCCTTCTGGTAGACAAATGGAGAGACACTGCAGCTATGGACCAACTGTAGAACCTAAAGCAGAACATGAACATCTTTCTTTAAAATCGGGGGGGGGGGGGGGGGGGAGGGAGGGAGGGGAGGGGGAGGAGGGAATACTGAAAATGTCTACACAACATTATTAGTTGTATGTATACACAAGTGACCTCTTTAGGGCAATTTCTAAATACAGGCACCCTTTGGTCCCAAGGTATCTGGATAAGAGAAGTTTCAATGTCTATCTGTAGCTGTATTATCATAAAGTTATTATTATCACTTGAAGAATCACTATCTTTGGCAGCCACTGCTCCTTTAGTGGACAATTATGTAATATTTTCCTCATGTTTCAGAATGCCCAGCTCCACAATTGAAACTGCTACAGTGTTTTCTCTTCTATCCCAGCCCCTCACAGGGAAGGATAGAACAGTTTAGGCAGCTACAATTGTCAGTTGTGAGAAATAGAAAAGTAAGGAAAATCATGAAAAGGCAATACTTTAAAATTTACCCATTTTAGTAATATTTTTAAAATTTATTTTTCTTGCTTTATAATTTTTTGTTTATTGTTTTTTATGTTGTATAGTCGGATGAGGGAGGTGGAGTGGGTTGTGTGAGATCAATAGACCTTTACCAGAATATTACGGTATGTTTTGGATGCAGAAATATTCCTGTTGTGGCCACAATGCATACAAAGTGGAACCAAAAAATTTATCAGAAAATATGGGGCCATAAAGAACAACCATACAAAGTTTCATTATAATCTGCCCAGTTGTCTAGGATTTCCCGACACAGACAGACAGACAGACAGACAGACAGACAGACGGACAGACAGACAGACAGACAGACAGACAGACAGACAGACAGACATTGTTAATTTATTATTAGGATTATATGATGATAAATATATATTAAAATTTGTTTCTATTTTCTGTTTCAGAGCATCCATGGCTTCAACTAAAGATCGACTGGAGACTCTTGAAAGAAAACTGCAGGGCAATCGACATCAGATGACAAAGCAAGCAAAAAAAGCTGCTAAGTTAGAAAAAATGTTGAAACTACTGACAGGTGGATATCAATCTCGTGCAGCTTCTCTCTCGAAGCAGTTAAATGATGGACATGAGCAAGCTGAGCAGGCGTATATGGAGATGAATACATTCAAACATTTGCAGCAGTTTGAGGGAAATGCTATCCCAAAAAGAATGGAGGTTGATATATTAGAATATTTTATCCGCTATAAGAATGTTATTGTTTATCTAACCCCAAGAGGGGAATCCTGCAGAGGCAGGACCTGAAAATTTGGACTTTACCATGCTTTTAAGGGCAGTTCCATCATGATGAATGTACAGTTCAGACGGTTTAATTCTTAATAACTTTTGATATAGTGGTCCATAATATAGATTTTATATTTCAGCTATTGTAAGGCCTATTGAAGGTATTTACCCATATAGAAGACTTGGGATATTAGTTAGCTATTGGGCAGGAGTAACCATTATAGGGGTGTGACGGATGTACACAGAGAATTTCTGTTTTTGATAACTATATTCTTTAGCTTGAAAATCCTGTGAATTGTGTAATGCTACAAATCTCTCTTTGCTATCAAACTAACTCTAACACACCTGGGTAGGTATGTCACCAGCTTAAAAGAAGAATATATATTTTTCCATTTTGAAAATATTTTTTATATATTGTGACGGACGTACACAATTTGTGTGATGGACAGACGAGTTCAAATGTAGTCAAGAAAACCCCCACATTTCCAGTTAAATGTTGATACAAATAGGAATACAGTGGTCCCTCCCTATTAAGGACCCTCTGAATTAATACCATCTCTATAATAAAACCACTTGCACAGGGTTAGATGGTTCTATTAAGCCCCTCCCAAGTAAGACTCCTCTAAGATAAGACCACCTCCTTTATATGGCCACTTGGCTGGGTCATAATCTTCCTAAGTAAGGCCCCCAAAACTAATTGGCCCCTAACATACTTCCTGAGGTCACAATATTAACTAAAACTTGCCTAGTTGACTGTAACTCTTAGAACATCACTACACTGCATTAGACTAATGGAGTTTGCTGAAACTTCAATACATAACAAATTAGCATGAGAGTTTAGATCCTGTCACAATGTTGTACATATTACATGTCTATCATCCATGTGAAGTCTGACTGGGACTCTAGCTGGTAACCTATTTAAAAGATCTAGCATAGGATGTGCAGTCAGTTTCAGTTGGGACTGGTGTAAGTGTAAGTCCAGTCGAGTATTACAGCGTTTCTGTGTCCTAAGAACATTGCACAACTTTAGTATATAATGGAGTACATGTAATGATGTCCAGTATCTTTCTTAAGACAACACATAATTTTGAATGCGAATATTTGTCTTGTGAGCTTGCAGTTGGTCTAATAAATATATGCAGGTTAACTCCACAATAATATTCATAGATAAATGTATTGTGAGATCCCCGCCATGGCCATGAGCTGTATTCCCAATAAAGACCACCTCACTAATAAGACCAGTTAAAGTGATCCCATGGGTGGCCTTTATATGGAGGGACCAACTGTACGTAAACATTTTCATTATAAAATGAACTATCTAGTATTACTCATTTTAATTGGGTGGGGAAGGGGAAATGGTTACATTTCTCACTTGTAGATAATATCACCACATAAAATCATCACCAGAGTGTGTCAACAAGATCAGACCATTTCCAGGCTAGTACCACTTTAAAAAAAACAACAATAATCTCTGTGTATAATGTTGGAAGTAACAGGGATACCTGTTAGCATATATATGAAAGTAAAAAATATTTCTTTAAAATAAAACTTGTAAGTAGCAATGACGTGTCAGCAAAAAGTGCAGAAACAAAAATTCTGTGGCAGTTTGTTACAAAAGTCCTTACTTCACTGATTCCTGTGACCTTAGAATTGTACATATAGTGTGACAGTTCTGTTAACTTAGAGTAATTATTCTGCATGAGCTAGCTACGAGCAAAATGAAGAGGTGGGGCATCACATCTTACACATCCTACACATTATGTGAGAATGTGGAATGAAGTAGGGAATTTTGTAACATACACTCACAGAATTCTTGTTTCTGCACTTTTTGCTGACACATCATCCCACTTACCAGTTCTATTTCAAAGAAGTATTTTTTACTTTCACTTGTTTCCTTTTGTTTTTTACACTGTCAGATAATATTTTTAAAGTGGCAGTAATAGTAGTAGTAGCAGTAGAGAAGCTGCAATTGGTAGTGTAGAGCCTCAGGGGAGAGAAACTTACTGTTAGCAGTGTAGAGCTTCAGAGAGGCTCACTGCCAAATGCAGAGTGAATTAACAGTTAGCTAGCTATAGCAATGCTATGGCTAGCTGTAACAAATTTAGCTAAATAATTTGACTTACATTCAAGATTTGAAAGTGTAGTTCTGGTGGAGTTTCTTTATCTCAAAGTCGTGACTTCACCTCCTTTAAAAATTTTATTTAATGATATTCATAGCCTCACGTGTGAACTGGTTTTAAATTCTGCGCGTAGATGAATTGGTAATGTCAAAATGGCAGCTTCAACTTAACACTGCAGCTATTAGTTTGGGATATACTTCGGTAGTTTGTTGGCATGTCAAAGCAAATGAAGTGGTTGTGGACCTAGTCCCAAAAAATAGTAAGCTGTTTGTATAACTATTGCATGATTTGCTATAGCCAGCTACGCTCTAGCCCTGGAAATGAAGAAAAGAAATAATAAGAAGAAAGATGGAGAACATTTGGTGATTTAGACCAGTCTCCGCTTGCTACTTTAGCTATTGATTTGGAGGACAGAAACTATCTTGGTAGTTTGTGTTGCAGTTTATGTGGACTACAGGTGAGTTTTGTGGCCTAGGTTTGAGCCATAGCAGAGAAAGTGAAGCTTACATGTTGTATTAGTCAATGAGGCTGCCATATATATTTTTTGATCATCCCTACATAGAGAGTACTACTGTACTCTCTGATATAACTCACAATTGTATATACCTATCTATGTAGTGGCTAATGGCCTGCCAAACTAAGACACCTGAAAATTGGCATGCATTTATAGGAGGATGGGTGTTTGCCTTAGTACAGTCATTACCCAGTTTGATGATTAGGGACCAAGCTTTTTTGCTGTTATGGGTCATGTTAGTCTTCTTAAGCAGGGTTTACCACTCTTCCTTCCTCTGTTCACTGATGGATAACATCAGGCTTTCTCTGACGTCAATGGTTTCATTGGAGAATGGGTCTGCTTCATACATTTGTTGGTACTGCTCATAGAGGAGTTTTGCTGTCATCGTTCAGACCAGGGATGTATGATGTCTGCATCCTCGAGGTATAGATGATCTAGCTGTTTTACGAACAGTTTCAGTAGACAGATTGTAACCATCTTGAGGTACAGAGTCAACTGACTTTTCGAGTTTGTCAGTTAATTTTGCCAATTAGTTTTCTTATAGTTGAATCGTCGGCGAAATGGCACAATCCGTGGGCTGACAGCTGATATTGCAGACAAGGTGACTGCTGGACGATGTTGTGAATGAGGTATCGGATCCAGAATAGCTCTCACAGATGAAAGTTGAAGGTTGTTTTGCCTCAATTATAAGCGTTAGATGGTTTGCTTCTGCCCATAACTCCACTAGTTCACCGGTTCTGTTAGTTTGACTATAGCCCCAAGTGCTTGAGTGGCTATTCAAATTGCCAATAACAACCCAGAGGTGTATGTTTAAAGCATTCATCCCAGATGGGAAAGCATAGGTCGTATTTGGTGGTTTATAGACATTTGTGACTGCCATATCACCTAGCCATACTGTAATGATTTCATTATCATTTTCCTCAGATGTGAGCGTGGAAGTTACAGAAAGGCCATTCTTTACAAAGACTGCACTTCCGTACTTTTCATGTGGTCATTCTGCCACTAATGTCATTCCAGCTATTTGGGATGGCTTTGGTTTGGCCTTCAGTGTGTCTCTTGCAGACATTTTGCATGTGGCAGTTGGTCACTGGCAATCTTTCCAAGTAGGTGTTCTTTCTCCGAACTTAATCCCTCTGTGTTGAATGCAATGACTTTGAAAGCCGGCCCTGAAAGGGGCCTTGCATTAATTATTGGGCAAGTCGATGTAACCATTGTTTTAGAAGTTGATCCAGTGTTAGAAGTCATTGGTTTCCAATAAAACAGCATTCCAGGTGGGCGATGGGGATGTTGACTTCTTCCTCCCATTACCCTCATTGCCAGGGCCAATGACAACATTAAACATTATGAAGGATAACTAAAACTCCATTTTTAGACCTTGTACTCCATTTCAATATAAGAGATATGTATGTAAGTAGGCATGCAGCATTCCTGTTCATTTTCAGAAAGGTCAGGTTGTTTTTGGAGGCATGGTGTAGTAGATTGACTAAAGATAGATTGCCAATATTTATATTCTTTAGTTTGAAACTCAAATGGGGCATTATTTTTTGTGTAATTACTACTTGGCGTGCATTATAGCATTAAGCAAGCATAAACAAGGTTGGGAGGGGAGGGGGGAGAATTAAGCAAGCATAAACAAGGTTGGGGGGGGGGGGGGGGGAGGGGGGAGAATAGGGGGAAACTTGAAGAAAAAAGGGGTGGTGAAGAAGAAAGGATTAATGAGAGAAGGAATTGATTAAATAATGAAGGAAGACAAAACAAAAAGGAAAGAAGAAAAAATATAGAAAGAAAAGCACCCACACCTAGATTTGAACCCAGGATTTTCCTCTTAGTATACCTGTGCCGTATTCCATTTGACTTTTTTTGTTCCTGGAAGACATTCAACTAATGACCACTTTTTATGGATTTTTTGTATGAAAAATTGGATACCTGAGTGATGGCAATCCAAAATTTTGAGTTAAAAACCATCCCCTTATGTGTCTGGTGCAAACCCTTAAAGTTTTGTTCCTTGAAATTGTGGGTAGGATTTTAGTTTTGTATGGTTGACTGTCATTTTAAAACCTTAGGATAACTGACTTCTAAGTACTACAAAGATAAATACTGTATTTTTTTTTAAATGAGAAAAAAAAAATTGACTGACTGCTCACGATATGCAAAAATATATGTTGTGAATTATCCTCTTATCTGATTGTCCATGCAAATGTATTTTTAACATGGCTAATTTTTTAAAATTGATATTCGTCATATTCTAATGAATGCCACTTAATTAAAGATAATCCTTTTTGATGACTTTTTTTTTTTTTTAATATGTAATACTCAATACCGTTTAAGACTCAATAATGGTCCAGTATACTGAGGTGTTATGTTTTTTTTTTATGTTGGATGTTTGATTTGTTGTTGCTTTCAAATAATTTGAAGTGTATTTCTTGTAATAAAATGTATTTTACATTGTCTGTAGAGTTTGAAAGAAGAAGTATTTCACCAAACTGAACGAGAAAGTTATCTGCAAGTGGAATACTCCAATTTAATGTTTGCCAGAAACAACATATTGGAACAAATAAAGGGACATGAGTTATTAGTTCAGGAAAATAAAGGACTCTAAGTTGTTGATATTTGAATAGAATCGGAGGAGGTGAGGGGGGGGGGGGGGGGCTTGCATACTTAGTTCTGTTATCTAATATGGTTTTTTTTTTGTTTTTTTTTTGGTTATTGGATGTTGTTGTTTTCTTTCAGCTATCATAAATGCCTATTGTGAATGGCAAGAATCATACATGATCTTTACTGTTTGGTGTACTGTTGTAACAAAAATGTCTGCCTGCAATGCATATCTTGTAAACATTTAGAAAAGAGAATGTAATTAAATCTGGCTACAAATACTTAAAGAAACATCTTGTAAACATAGCTGGTCTTTTTTCTTTTTTTTTGGTATCACATGATTTATTCTTAGGTATCTGCATGGAGTAATATGTTGTACAATATGGAGTATGGTAGTGTAGATTATTGAGTGTAATAGTGTGCATTGCACAATACAACAGTGTACAGGCCCGTATCTAGGGGATGAAATAGCTGGAAGAGCAGTCTGCCAGGGGAAAGGAAAGCACTTTGGCCAAAACATCTGAGATTGAATTATATATTCTTATCTCGATCAAACCATTATAAAAGAAGAAAAACAATTAACAGTACACGTATGATGGTACTGATAATATTAATATCACACTCAATGACATTGAAATCTCCAATCATAAATATCTTTAGCCTGTGCTGGTGATTCAATACATCCAGTGCTGTGAATAAAGAAGTCTGGGATCGAGGCTAATGCAAGCATGCTTATCATGTTCCAATTATTATGTTGATTCATGTTTGGGGATGTACATATTGTTCTATGTGCACAGGGCTCCCTATGCTGAAGGTAAGTAGTATACTTTCAGAGAAATCTACATAGGTTTGTCCAGAATGATGGTACAAACACAGACAGGCAAAAAGACAGACACATCTTGTCTACATATATATATTTAAAAAAAGGGGAACGTGAACCTAAAAATCTTTTGAACGGGATGATTCAAGCAAATCTGATAGCATACAAAGACTCGGTGCATCTGTGGGCATATTTATGTCACCAAGAAATCTATGAAATGGTGAGTTTGAATTCTTGAAATTTTAAATGCCATCACCAAGCTATATTGAAATTTAAAAAAATGTATTTAAAAACTGCTTCTTTTTAAAATAGAAAACATACCAAACTGGTCTTATATTCTTGTATTAATAGAGCTAGTGATGTGTGTGCGTGCATGCGTGTGCGTGCGCGCGCGTGTGTGTGTGTGCATGCTTGTAAGCAGCATATACCCAGCATTTCCCAGCCAATGTCAACATGTAACATTATAGAAACCACTCAAATTTTGGCCTAGTTGGTCCTTTAATTAGCTTTAGCAAAATAACTTCCTGTGGTGTAGCTAATAGCAACCCACACCAATTTTGACACCCACATATGGTTAGCAATGATCATCAGTTACTTGGGAGTTTTATATGCCAAGCATAGTGACCTCCCATTTGTCCACACCTGGAAGAGCTAAAAAAGCCCAAAAAAAGGCTCTTTGTGGTCCACCATTTTTCAAAATGAACAATTCATAGTTGTTTACACACTACCATTCCAAAGAGGTATTAATACATTTAACATTGCATGCCCTGTTGAGAAAACAGAAACCTATCATCGATTTCAAAGGGAGAGTAGAGTTTGAAGAACTCATAAATAGGGTGCCATGAAAGCTTCTTGTGGAAAGACACCTGTACATCAAAATTTAGGGCTAGTAAAGGTTCCACAAGGAGAACAGTGTTATACACACAGGCACTAAATTTCAGATCAAACAAATTCACTGCAAACAATTTAGACTGTTATAATATTGTTGATAGCCAAATATTATTAGATTTGCACAGGCAAGCTCATAGAAAAAAAAAACAAAAAAACACAGAACTAAGGACAACTGCAAAACAGTTACACAGCACTGGTGTTCCTTAAATCAACTACAGAGGAGTGCAGGATGGAGATCATGGGGGGGGGGGGGGGGGGGTGATCATACAAGTGGGGTGATCATGACAAACAGGTACTGGAAGCTTGTGTTATTATTCACATTTTCACATTCAATCAACATATCAAAGCCAATATTCATAGAAATAATTAATAATATAGCATGTGTCCAGGGTTACTACATTCCTTCCCCCTTAGTTTGAACCTTTTCATGATACCGATCAGGCAGTTATCAAACATGGGACAATCTTTGGACAGAAGGTGTTGGCTGCAGAAGAGATGTGGGGTTACTGTCCACTGGGGTTGTGGCAGATGTGGAGGTTGGTGTTAGCAAGGAATCATCATCCCAGTCCACTGGTTGTTCGTTCTCTTTTTCACACATTCGTTGTTGGATGTGCTCCATGTGTCTTCAACAGATGCCTCCATCTGCAAATTCAATATGGAAGGTTAGAGGTCCTTTCTTTTCATTAATGATCCTAGCTAGCCATACTGGACCATTGCTGAGAAATTCTTCACAAAAACAGATCATCTAACTAAGGTCTGTTTGCACTGACTTGTGCCCTGGGGAAACATTAATAACTTGGCCAATACTCAACAAATCTCCAGATTTCAAGGACCAACAAACTCATGACGCTCCAGACGTTCTTTTGGTACTATTCTTGAAGAAATTAACCACCCCTAGGCAAAGTTAGCTGTATGTCCCATCCATATGGAATGCAAGCGCAAAATATCCCTTTGAAGGCTAAAGTCCACTGCAGAACTCTAGCAGTTCTTCAAGTGGAATACATAAAAAGAAGCACAGAATTGATTCTTGTTGTTTTAGCTGGACCCTAACTCCAAGTAATCATATACCTTGTAATAACTTCTCCTTCGCTCAAGGCTAGTGGCTGAAGGTAAAGATTTGTTGTTCATATCAATCACCTCAAGTGGAGTGATGAAGTGTCCAACTTTAAGAAGTTGGTCAAAAAGAGCAAGGAAGGCAATATCCATGCTTTTTGCAATTTATTCCAGGGACATAACATGCCTGTTTGCCACATACAAATTTCTCACCATTAAGTAATTTTTATTGCTTCTGTATTTCTTTTTGTATATTCATTACTTCTTTGGTGTGTTCTTTATCATTTCAATGAATGAATAAACTTGTGTAAGACAAAAAAACTTTTGTTGAATACATGGGAAATGAAATCAATAGCAAACACCAATTGTGAGGTACATAAATTAGTGGAAAAATGATGATAAGGTATAAATAGCTAAATATAAGATGCATGAATTAATGATAAATGATGACAAGGTGAAAGCTTGAAGTGGACTGTTACCAGGGATGAGATAGTAGAATTAAGGTAAAGTTGGTTGAGAGTGATTTTTAAGTTGGAAAGGGATGAAGATATTCTAATATGGAGTGGAAGACAGTTTCACGGTTCTGTGGCAGGGGGAATGAAGAGAAGGGAATTTTGATATTGAAGGGATGATAGTGATGAGAAGATGGGATACGAATTAATGCTAGGTGGATGATGTCTGGAGGAAAATAAATAAGGTTGGTAAATATTCCAATGAGAAGCAGAGGCTTGAGCACAATCTACAATAAAAGATACACTAATGTGAGAGAAGTGAGTTAGGAATGGGACAAGTTGATTGTGGGGGGAAAAGATAAAGATCAGAAATTGAGTTTATTTTTTCAAGAAGTGAAGACAGTAATGAGTCATTGACATCGAAATCACCTTCAAAAATAAGGTCTTGCATGGAAAGGTAAAGGATTGAGAGGAGGATAAAAAGAGTGGCAAGCAAATGATATAGATGATCAGGTGAGGAGGGGCATCCAACGCAGGAAAAATAATATATGAGTTTTTTTTATTGTTTGTCATATTATTTCCATTGATGTTAATCCATGTTTTGGAAAGTACTTAGTCCAGTCTTGCCGGCTATATGTCCCTACAAGTTCTTGATGTGACCCATTTCACTTAGTTGAGGTGTACTAAAATCTGTATCGCAAGGATGTGTCCATGATTGCATGGTCGAGGGGTTCAACTCTCCCAAATTGAAGGAAGATAATTCTTAGTATTATCCCATTTTTTTTTGTTGGGGGGGGGGGGGGGGGGGGGGGGGGGGGTGTGTGTGTGTGACAAATCTCTATACTTTAAGAAATTTCACGAGGTTATGTTCAAAACCACTGTATTGAATGTTTCAATTCTCCCTGTACAGAAGGAAAAATTTGCAAGGATATATCCCATAGTAATAACCAGGATTTGATGAGGGGGGCTCTCTTCTAATTATTGAGGTGTTATTGGTTTTCCATGGAGTGCTGGTCATCACACTTGTGAGGAGTATTGGCATGACATTTTGTCTCAGAATAGGTACTGGTCTGGCAGTTAGACTCGGAAGGGTTACTAGATTGGCAGTTTGACTTGAAGAAGAGGACTGCTTCTGAGACACAAGGTCAGTATCAGAGTTAACAGTACAGCAACATGACAGAGAAGAAGCAGGCTCTGTAAATATATAAGCATGTTATCACATATAAATAATAATTCCTAGCCCTAAACCTATATATTCCC
>OZ017787.1:13165939-13268439 GCA_963969325.1 Lycopodina hypogea
TGTTCATGTTCTGCTTTAGGTTCTACAGTTGGTCAAGAGCTGCAGTGTCTCTCCATTTGTCTACCAGAAGGAGGTGAACTGGATTTATATTCCATTCATACTCAAGCCACTGACTGCATATACAACTTGACCAAGGGAGTAATCTGGACTTTTCCAAGCAGAAGGTAGCTTCTTTCCTACATGAGTAACCATATAGTTGTAATACAAACCACACATGTAATCTTATCTAACCAAATTATCATAACCTGAGCAAATTCAAAAGGACACTATACCACAGCTCTGTTGTTAAGCTTAGTAAACCAGTCAGTTTAAAATGCTCAACTCTTTTTTTTTTTCCATTATGGCTGTGCAGTCCATTCATGCACAAAAAAATATCCAAAATGATTTCCAAAAATCATCAGTCACCCCAGTCAGTAAGAGAAAGCCAGTGAGTGAAATCTGCTACAATTAAAAAGAAGAGGAACATCCATAGCTCGGGTTAGGTAAGGGAAATAATTTTGAACATTTCATTCCAAAGCACAACCTATGGTTCTGATCATTCAGCATTACACAATGCCTCCAAAATATTCTTACCTTTCTATTAAAAAAATCAATGGGTAAGGTTGAACATTAAGTAATGCTTTCAAAACACTAGAACGGATTTCCTAATTTAAAGGACAACAGACTTACGAGGCAGTGGACATTATTTTGACAATATTCCTGTAGAAGTTAACTATTCTACAGCAAACTCAGTTGTATGTCCCATTAGTTAGTATACAACATTCTGCCTTGCGTTAATTGACCAAATGGAATGCAGGTGCATTAGTCCATTTTATGGGGAACCCACTATTTAAAAAAAAGAGGAAAATATGTCTTGCTCTCCCAGTTTGTTGCGTACTTAGTGGATTCTTCTTATTCCAGGTTGAACTTTTAAGTCTGAGGACGTGACTTCCCTTCATTTACTTTGAGCAAAAGGGGAAGATCTGAAAGCAAAATTCTGCAGTTCATGTCAATCTTCCTGGGAGAGCTTTAGTGTTAACTTAAGAACTTGTTCAGGAACAGCAAGAGAGGCACTAACTATGCAGTTTGCACTTTGTTCTAAGGACATAGATTTATTGTGGGTGGATGGGAAACTTTTAAAGCTACTTAGTCTATCATACGTAAATCTCTTAAGTAATTATTATTTCTGTATATATTCATTATTCTATTTTGTTTGTTCTTATGATTTTTTTTAATGAATTGATCAAAATTGTGCAAACAAAAATGAAGCCGATCAAAGAAACAAGGAACACAATATGCCTGCATGCAGGCATATTGTGTTGTTTAATTATTATGTTGATTCATATTTGGGGAAGTACTTAGTAAGTGTGGTAGTATTTCGTGTACAAGTCTCCCTATGGTGAAGGTAAGTGGTTCTTAATGTGAACTATATTCTCTTTGTTGAGGTGTACTTATCTGTGCATCATAAAGATATGCCATGTTTGCTCTGTCTAGGTGTTCAATCCACCTAACATTGTAGGAAGATAGTTTTCATTACTACCCCATTGTATACTAAGAGGGATTGTATTCAAAGAAAGGTAGTTCACGAAAATGTGTCCACCTTCACTGTAATGAACAATTCAAATCTTTCTATACTGAAGTAAGTTTTTGAGGATTTACCCCATGGGCATTGCCAGGGTTTGATGATGAGGAGGGGGACTCTCTCAAGGGATTATGAGCCAAGGAAAACAATCTACTTACCTTTAATGCTTGCTCTAAGCATTCTAGTTCAGTTTACACTCCTAATGGAACTGCTATTTTTGGCTTTCAATCGGCCATTTAAAAAATAGGGTTGCTATGGTGTTAACCCCTGACTTCGTTTAACCCTTTAGAAAAATATCTTTTTCCTACAAACAATTCTCATAACATACAAATTCAAATGATATGTTTTATATAGATCGGAGCAGTGCAGCTTGAGACAGGTGCACAAAAAAAAAACACAAACAATCAACAAAACAAACTTAAGAGCTATTTACATATAGATGAATGTTTATTAACTTTTTATTGTATGCATACTATTGTGTTAAAGAAGGATATAAAATGGATTCACCAGTAAAATACATATTTTAGTCGGAAAGCAATAATTCGTTGTAACAATTACATTGCACATTTTTTTACCTACATTTTACAACTTTTCATTTTAAGTCACTAAATCAAGATATTGTTTTTATCGTGGGGTATGAAGTGTAATGATATATCTAGAGAGCGTCAAAAGTATCAATTGTGCATGATATTTGACAAGATACCCCAATAGTTATCTGAAATGGACTATTCTAATCAGAAGAAAATAAACAGGTCTCACCTGCATATCTTAATGATAAAAGTGGCAATGTAAGTGAATCACCTGGTATAGCGATTTTGTGCTGGAACATAGAGCACCTCCTTGTAGCATTCCTCCCAGATTGAAGCATACTCAGCAGTAGTGAGTTCCTTGTGCCCCATTCCTTCCTTTACAACAAGCATTTCTTCAGCAAGTAAATCATGAGCCTACAGATGGTTGTAATGACATAACCAGTGAGCATTAAAAAATTGATTTTGAAGCATATAAATGTAAGGGTTGTAAACCAATTGTAATCCTTAATCATTGTTAGGTTACAACAAAAATAACAAAAAAAATTGAAAAAATAAGTAGAACAAAACAACACACAAAAAAAAAAAAAAAAAAAAAAAAAACGCACCTTAAAAAATAAAAAAAAAACCAAAACCAAAACAAAAAAAAACCAAAAAACCAAAAAAAAAAAAAAAAAAAAAAAAAAAAAAAAAAAATTGAAAAAAAATTGAAAAAAAATTGAAAAAAAATTCAAATTACTAAATATTTGGGATCTGGCTTAAATGAAGAGTATTTATCCATATCAAGGGGTTAATGATAACCTATTTGATCCATAGTAAGGGTGTTTAAAATGTAAAAAAAGGTAAAAATGAAAAATGAATTGTTCATGTGTAACCAAATGTTTTCAACAGGAACCATTAATCAGTACATTTCCTTGAGAAAATTGAAGATAGAATCTAGGCAAATTGACATACATAAAGTAAAGGTGATAGGAATAATGAAAGTCAGGAAAAGACATTGCAGGCTTCAGGAAAAGACATTGCAGGCTTCAGGAAAAGACTTTGAAGGCTCCAGAAAAAGAAAAGAAAAAACAAACTTAAACTACGGTACCAAGTATTTAAAAAAAAGAAGAAATTACATACGCATTGCATGTAAAAAAAACTTGTGACTATAATTTTTTAGATCTATATCATCCATATATTTCATGGTTTCACAAAATACGATGCTTCAAGATACAGCTCCATTCTTTCATAAAAATCATACATAAACACAATGTAAACATGATTATGTGAAGAGCTTTCCCATGATGTCACTAATTGTATTAATTGTGGTAACAACAGAGCAGACAAGTGAAAAATAATCTATACTATAAAGTATGAATAGTCTGTCTGTCTGTCTGTCTGTCTGTCTGTCTGTCTGTCTGTCTGTCTGTCTGTCTGTCTGTCTGTCCGTCCGTCCGTCCGTCCGTCTGTCTGTGTATCCTTGATTCACATTTGAACGTTTGGAAGTTAGACCCACAAGCCCACATATACTTAAATCAGTGTCACCAGGGGAACATTATATAAGCATATCTATATGGCCATTCCCCTTTCTGTATTAAAAAGCCAGAAATGGTACTTTTCCCAGAAAAAAGAGCTCCAGGCCTAAAACATTGTCATATAGACACAACTTGACTCTGCAAATAACATGGAATTGATCCAATCTGGCCACACCTCTTCCTCTTTGTGTGTAAGGCTAAAATGTCAAAAGTGGAACTTAAAAACACTTCAATCCGACACATGTTCACTTAAAAAAAACAACAATTACAATAGGCCTTCAAAGCAGACACTTTTGTGACTACAGCCCACTAAAAGGGGGGCTAAACAACCACCCATAGGGCAGGTTTTCGCTATTTAAAAAAAAAAAATAATAATAAATATTGCATTATGGGTTGTACCCAGCTTTAATTTTGGAACATAACTTAAAATATGATTCCTAATATTTATGATTTGATAAACAACCCTAACAAAGAGAAAAAAGATTGGTATTTCTTGTACTAAATAATAATAGTTTGTTGTTGTTGTTTTTTAAATTTGTCTGCATTGTTGAGTAGAAAGCCTCCTAGTATTTCATCATTATAACATCTTCATCATGCCATGTAACAAAAAAGTATTTTCTTTCAAATTCTTTAGAAAATTCATAAGTACTCATTCAGAAAAAAATAATATAATATTAAAAAAAAACCCACATCACTCATATCTACACACACACACACACACACACACACACACACACACACACACACACACACACACACACACACACACACACACACACACACACACACACACACACACACACCACTTCGTTCGAAGAATTAAAAAATAAGCAAAGCATAACAATCTATTAAATAAAGTATATTTGGCCCACATTTAACAAACCTTCTGTCTTTCTTCTTCATCCAAAAATTCATAAGTGTCCGCATCAAAGTTAGCCTTAATTTTCCCCAATGTAGCCTTCGGTATTTTCCCCATAGCATGCTGAATTAAATCATGCCGGAGCATTGATAGCATTTCAACTTTAATTAACTCTTCAGCCTATAAAAAAACAACCAAAAAAACAACCAAAAAAACAACAAAAAAATAGCAACAGTATATAAATGTTTACAACACAATATATCAGGTATGCGGAAGTCATCTTAATAGCATTGAAGTACTAGGGCTAGGGCAAACGAAGCAAAAAAAAATGGTACTGTAGCCAGAGAAATGTATGGATCTACAGGCCTAAAAGTTGGTATGCATACACAACTTGACTCTAGGAGTAACACCAGGTGGGTCCCACCTGGCCACACACTCTTGGTGTGTAAGGCTAAATATGCTAAAAATTTCTTCTGAAAAACACTTGGAACTAGAGAGTAGACCCACAACCCCATATATATTTGAAATCAGTGTCATCTGGGGAATGTATTTGTAAAAAGTACATCTATATGGACACACCCCTTCCTGTTTACGTCAGGCCAAATGAAGTAAAAAATGGTACTTTGGAAGGACAAACGCTTGCAGCTACAGACCTGAAACTTGGTATACATATACTACTTTCATTCATTCACTTGTTCATGAAGAAGAAAAGTTATACTCCTGGAGTCCAAAACCATCCAGGCTAGAAGTTGGGACAAGTGGTTGAGAGCTATTTGATAAGTCATCATTCAGGACCTGCAGACCATGGATGCCATTTGGTGGCGAGTATTGGTATAGTTGTATAACATGGTCTGCAGCTTGATATTACATACCACACTCACAGGTAGCTGAAGGGGCCATTCCCCATTTGTGCATGGATGAAGGAAGCACCCAACATCGGATTGAAGGTGGTTTAGCCTCATCCATGCTGGTCTTGGCAGAGCCAATTCCAGTGGTCAAGGTCCGGCACCAGGGATGAAGGAGCACAGTCTGGAGGGGCTGTTGAGCCATTCTGCACTCCAAGCATAATCCACCCAACATGCCACATTGATGTTTTGTTCCTCGAAGGTCCTGAGGAACTGTTTTGCAGCTGGCACAATGGGTGCCGTGACCTCAGTCGCTGAGGCTGCTTGGCAGGATCTGCCAGCTTGTGGTAAAGCAGATGACCTGGTACCTAGTACCTAGTACCAGAGCCTGTTAACGGAGAGATAGCATAGCCTGCCTTTGTCGAAGTTCAGCAGGCTGGATGCCTGCAAGGATGGGAAGGTTTTCCAATGGTTGGGACGCAAACATCTAGTCACTTCACGGAGTGCGTCATTAATTGCTGTGTTGATGATGCAGGTATGTACACTACAACCTTCTGTAATCTGCTGTTGAGAACAGAAGGGCCAAGGCAATAGTCCGAAGAACAGCTGCACTGGCTCCCCATCCCGATCCGACAAGCTGCCTCATCAGGGCTGCACGTGAAGTTAGTTTTCCATGCAGTGACTCAAGGTGTTGGTGGTACGTAAGCAACCCGTCCAGTTTCACACCCAGTATGTTGGTATCTGGGTGAAGGACAAACATTTTTCGTCAAGTGTGACATTGAGCTTACAACCTACCTCCCTGTTGCTCATATGAAACACAGCCGACACCGTTTTTGACCAAGTGATCTTCAGCTGCCAAGTTTGGAGTTATGCTGCTAGTGTCACAAGGTCTTGGTTAAGAGCACATTCAACGGCCTGCCTGTCCCCAGAAGAATGCATACATGCAAAATCGTCTGCATACGCATATTTTTGCAAGACTGATGTCGGCAGGTCGTAGGTGCAGATGTTATATAGAAGGGAGGCCAAGAATGATCCCTGGGGAAACCGTTTTTGAGGCATCGTAACCTGCTGCGCATTCCACTTCCAATGATGAGGGTGAAGCTGCAGTTTGTGACAATCTCCATGACCATTTTGACCTTAGTGACTGTCTGGCAGCAGACGCAGAAGCTTGCAGGTGAGGCCACTGTGCCACACAGTATCATTGGCTGCTATGAGATCAACAACAAAAAACACAGCACCGGCCTTATTTCTTCTTTTTTTTGGCCAAAAAGCTTTCCTTAATGTCCTGAGTTAACCAAATGACTTGATCTACGGTTGATCTCCCATGTCAGAAACCAGCTTGCTCCCTATGAAGAAGCAGGTCAAAGGTGGACTCGACACGGGCATAGAAAAGACGCTCGAGGATCTTGAAGGGGATACACAGCAAAGAGATGGGTCGATAGCTCTTTGGAAGGAGAGATGAGAAAAGAAGAAGAGAAACCCACCCATTAGGGCCGAAGTTCAATGTAGTTCGCTGGATAGTAGGGAAATACCTTTTTCAAGGGTGCTTAGAGAAGTACCTGCAACCTGCGAAGCTCCGGTTGAACATTGAAGGGACAACTGCCAGCAAGATTGGCATGGTCGAGTGCCTGGCCCATAAGAACAAGGCCCTCATCATCCTCCTCCAGGAGACCCATTGCACTTGTGTTGGTTGATAAGCTAGTAATTCCACACTTTGCACTAGCTGGGTCAGTCCCAAGCAGGGAGCATGGTCTAGCCACATTTGTCCATGAGAGCCTGTCCTGGACACTAGCCGGTCGGTCTCCAGAAGATTTTGAGATCAAATGGTTGTGTGTGGATGTTGCTGGCCTGAAGAACATCAGCGTCTACAAACCTTTTGACAACGTCCCTTCCGGTGTTCCCATCCCCATGTGTATATGCTGGTGATTTCAATTGCCAGCATGTACAGTGGGGATACAGAACCAACACATCCAACTGGGAGTGTTTGAGTGGGCTGCAAATAATAACTTAACGCTGTTCCACAACCCAAAGGTTATATAGTCAGTTTAACCTCAGGGTGCTGGAACACTGGAACCAATCTGGACTTGGCCTTTGAAAGTGCCAGACCAGACAACAGGTTCCTTGACAGATGTGTGTTTGAGAAGTTCCTTCTGTCTCAACATCGACCCTCACAACTGCAAAACTCGTGGCCCCAGTACTGAGTGAGAAGGTGAAGTGATGGAACTTCCATAAGGCTGACTGGAATCATTACAGCCTCTTCACCAACGAAATTACGCAGAGCATAACATCTTCTAGCACCATCAATGTTGAGGAGGCTTATCAGGACTTCTGCAGTGCCCTTATTAGTGCAATCAAAAGATCTATTCCATGTGGTTGCAGAAACAACTACATACCATGTTGGGATGAGAAGTGTGAGAGTTCTTATTGCACTTTCCTGGACGCTCTCAATGGGGAAAAGTCCAGCACAGCTGTCCCATCTTGACCATCACAAACGTATACAATGGAATGAAGCCATCAATTCCATTGACATCTCACACTCCAGCCACTTAGCATGGAGTACCCTCATACACAACTTGACTCTGGGAGTAATGTGGGACTGGGTGTCCTAGTCACATCTCTTCCTATGGAAGTCAGGCTAAAAACATTTTTCTTCGCCTGACACAAATATGGGAAGGGGTATGGCCTTATAGACAGACGTTCTTAAAACATTCCCCTGGCGATACTGATTCCAAATATTATGGGCTTGTGGGTATTCCTACCAAGTACAAGTGCTTTCTAAAAGTACAATTTTGGTCTTACACACGAAGGTGTGGCCAGGTGGGACCCACCCCATATTATTCACAGAGTCAAGTTGTGTGGGTATGCCAAGTTTTAGGCCTATAGCTCCGTGTTTTTGGTGGTGAATTACAACCATTGGTGTTGTTTTTTTTGTTTTGTTTTTTTTAATACAGAAATGATTGCAGCCATATAGACATACCTAAAATGTTCCCCTGGTGACATTGATTCAAAATATATTGGATTTGTGGGTATAACTTCAACCATTCAAGAGTGAATCGAGGATGCTCGAACAGACAGGCTATTCCCACTTTATAGTACCAGTACACCTGTTGCAACTTGGCTGCACAATATTGGTGGAACAAAACACTAGACCAAAATTTGCTGATAGCAGTTCGGAGAGGAAATAAGGGTTCTGGCAGTCATACTTTTATACCATTTGTTGTTGAAACCACACCCGCCACTACAGCCACGGGAAGATAATAGCAGCCATGGTCACATGGATATGACATGCCAAATTTTAATTTGTGGTTTCTGTCTGTCCGGAAAACGCTATTACCATCTATTGGGTGTGGCCATATGCGTACTTTTGGAGTTCAATTAAATCTTGTTACATGTGATTGCTCTTCTTGACTTATTGGGTTGTGTCCATTAATAGTTTATGGGTGTTGCTAACAGAAACGTATTAATACTTACCTGGTCACACGCCAAGTTTCATCCTCATTGTTTCTTGTCAAAAAAAACAAATTGTGTGTGGGTGTTGCTATAGCTAAACCACACCCACACAAAGGTAACAAAACTCCCATTAAAACATGGAGACAACATAACCAATTTCAACAATTAGTTCTTGGCAGCCAAAACAACTTCCTGTATGCGTGGCATGACAAAACCACACCCACAAGTATTAATGACATTTACCCAGAAACCATACCCCAAATTTTAACCACATTGGGTCATCTGATTAGTTCTTGGCAGCCAAAACAACTCCTTGTAGGTGTTTCTGACCAAACCACACCTGTTACCACACCTACTTGTTGATAATAATGGTCACCCAGTTACTTGGAGTCCACATGCAAATTTCAGCCAGATTTGTCCTTTGAATATCTTTTGGCATACAAAATGACTTCCTGTGTGTGTGGCTATGAAAAAACCACACCCAAAACCACACCCATACATGACTAATAATGCTCACCCAGTTACTTGGAAGCCTCTTTGTTTTGCAGAGAGTTAAATAGAGGAAATTGACACCTTATGAATCAGAGTCCAGCAGCGGAAAAAAAAAAAATTCATGCCTGTGCTTCAAACACTGCAAAACACAACACCAAAGGAGGTGTGGGGGCATGTCTCCCATGACAATTTTGAAAACTAGATGATATGAGAAATGAAAGCTGGTGGGTTTTGGGCAGCCAGCCGACCATAATTATTTTGAGTGCAATGGATGCCATATACTTTATAAGATGCTCTTACATCCTACATAATTTTTACTTTTGTTGTTGGGGGCAGAGAGAGAGAGACTCTAGCCCCCCCCCCCTTCTGTATGAAACACCGGCCAACTTGCAATCTCTAACTTAGTGGATGTTACTCTTTGTAATATTCTCCATAAGTTAAAAACAGGAAGTCAAGTTCTAGTTCTTGCAAGACCGTGAAAGAGAAACATAAAAAAACTGCCCTTGCAATCAGAGGGTACTACCATAACAAACATGGCACAGTACATTTCTGGTTGTTTATGTTGAGACGAATTAAATATCCCATATATTCTAATAATAATAAGTGTGTGCGTGTGTGCGTGTATGCGTGCGCGTGCGTGCATGTGTGTGTGTATATATATATATATACAGTAAAACATCAAAATTACAAATCACAGTTACTAATTGACCAGTCAACCGAACAGCCAACTGAAAAAATAATGAGTGGAGCGGAGTACCAGCAAATATTCTATTTTCCTATCTTTGCACGCATGTCCACACTCCCACAATTCATTTGCTGTAGCTCTTCTCTCCCCTTTCTTCCTCGGAATTGTTTCCTCCTTTCCCCCAGCTGCCAGTTGTTCTATGCTTTAATTCAAGGTATGCATGCCATGGCTTCTAGCTCTTCTACTAAACATAAGAGTTATTCTTACTTTTGAGCAGAAGTTGGATATTTTTTAACAAGTTGGATTAAGGCATCACTATGTTTTCAGTAGCCATTGAATTTGGAGTTAGAAAACTGTGTTTGACATAAAGAACATTAGGGAGAAAGTTATTAAATGCGCTGGTGAAGCACAGGATGATAGCTCTCTGAAAAATCGGTGTATAAGAAGGAGAGATGATGATGATGCCTATGATAGAGCCATTCACCAGTGGTTTATTCAGGAAAGACGTAAGGGTATGCCAATTAGTGGTGCTTTAGTAATGGAAAAAGCAAGGTTGTTACACCAACAGCTTCAACCAGGTAAATCTGATGATGATTTCAAAGCAAGTAGTGGGTGGTTGCACAGGTTCAAAACAAGGCATGGAAGGATTCAGGTATGTTTTCCACAAATTTGTGGACGAACATAAGCTTACTCCAGATCAACTCTTCAACTGTGGTGAGACTGGCCTGCACGGCTACTCCAAATAAAACATTAGCTGATACTAAGGACCAAGTAACATTGATGGCTACTGCTAATGCCAGTAGAGACTTCCAACTTCTCTTAGCATTCATACATAAATCTGCCAGGCCACGTTGTTTCTTTGAAATCAATATGTCTTCTCTGCCTGTCCATTACTACATTAAAAAAAAAAAAGTGGCTGGATGGACTCATTGGACCTTCAAGGATTGGGTTCATAAGCATTTGGTATCAACAGTGAAAAATATCTGCAGTCAAAATAATTGTCCCCTCACGCACTCATCCTCCTTCGTAATGCCCCATCACATTATTCTGCACGTACATTAGTGTCTGCTGATGGTAAGAATAGATGTATGTATTTACCACCCAATGTCACAAGCTTGATTCAGCCAATGGACCAGGGTGTGATTGAGAATATCAAGTATAGATTTTTTTTTTTTAAAAGCCTTGAGATAACTCCTACTAGAATCTTCTGAACATTTTTTTTTCTTTTCTAATTTGCTAAGAGTCTCACTATAAAGTATGCAGTCTTTCTTAGTGCCAAGTCTTGAAATGAAGTTCCTCACTGTCACTAAGTTGTGCCTGGAGCAAGCTAGGCTTTGGTCCACAGAGTGACAACCTACAGGAAGAACTGTAGGAGTTATCAGATGATTGTAACCGATTAGGTATCAATGAAGCTGAGAAAGAAGAGTGGCTTACAATGGACAACAGTGAGACTGGTGTGCAAGAACTGACTGGTGAGGATATCATAGGCATGGTTCAAGTATCATCATCTCTAATTGATGAACGTGAAGAGGAAGAGGAGAACAAGTTGCCCACTATTACTCACAGTGAGACTGAAGAAGCATTCAGCATTGGCTTATCATGGCGAGATAAGCAATCCGAAGCTACACAAATGAAGATAGTGCTGCTTCATGAATTACATACACTTTTGGCAGTAAAGAAGAAACATGATTCCCTAAAACAAACACACAATACTGACTTTGCAAATCTTAAGTATAGGATCATGAAGAACAAAATTCAATACACTATGTATGCTTACAGTAATAGACCATTAAATCACTCCTCTTTTTTTTTAATGTTAGGTATTTGATTATGAGGTATAAAATTCAATACACTTTGTGCATAGTGTACTTGAAAATTGATTGTGAACAATAAGACATAAAAGAAGTCTGGGAATAGGAGGATAGTTGCAAGATACCTAGTGAGAAATAGGTACGCATCAATTTACAGAGCTTAGGAGACAAAGACCTCATTGCATAGTTTTAGATTACGGCAATAAATCTGTACAATAACTCATAACATAAATATGATGCCATAGTTTTAGAATTACGAACACTCTAGATTCCCAAGGGGTTCGTCACCTTGAGGTCCCACTGTATGTATATCTGAACTCAACAACTACCACTTCAACTATACAATTGCTAAGTATTCTTGTTTAAATAACTTCAGAAGGAAATTACTCCTATTCCCTATTTCAGTCACCATTAAATTACAACAATACATTGTACCTTATAGAGCTCTCGGAATTTTTGATCCTTGTGAGGGGCTCCTCTCAAAATGGAAGTGTTGACATCTGTAGGTCTAGGAAGGCTACGCTGAACCGACTGAGATTGACGCTGCCATTCAAGTGCCTCTACAATACAAAAGGAACACGTAAAACCCAAACATGATGCCGCTATACACTCACCACTAGCACTCTTCTGCAGTGCACCCCTCACTTCCACATCAGTAGCATCTTCTACAACATGCTCTACCTCATTAGAATCAGCAACATCTGACATCACCTCATTATCAGGAAGAACGAGCTCGAAATCATTTTTAGGTTCCGGAAGAGTTCCTAATCCTACTTTGAGTAGAGCATGGATTTCTTGTTGTTGCTGCTTCACTGCTCTAATATCTTCAAAAGAATCATTGTCCATATTAATGCTGAGTTGATCTCGCACAGGAGTGCGACTTGGAGTCTGATCTGGAGTTCGAAACGGTGTTTGTCGAGGAGTTATTCCACCTCGGAATGAAGTATCACCACCAATCAGAGGAGTCATCACTCCTCCCACTGATGACGTAGTAACTCCAAGTTTTACAACCTCATCAATTTCACTGTCAGAGATTTGTGGTGCAGGAAGAACCAGTTTGCTCCTCTTGCTCGCAGTGTCACCAGATGTCCTGACAAAATGTAAAAAACTTGTAAAAAACACACATGCACAATTACACACAACTCGTAGGTATTTTACATACTTGTTCATTTGCATGACCACATTAGAGAGGTCTTCCTTCTTCTTTTTCTGTTTCTCACGATCCTTTCGCTGCTCTTGCTGGAGTAGAAAGAGTGACAAAATAAATTACACATAAAGGGTGCTTGCTTAATTTGTTGGGAAACACAGATGAAGGAAATATCCTAATAACATCAACATGTGTGTGATGAAGAAATGCGACCAAACTGTTCACAAAACTGCAAGTGAATGCAGTCAGTGCTCATGGCATTCATGCACACAGACAAGAACACAACGAATGGAAAAGATAGAGTGGATTATACTTCTATGATAAAGACAAGCTCTCCTTTTCACACTCCTTTCCATTTCAGGTCATAAAATTACTGTTTTTTAGTTTATACACCAGAGGAATAAAAGGATGAGTTCAGAGAATTTAATAAAAAATTTAAAAAATAAAAATAAATAAATTTTTTAAAAACAACAAAACAGACAAACAACAAAAAACAATAAGAAAGTAAAAATGAACAATTCTCAGTTGCTCAGCCTATCTAACACTTAACATCATCCACTAGTAACAGCTACAGAAGGAAAAAAAAAAGGAAAGAAAGGAGAAAAAAGAAAAGAAAAGAACGAGAAGATGAAGAATATAGAAATATATCCTAATAAAATAAGGAAAACCACAAAAAAAAAATTACAAAAAAATTCTCTCAATTAGAAAATATGACTAATTATGCCAACATAACAATAGCATGGAAGTACATGCAGAGAATGTTGGCAATGCTAAGAGGACAAAGGACACCTAAATTGAATTTGTTGCAAGAAAGACAGCTATCTTCCAACATTTCCACAACAGTGGCATTCACAACAACAGTTGAGTTGGCACCTGGACATGGAGTTGTTGTCCATTGTACTCTTGCTCTGTTCCCAGTGCATCACACTAACTGGCTCTCTCTCTGCATGTGAAACTGTGGGCAGTCACTTCTTCTTCACTCAATTATTCTTGTACAGTCAGTTCAGACAGTTCTCTCCCTTCACTTTTCATAAATAGAAGTAAGCTAGCCACTTCAGGTTTACTAGTGAAAAACCTAAGGCAGTTTTCAGTTGGCCTTTGGCCTCCAGTAGTTACAAACTTGTTCAGTTTTCTTAATGTTTTATATACGGAGGTGGGGGGGGGGGGGGGGGGGAGGTTCGTGGGATATTTCTGAAGTAAATAGTATGAATGCACCTACTGTAACTACTGCCCTTTTGAACTCATGCTAGTTATAATTCTTTGCTGCTATACATAGGGGGAGGCAGGTATGGGAGGCAGGTATGGGAGCCAGGTATGGGAGGCAGGTATGGGAGGCAGGTACGGGAGGCAGGTACGGGAGGCAGGTACGGGAGGCAGGTACGGGAGGCAGGTACGGGAGGCAGGTACGGGAGGCAGGTACGGGAGGCAGGTACGGGAGGCAGGTACGGGAGGCAGGTAGGGGAGGCATTGCCCCATTTCTAATTTCTATTGTTAATATTACGTTAAACCTCGGGTATTTAGTGTCATTTTGAAGTTCCTGTGTATTCAAAATAGTGGTTTGTAAATAAAATTTCCTCTATAAATGTCCTTTGGAACAAAACCATATTATACATTACAACCTGGTGATTACTCACAAATAGGAAAAAATTATTTAATCTACCTATGCCCTAACCCTAACCACATTTTCCCCAAACCGGGCCAGTGGTCCTGTGAGCAACCCATGAACATTTCAGGATGATAGGTCCAGGCATCTGGGAGGAGATGTGTCGCGCACAGACAGATCGACACACACTACACGAATTATAGTAAGATAGTTGTGACCAAAAAAGAACTAAAAGCAAACTAAAAATGAACTAAAAAACCAACTAAAAACGAACTAAATATGAACTAAAAACGAACTAAAAACGAACTAAAAATGAACTAAAAACGAACTAAAAACGAACTAAAAACATACTAAAAATAACATGTTGACAAGTGCAATACATACAGTATACACATAAATGTGGGTGCAGCTTTGAGAAATGCTCGGTTGGACCTGACAGGATAAAGCAGAAAATTCCTTTCACATAATAAAAAACATTTCCATATCCAAGACGTCATTTAAAAATTTTTTTTTTTTTATTTTTATTTTTTTTATTTTTTAATCATGGGAGTGCTAGAATATCATCCTTTGCAAAAAATTGGTTTTATAACTCTAATCCTGCTGTTCATCACCAGTGCCTACACACTTCACTACTTTAAGGGGCTACTAGAAGAGTGAGCTAGATAAGATGACAATACTTTCTCTCTGCTGAAACAAACAACACACATTTTAAGATTTCAAATGTTAAGCTATGATAGGAAAAGTCAAAATGCATAGTAGAGGTTCTGGCACTAGCCCTCGTCCTAGCCGAAGAACTGACAGTGATCACAAAATTAAATCATTATCAAAGATAAACAATTCTGATAAATTCCGTCTGTTAGTGCAGTAGAGACCACCGCAAACTTCATAGAGAGTGAAGGGACTCGAGCATTACACCTGTCCAAGCCAACCATAGGCTGAGTATTCACACAGTATATACACCTCAAAAATCAACGCCATCCAAAGACCCATACATACAAATGCATATGCATACAAATGCATTCAAATTTGAATGACAGCACAAAGGTTAAAAAAGTTAATAAATAAAATGAAAGTAAAATCTGGTATCACGAAGTGCATAACTGGACAGTCCATTGGTGAATACTAATGAACTGGATTAGAAAAGTTATGGGTTACGCTAATAAGAGGCATGTTGGGATTTACACAACCTAATTGAGTTTTCAAATAGATTATCTGCTAATACGTTTGTGTAAATCACTTATGCAACAACAAAAAAACTAATTCAAGACAAAGCAAATAAAAATGAAGTAGTAATTTACCCTCTCAATGTCATCCCTTCGAGCCCCTATAACATCTTGATGTCTCATTCTCTTGAAGTTATGAGAAGCAATTTGGCTTGCATCATCAGACGTATCATGAAAGCCAAGGGGAGGCTGTTTTTCAAATGGAATTTCTTCATTGTAGTCTATACCACGTCTTCTCTTGCGTCGGTATCCCCCTCCACTACAGAAACATGGGCACACCATTCACAGGAAGACCAACACAAAAAAAGGAGGAAAAAGTAACTCATATACTAACACAAAAAAACCCCCCCTACTATCATATGAATTTCAGCTGAGAGAATAAGCTGGTTCTGTTGGGCTTTTTTTTATTTGCCACCACATTAAAACCAATGCATGTTTATTCTAACACAAGAACTACTGTAAATCCCAATATAAGTACACACCCACATAACCACATGTGTAACGAAGAATTATATAATAAAGTAATTATTATAGCCCTAACCCTAGCCCATCCATTACATTACCAGAGCTAAGCATATTAGAAATTAGGTGAAGCAATAACATCTTGTAACAAATTGAATATCCCATCTTCTTTTCTTTTTTTGTTTGATGGTTTAACACATTCATACCATGTTCAAATAGCTTCACATACCCTGAACAATTTTTAAAAGTACTTGTAGAGTGTCAAAATTCCCACCTCTACATATTTATAGGTATTAAACATTTACTTAAAATTCAGAAACATCATGTGTGATATTGTGTCCAAGAATTACAGTACCCAGAAGTTGTTTAATAAAGCTGCTAAATAAAAAAATTTTAAAGAATAAAAACAAACAAACAAAAGTGAAATAGTTTCAATATTGATGCACCATTATCTGTGTATGAAAAGATTGGAGTGTACTCAAGTCTATGTACCATAAAATTAGTTCAAACTGTGTAATGCCTTAAGCATACAAAATATTTCAAGTAACACCTCACCCACCCAATGCCAGCTGCTCGAAGCTCTCTTCTTTTTTGAAGGGAAGCTAACCGCCTTGCCTCTTCCATTTGCTTTTCCCTAGCCTTCCTTTTGGCCTTCTTGCCTTGAGTGTTGGCAAGCCTAGCACGTGCTTCTGCCAACATTTCCTTTTCTGTAGATAAACACAACAACAAACAAACAAAAACTAGTGCTAAAAAGCTTTATAGTCACGAAGGATAATTCCGCAAACCTTCATTTTATACATTTTTGGCTAGCACACACACATCATACAATTAAATAAGGTATATATTCTGAATTAATAGCACTAAATGGTTTGTGCCCACCTTGACATACAACACATACATCAACTCCTACATGAATTAGTACAGAAATATTTCAGAATGTAAGTCTTTTCCAGTAGTGGTTGTGTAGAATCTTAATTCTGTACTAACTTCTACAACATGAAATTTAACTTCTTACATACTGTTTGGTGTTACTCTCCAAGAAGATTTACAAATCTAATCATTTAATCACTTGCGGTAATGAAATTATATAAAACACAAATTGATATTTATGCATTATGTGATAAGTCATTGCCTGCAGCAATCATCTTACCATCCTCATCCATGTCGACTGGATCAGGTCTAGCAGGTTTAACTTCAGGATTAGGATCGATCTCTCCAGGCCTAAGTTTCCTTGGATCATCACTTTCATCACCTTCTCGCTGTTGAGCTTTTGTCCTACAAAATGGCAAGGAATTCCAGACATTAAAACTTTCCCCTCCTCATGTTTACAGAGTATCTTTTAATTGTAACCCTTAAAATTTCCCAAAACATGGGTAGCCTGGGAATCTTCCTTTAAGTTCTGAAATTTGGAAAACAAACATCAAACTTGAAGTTGTTGGCATGGTCAAGATCAAGGTGCCCATTGCAAACAGGGAGGGGAGGGGGGGGGGGGAGGGATCCTTCAGAAATGCAACGGTTATATTTCTGGGCTGATGCTTTCCCCACTCCCACTGTAGTAATAAAAATTTTTTAAAAATAAAATAAGATAAATAAATGAATAAAAAATTTTTCTTAAAATAAAAAAAAAAAAGCAAAGAAAGAAAAAGATTCCTATTCAGAAACATTAATACTTCCTCATAACTTCAGAGTCAAGTGACACCGATTTAACTTCAGCTTTATCCAGCTCTGATTCAGGTACAGAAAATGATGATCAAAGCAAAATATAGCAGCTGGCTACCTAGCTTGGCCACTATTTTTGGTGCGTAGCTAGACATTACTTAGCTAGCTGTATAGCTAATCAATGCTCGCATTCACTTGAGCCCCAGAAGTCAGCAATTAATTACAGAAGTGACGTAATGCATGCTTCAGCCTATCATCTTCGCCACAAGTAGTTTAAGGTATGTATGCACCAAAAAAACACCAAAAAAATAATAATAATAAAACAGAAGTACACTTGACGGAGGCCTAGTTTAGGTAAGCCATGCTACGACAGTCAGTATATGCTGCATAAACATGAGCATGCAGGTGCAAGATGATAGTTTGAATGCTGGCATATTTGTTGTTTGGTTGCTGCTGCTCTATTTTATGAGACATGAGAAATAAAATATTAGCTAAATGGTGTCTAAAAGTGCACTAAACAATATATGCAATACAGGTTGGAAGAGCCAATGTTACATTGATTCTGAAGAACCCTTGCTGCTTCCAGTAACCTCAGCCACAGTAGAGCTGGCAAATTCTTCATTGGGGTTCATTAGGCCGCCTAAGAGGAATTCTATGACAGAAAACCAGCTAAATGCATTTGTTATGCTTTTCTGCTATATAGATATTTTTGTGATAGTATTAATCTTGACACTGTTACTGATATAATGTGTGTTGTTTGTTGTTGTTTTTGTATTGTTAATCTATTTTTCTTTGTTATTTGATAGATATTCCACATTATCAGTATAAATGCAATGCCTGGAAAAAAAAAATACACATTGCAGTACATATACATAAACTGGAATATGTCATTTGATGGAGATATAGGTGTCCAATCCTGTTTGTAAAGTTTGCTCTAATCCATCCTGGTGATTTTATCAAAGAAGTGTGCTTATTAATTACTCATTATAAAAGCGTGGGTAGTTTCGTTGCATAATGGGGCAGCTGATTCATCGACACTAACTATTTATGCTCAAGAAATTTGCCAAAAATGCAGCTTTAGATAGCTCTTAACTTTTTTTTTATTCATTCTGCAAAATTCCAAGACCTTCCCGCACATCAAGAAGACATAAGGAGCAGAATGAAACTCCAGCGGTGGTCATAGGACCACCAGGGTTCAAATGTTTTTTTGTGCAGTTACGCAGGAAGGCAAATGCACACATAATATATAGGATAGATCTGACCATTGCTACAGTTATAGTGTATTGAACATATATCTTGCTTGAACATACCTTGCTTGAAAAAAAAAATTCCTACAGTTTCATTCATGAATCATCAACTATCGTATCTCAATTGATCTGGCCATTTCATCACACACACATTACATAGAACATCTAGCATTTCCCCTTGCTTGAACAGACATTTACACATTATACTTACAGTAGCATTTCATAGTGCTCCAAGCATTGTGCTGGGGTTCTACCCACTATGGGAGCTATGGTCCTCCATTGGCATGGCATCAACTTGGCAAGATGAAGTAACTTCTCCTCTTCTTCTCTGCTCCACTCAGTCTAGAGTAGTAGCAATATGTGTATGTGCAATAACATACAATACACACAATAAGCTGATGTGCTTTTTAAAACATTATATACAATAAGTGCATACTTTCTTTTAAAAAAATAACCATGAATAACATCCGTTTATATGTATCTTTTCTTCTTTTTTTTTAATATATATTTTGGTTTGTAAGTTCATTTTATGCATGTTTGTATGTGTGTCTAGGTATAATGGCCAAACCCTTGGACCAAAAGGAAACTTTTTTTAGGGTTTGCACCTGGCACACTAGAGATGGTTTAAAGCTTTAAAAATTCTTGGATGCCATAACAGGATTTCTAATGCAAAAAAAAAAAGGGTGGGGGGGGGGGGGGGGGGGAAGAAGCTAAAAATTGGTCACTAGTCATCTAGGGGAAAAATAATTTTAAAAAAGAAGAAACAAGAAAATTCACAAAAAGTATAGTCCAATGGTTTGGCACAAGTCTACTTAGCAGGAAATCTTGGGTTCAAATCCAGATCTGAACTTATTCACTTTTCATTTCTTTTTTATTTCTCCTTTGTTTCCTTTTTATTCTAGCCTTTCTTCCTTCAATCCTTTCCCCCCCCCCCCCCCCTTTTTTTATTCCATTCTTCTTTCCCCCTTCTATCTTTTCTCCTTTATGCTAAATATATTCATTGTTACTAAGCAAATTAATTACACAAAATTAGTAACCCAAATGAGCTCCAAACTGTTGGCAATCTACCTGTCAGCATTACACCATGCCTCCACAGCAACCTGACCTTCTGAAAAATCAACAGCAATGCTGCATGCCTACTTCTGAGCTGTTCTTACTTGAATGAAGTACAAGGTGTATAAATGGTGTTTGGAGTGGCTTCTATAATGTTTTGTGTCGACATTGTCCTGGGCAATGTCGGGCATACTCAGCTAATATTCCACAGGAATGTATGCATGTATGTATGTATGTATGTATGTATGCATGCATGCATGCATGCATGCATGCATGCATGCATGTATGTATGTATGTATGTATGTATGTATGTATGTATGTATGTATGTATGTATGTATGTATGTATGTACGTACGTATGTACGTATGTATGCACACATAGGCCTAACGGCCAAACTTTTGGATTTAAAAAAATGAAAAAAAGAAGATACTTTCAGAGTTTGCACCTGGCACACTTGGGATAGTCCCAGTAAGGAAAAAAAGAATTCAATATTTTCATACAAAAAGGCCTAACAATTGGTCATTAGGCAGATTCTTACAGGGGAATATTGCAAAGAAAGCCTACAAACAAACATCATCCAGTGGTTAAGGCACAGGCCTACTAAGCATGAAATACTGGGTTCAAATTTAAGATTACGCTTTATCTCCCCCTCTTCTTTTCTTTTTCCGTCTTCCTTCATTTCTTTCTTTCACCTTCGTTTTTTTTTTTATCCTGCAATTCTTTTCCTTTTATCCTTTCTTTTTCCCCGCCCACCTTTTCCTTCTTTCTTCCTCTACTTTTCCCGTCGTTTGTGCTAACTTTGTTCATTGTTACTATGCAAATTAAATACCCCAAAAAATAATGACCCTAGTGAGTTTCAAACTTTTGAATCTGATTGTTGGCGGTCTACCTTTCAACATTACAGCATGCCTCCAAAACAATCTTAACATTTCTGAAAAATCATAGGAAATGCTGGTTGCATACCTACTTACGAGATGATTCTATTTGAATGAAGTGCAAGGTCTAAAAGTAGTGTTTTTAGTGAATTCTATGTTTCTTGTTAACATTGGCACGGGCAATGCTGTGTATGCGATGCTAGTCCATATATACAAAGCAGTAAAGTAGTTTATGTTTCAGATAACAGCTGAGATTATTGTAATACGAGCTATTTCAAGGTTGAAAAAAAAGAAGAAAAGCCCTCTCACAAGACATATCCTCCCGTAAACATGTTCTGTAAGACATGTCCTCCCATAAGACATGTCCTCCCATATGACATGTCCCCTGTAAGAAATGTAAGTCCTCCCTGTAAGACATGTCCTCCCTGTAAGACATCCTCCTGAGAGATTTGTCCTCCTATAAAACATTCCTCCTATAAAACATTCCTCCTGTAGGACATGTTTTCCTGTAATATATGTCCTCCTGTAAAACATGTCCTCTCGTAAAACATGTCCTCCCGTAAAATATGTCCTATCATAAGACATGTGAGTTTAGTAAGAAACACGGCTGAAGACTGTGATTGCATGCTAGGAAAAACAATAAGAGAAGAGCAAAGGAAGAAAAAAAAAGGAAAACAAAAAAAAAATAAAGGAAAACAAAAAAAAAGGAAAACAAAAACAAAAAAGGAGGAAAAAAAAAAGAAAAGAAAAAAAAAGTAAATAAAACCAAGACAACTAACAAAAAATGAATATGAATTTATTATACTAAATGAGTTACACTAACTATTCCTTAGCTTGACATTGACAAAAAAAGGGGGCAGGGTTTTATCTAGGGGGGGTGGGGGAAGAAAAGGGGATGTAAAAATAAAAATAGATAATGAAGTGGAATCTTCAGCAAATTCCAAAAATTCACCAAATAATATTCAAAATAACAAAACAAACAATCAATCTCATACCTTTTTTATGCTGGGATCAAGCCATTCATACCTACATAGAAATAGACAAATATAAAATGTTCTGAGAAGGCACTATACTTCAGAGCAAACATGCATATACACATGTAAAAAAAGGAACACCTTGCTATCCTAAAACTAGAACCATTCGAGCACTCAAGGGTCTAAACTGATTTGTACCCATTCTTATAAAAGAAAACTACGTCTGTTTCGTTGACTTCAACACCAACAAATCATTTTCTTTGTGACCTTCTCTACATGCACTCAGGGGAGGATGAGTTACTGGAAACTAATTCCTCTCCACGTCCTTGCTGTCACCTCACTCTCATCATCAATTGTTAACACTACGCCTCCTTCAACCTCACTGATTCCCCTCATGTGATTAATTGTGTATCCCTCCCAACACTGTGAATATGCAAATCATGGTGCTATTGTGGAAGTGTTCTGAAAGTCACATACATGTACCCTGTGTTTGTTTTCATCATCATATTCTGAGATATTAATTTGCTGTGTTATTCATGTACTTACCACCTTGCTTTACACTGCTTGGAACTCTTCTTATGAAGAAGAGAAGCAATTCTTGCCCATTGATTTTTACCATATTTCATCACTGCAGCTTTCAGAATCTCATCCTAAAATTATAACACAGCAGCATTTTTATAACTAAATAACAACAAACAAAACAGCAACTACCAGCATGCGTGCATAAGAAAGACATGTCCTATATCCATCCCATGATGCATTATACATAGTATCTCCTTCTGCAGGAACATTTAAAAAGTGTAAACTAAATGACTATAATGTATGAATACATTTATTGGGAAACCGATTACCAAGCACAACACTACGTGGACAGTAAACTGGAGTCAACAAAAATGGAGTGGAAGATTAGAGCTACCCAGGCCACTATTAGCTAATGAGTCAAGATAAAGCAGCCCACACAGAACAACAGCTCAATCTTTCCATACTAGAAATGATGGAAGCGAAGTGAAGAACCACATGTGGATTATTTGGAGAATTTGATTAGTACTGGCAAAGAGTCAGCTAACATGTTGTCTATGTTGATACTGTACATCAATTTAATAGAGTCGATTTTTAAGCAAATATATAACATTTTCCTTCTGTTTTATTATTTCTTGTTATTTATAATTTAAATTTTTTTAATATCACACGCATACACACAATTTAAAAAAAAAATAATAATAATAATCTTTTTATAATTTGCAATTTATCTGTATGTCTGTCTGTATGTGATTCACTATCTCCTCCCAGATGCCTGGACCAATGACCTGAAATCTTCAGGGGTTGCTCACAGGAACACTGACCCTGTTTGAGGAGAATGTGGTTAGGGCTAGGGCATTGGTCCATTAAATAAACTATCTAATTCATGAGTAACCATAAGTGGTAATGTGTAATCTGATCCCATTCAAAAGGACAATTCTAGAGGAAGTTGTAGTGCATCATCATAATATTTACTAAGTGAGGTCAGCAAATCAATCTTTCCTCTTCAATATGGTAAGGATGGAATAATTGAAGGATATTTCTCTAGTAAAAAAGATTGGTTTGTTTTATCCATTTATAATATCATTCTATTCAATCATTTATTTTCCCTTCGGGTAGAAAGATTCTATTTACTTCAGGTACTTGTTTTAAGAAGAAATTTAAAAACATGTTACTTGCAGTGTGACATGGTACAATAATTAATGGTGCTTTGAATTTAACCCTAAAGTGTAACTGAATGAAAAAAATAATAAAATTAATTTTTTTGGTGTATATAGTCGTCCTAGATGCATAATCAGGTATAAAAAATTTTTAGAAAATTTTGGTCCAATATTGATGAAGAAAATTTAGCTTCCAAAACTTACTTCCTGTGAGGATATAACTCTTCAATGAGAGTCACAACAGGACAGCAGCTACAGTCACTCACTGACAGCCATAAGCTATATACTTCACCAAACCTGGACAATTCCTCCAGGCAGGATTCTGAAGGCAAGTCTAGGAGTGATAGCGCAGTTCATTGGCACCTAGCAGATATAGCAACTGAAGAAGAGCTGATGAATACAGAATCTAGAGGAATACAGAATCTAGAGGAATAAGTGTAGAGGTCCCTTGGAATAGTGGAATACTTTCCTATAACTTCAGATCCAAGTGACACAAGGGGATCCTTATTACATGCGTATTGCAAATAGCTTCTGGGTGGTTGTTTTTGTTGGTTTTTTTTAATAATTTTGGGCCAACCACATTACCACAACACCATTAATTACATTGCAATGGGACAGAAGTTGTTGATGTGGACACCAGACCCTGGTGATGCAAATGAAAAAAAAAAAAAAAAAAATAGGGTGGGTATTTAATATTAATCAAGTGAATGAGTTTACAATATTACATTATACCCACCATGGTCCATGAAAGTGCCAGAGTTACATTTGTAATATAATATCAAGTCCCATTACTTTTAAGTTGCTCTTTTCACGGTTTATGAGGCTTTCCTGAGCTGATAGAAATGGGGGGGGGGGGGGGGGGGGGGGGGGGAGGGGGGGGTTATTTAAAAAAAAAAAAAAAAAAAAATAGCTGCAAGGAAAAAGAAGGTGCTGAAGTTTGAATCTCTATTTTTGGCCCCTTTTTGCCTGATGTCCACATTAAGTGGTGTGGCCAGGTGAAACTCTGCCAAAATGTTAATGTGGTCCACAGGAGTCTCCCCTGAAAATTTGAGCTCATTCAGGCTACTGATTGTCCAGTTCTAGAACAGGTAAACACACATACAATCAGACAGCCAATCTCCATTCAAATAACATAATGAATTTTGAAAGCTGTCAGATAATAATATAGAAGAAATTTTCATTATTGTGACAGTTTTATCTGGTGAGGGTAGACCAGGATATGTTCCCCCACCCTTTCACATTCCAGTTATCAATTTGCCTTAATAGTTACTCCCGCTAATAAATTATAAAAAGCAACCAGAAAATCAATTTTTTGGCTTCAATAATGCTTAGAGTTTAATTGCATAAAAGCACATTTTTGTTGATTGAAGCATCATAGACAAATTGGAGTAGTTGGAAAACAAACTTCCCTCTTGCAACGCTTCTATATCACTGTCACTACACCTCATTCTCTCCCCTCCTCCCTCCCAATATTTTTTTTATTTAAAGCACACAGAGAGATCCACTTTTTTAGCACAAATACACTATTATTGGGAGTATGGTTCAGAGTTTATCAGCATTTAGAGTTGAAGTTAAAAAATTGACCTTGAAGTCCTTAAATCTCCAAGGAAGTCCAAGGGGGGTCAAAAAAGTCCAACAGGAGCGAAAAATCCAAGGAGGGACCAAATAATTCCAAGAGGAGCAACAAAAAAAGTCCAAGGGATGGGCAAGTACCCCCCCCCCTCAAATTTAGCCTACCTAAAAACACCCCTGCTTTTTTAGGTTTGCACTTAATTTATTGGGTTATACTCAATTAAATTCATTGATTTTGTGCTCCCAAGCTCCACCAAAAGGGATTACTAAATTCTAGAGTTGACTGAGTATATCAATGGAGGGCCTACACTTTAAAGGATAGCCAAGCCCATCAGTACATAAAAGTTTGTAAAAAAAATTGCAGACATGTTATTTTACATGTTGGTTAGATTCAATTGACTCAATATATTCCTCCACTATGTGTAAGTTTAGCTACTGCCCTACCACCATCTCATCAAGTGCGCTATATTACTATGATACTACTCATACTAAGCACACACCTCAGTATTCCTCCAGACACCACCTTTTATCATTATACGAGGCATCTTGTCCGCTTAAAAGCTCACCAGGCAATCGCTAACAATTCCTCACAAGAGGAGAAGCAAAGCAAAAAGCCAACTCAGACCACCAAAAATAAAGCACACTGTCAGCTCTCGGAGTTCACAGTTCACGTGGCTCAAGTTTGAATATAGAATCAGTTTTGTTTTTTGTTTTTTTAATTTTTTCATTTATTTTTTATCCCCCTCACGTGGAATATGACGTCCAGCTTCTGGAAGATCTACATAATTGTTTGCGAGTTAAGATTGTCTGGCAGAATAACTGACTTCATTGATGAGGATTAAATAAAACAAGCAGATATAATATGGTTTACGAGGAGGAGATTGATTATAAGGTTTTAAAGCTGGCAGTGATTTTGTGCTGAACATTGAAAAAAAGTAGAAATTTAAAATACTTTTGACATTGTAGCTAGATAATCTTGAGAGGAACCATTTCCTGATGTCTAAGTTGTTGTTGTTGTTTTTTTTAAATTGGCATTGATTTTGTACTGAGCTGAGAAAGAAATTCAAAATTCTTTAGAAATTGTAGCTAGATAATCTTGAGAGAAACAATTTTTTGGTGTCTATCTTTTGTTATAGTATTCATATTAAATGTACATAGGCAAGGCAGAGGAACCATGGGGGCACTCACACCCATACTCCAAAGAGGCATGGGAGCAGTTTCCATTCTCCTGTCCCCTCAATGAAAATTTTCTCCTTCACAAAGATACTCGACTTACCACAAAGCTTATCCAAAAGGTGAAGTGTTGTAAGTTATTGTTAGTATGCAGCTGGCCCTGTTGGTCTGAAAGGTCAGAGCTTCATTCCTGCACAACTGAGTTGGAATAATGAAGGTGAAAATACAGCTTCTGCTGCAGTCCTATTAATAAATCTTGTCTGTAAGATTTAAAATCAAAGTACATATATCTACTCTGTAAGAACAAAAAAAAATTGTTAGTGTTCACTAAAATCATGGGGTTTAATAAATTTGACTTGCACAGAAAATCATGTCATCAAAACTATTGTTTTATTTTAAAAGCATTTGTACTTTTGTAGAAAAAATGAAACAATACTTACTCAGAATTGCTACTATTAACACAAAAATGATCTTTGAAGTCATTCACCAGCAGAGGAGCAATGTTCTCTCATCTTGCTAATGCTTCTGATTCCTGGCTTCTTGAATCCATTTGTGTATTAATATTTTGGTTTACTATGGAAGTAGTTAAACAATTGTTCAGCCAGGGTGCTCCAATCCCTTTCAAGGTGGTCAGTGATCATCCAGAAGAACCTCATCAGCCACTATTCACTTGCTCTTTCCTTCTCTACAAACCATGCTTAAAATTCCTTCCTCAGGTGATCTTTGGTCAGTGTATTCACAGAAACTTTAATGGGTGCAGTCTGTCAGTCAATTACTGCAACCAAAATCATCAAGGTATGGTGCTCTACTAACAGTTGATACAATAGATTGAGATTGAGATTGAGAATAGAGGCTAGAGGCTACCTATCCCACCCCCCCCCCCCCTTCACCACCAGCTGTAGCTAGAGCAAACTGACCACTGATCTTAGCTTCACAGCATGAAGCTTCCTTTTTACTGGTTAATTGTGTTCAGATTGTAAATAAATGTGTGTAAATAAATGTGAATAAAAATTGAGTAGTATCTTAATATTGGTTTTTGGTGCAAATATTCCTGTATAAACATAGCACTGGTACCACTCCAGTTAGCAAAATTGCATTAGAAATTCATTTTAGGAAATTTTTATACGTAACTATGTTCATCCGTTTCTCAAAATCTCTCTGTTAGATTTTGACCAAACTTTTAGGGATGGAGATGACCCACCCTGAGATGGCTTTATGCCAGGTGGCATGTCTGGGAAAAAACAGAATTTGTATGCCTGTTGGTCTGTCTGTATGTTTGTAACATCATTCCGGCCAAACCGGTAGTGGATTTCTCTGAAACTTGGCATGATGATAGGTTTTGACCCAATTTAAAACATGGGCTAAAAATTTCACAAAGTGGTTACCATGGTAACGAGAAAAAGCCAAAAATGGTATTTTGGCCAGAAAAACTCTAAGACTAACAGACCACCACCACTGAGAAACAGGAGCCGCCACCACTACCACCACCAGTGAATTTGCTACACTTTTCTCTTAATAATACATCTTCTCCACCATCACCTTTCTTACTGGCAAGACATGTTCAACTACTGGATTTTAGCCTATATTGGCCAGGCAACACCAGGGATATACTGCTAGTTCTGAATACAGTGAGAGCCTGCATATAAGTCTTCATATTTTTGGTACAATCTCCTGTTGTTGGTTTTTGTTTTGTTTTGTTTTTTTTGGTAATTTTTCTTAAAAATCTCCAGATATCTAGAAGTCTGAGGTTGGCATGTCTGCATTTAAGCAGTTCCTTTTACTTAGTTTATTATAATATCCTTTAACTTAGTAGTGCCTCCAGATGTAATTACACAAACTTACTTGAGGTGTTTTGTTGTTGTTTTTTTGTGAAATTTTTTGATCTGGAAATTCAATATTTTGTTCATTCTTCATTTATTTATTAAAAATTGAACATGATATTAATGATGTCTTTGCATATGTAATATGCATTGATTTCACACAACCCCCCCCCCCCCCTTTTTTTTTGGCTATGGGGTCTATATAAGGGATCCACCCTTCAAATGTTACTACATTTTGCTTTACAAAATCAACTTATTTTCTAGCTAATACCTGTTATTACAAGTAATTGCAATTGTGTTAACCACATCAGGAGTAGTCAACAATGATGTGTTTGTAGGTAGACAAAATTTATTTTTTAAAAAGCTAACAGCTGTATTTTATGTGGTGATCACTCATGGAATCATGTATGCCTGGTAGGTCCCAGCAAAGAAAAAGACACCTGCCAAGAGCTGCCAGGCTCCAGACTTCAGGTAATATTCATAGTCAATTAGAAACCTATCTAAAAATTTATGATCTAGTGTGTGTAGTGTTATTAAAAAAAAGTAATTTTAGGACTATAATATGTCCAAAAAATTACTTTTTGGAAGTGTACCTGGTATTGAATGAGGTCAATCCTATGCTTGAGATAGAAGGTAATGCAACAGCCAGGTCTTAATCTGTGGACTTGAGGTTACTATTTCATTAACCGAAGGAGTGAGTAAAGTGTCTCTATGTGAGTATACCCATTAATGATGTAGGCAGTATTGTCAGCATTTCTATGTGTCCGTGTGAGATTGCAAGGAGTGAACTGACAAGAGGAGAAATGTGTACTTTTGAATCTCTTAAGAGACCCTTGAGCACACGTTTTCCCAGTGACAGTTCTTGGAGGATCCAATTGTTCCTTTTATAGGAATGGCTATAGGAGTACTTCTGGATGGTTTGCTGCGAAGCCTGTGATGGTGATTCTTGTTGCTGTTGTTTATATTTTGCATTAATCGAAAAACAAGAGATAAATTGTCGATCAACTTTTTACCTGGCAGAAGAAAACACTGAAGTGCAAATAACAAAAACTTGCTCATTGTCATCATGAAGTTATGGGTTTGGCTGATTCTTTTGTTTAAAGTGTAGAAAAGACAGAACCCAGTGTTCTGTCTAATAGAGAGCCCACAATATAATGGAAAATAGGATCATTATAAGTGTGTGGCACAATGTATACTGTTTTGTGTAAGTAGAGTATTGCACTGTGTGGTGATCATGAAAGCATTAATACATCTAGTGACTCTGAATATTTTAAAGGTTTACTGAACTCCTAGCTAATCATAGGGAAGTGCTCTACAATCATTTAAATTCCTGCAATGAAATCTATAAAAATGAAAGTCTGTATGCACTTTATGTGCCAGTATCATGGCCAAACAGCTGAATGGATTTTGATGAAACTTTGTAGGCATGATCCTTGGGTACCTGGCAAGGTTTATTACCCCAAAGAATCCTGAATGTGGCACCTCTGGTGAGGAAAAATGGATATCAAATTTTTCATTTAAAAAAAATCCTTAAAAACCGTGGCTCAGTGGTTAAAGCACAGTTCTCTCAAGCTCAATATCAGTGGTTCAAACATAGACTAAGTTGATTTCCCCCCCCCCCCCCCTTCACTTTTTTTTTCTCCTTTCCTTTTTTCTCTCATTTTTTCCTTCCCCCCTCCCCCTTTTCCTTCAAATTCTGACACGCTCATTTAAATAAATATCATTTGAAAATTTGTAGGTTAAATAGAAAACAGTCAGACATGCTCACACAGAATTTCTTTGTTGCTTTTTGCTTAAGGACTTGAATAGGAGGAAACATAGTTGCACACGCACACACACGCACGCACGCACGCACGCGCACACACACACACACACACACACACACACACACACACACACACACACACACACACACACACACACACGTAATTATATATATTCAGAATGGAAAGGAATCCTTGTGGCCTAATAACTGAAGACATTTTCATTAACTGATAATATTCACATAGAAAATTTGGTTATATAATAAGTAATTATTCACACTACTAAACAAAAAGAAACAACAACACAAAACGAGTTGCCGTTATTTTTAATAGTCATAGAAGGACCAAGAAGAATCCAGTTCAGAAGAACAAGGTCCAATCACCGAAGAATTTCTTTTTTCTGTAACGTATCTATTTTTTTTTTAAATCATCGAAACAGTTTAAAATATATACACTTTCAGATACAATAAGCACTCGAACCTCCCCTCTCATTACATCTTAAAAATAGATACTATATAATATAACATTCATAGTACCTTTCACATATGTCCACTAGATCATCCTTTTTCACTTGGAATACAAAGTCACGATACTTCTGCTTTAATGAATCATTTCGTCTTCTCAAGAAGAAATCTATGCCATTCTTTTGTACACTTACAGGAGCATCTATCTGTAGAAATTATATATATCTATATATATATATATACATTACCACAAATTTTAAAAAGATACCATTTGTAAGTACAGTACTTATATTATCTGAAATAAAAAGAATTAAAGAAATGGCACTCTCTGAACCACTACGGTAATCAGTGAGTTAGTGATTGATTAGCCCAAACACTAATGACAAAAACTAAGGGAATTTTCTAATTCTGCAAAGAATGACTAATGTTTCAATATGAAATACCTCGGAAAAAATTGCATATTTGGCTTCATCTATATCTTGTTCTGATAATTCATTACTCAGCAACCAATCCTTAGATTCATCAAAGACTTTCAAGGTTGACGAAATGTTGGGATCCCTACAGATAGAATATAGCAATTGAATACATGGAAAATAAGAGACTTAATAAATGCAACAAAACAAAACTGTACAAGGATAGAAAGCATGCTAGGGGAATGACAGTAGTGTTGAAACATCATCAAAATTTTGCCAGAAGGATTGTACACACTAAAGGCCTGTACACACTACACCAATGCAATGACTGAAACTACTGACTATGAATCTAGATAAGAGATTTTCATGTTGAAAGATCCAGAATGATATATTTTGTTGCAATCACATAAAGTGTAATTGTGAATTTATCATTTTTTTCTAATTTTTTAAGAAATAATTTTTATGAACTGAAAGTACTAAGACATAATAACACAGCATATGCTCATGTGGTTCACAGTTTTGCTGAACTCATTCAGGGTACTTCTAAATGAGTGTATTCACATTTGTACTTCAATTATTACATTATTGTAATAGGGGATTTGCATGATTACTTTGTATACTACCTGCCACACCTACTTATGGTATCAGTGAAACTATTGCACCATAGAAAATGTATTGGGATTCATGATGTTTTTGAGAACTGCTACTGGAAAAATAGCTCCTGCTTTTACCATATTATATGAATAGAAACTTTATGAAATTTTCAGCGTGCTGATACCAAATTCTAGACTATTCCAAGCTAAGGTCGTGGAAAAAATTGTGTGTGAAAGTGACAGAAAGGTTAGTAAGAACTGGCCAGCGAGTTTGCTGCTAGTTCTCAGAACTCAAAGGTAGGTGGCAGTAGGGGTCAGCATCAGATGGTTGCTAGGGTTAATATTGGCCAAGAAGAAGCTGCAATACTTCTCAGAACCCTGTCATGCAGCATCTGTGACAATTCAGAAATTCTTGGAAATGAGGTGCGGCCTAACGAAGTGTTTAGAGAAAAACTAGCAGCTATTTCTGCTGCGACACTGTGTCTGACAACTGTGTGACACTCACCGCTACTGCCACCAACCAATGAGTTCCTACAACTAGCGGGCAGGCTCCTGGCAATATTGTGAAGAATCTTTCTTCACTTTCATGCTGGATATTATCTATAATCACAGCTCTGAATATTCTGGAATTCCTGTAGTATGGTGAAGGAACGAGCGATTTTGCAATTGCTGTTTTCCAAAATTGCATATTGTGAATGCTAATACATTTTCTATGGTGCTGGAGGTTCACTGATACTATAAGTAGGTGTGGCAGGTTGTGTGACGTAATCATGCAAGCCCCCTATTAATATGAGAAAGTGGACAGACAGAATCACATATAGTGCATACATTCACACTCACAGATTAATCTTACAGTGGAGATTATTTCACACCTGTATGACATGAAGGAGAAAATTCCGTCCCTTTGTGAAGCTGAAGATCCATATGCTCCACCAATTTCCCTGCATGGAAAATAAATACATGAATAAATAAACTAATGCTACATCAGAGGCCATTGCAGCTTCACTTGCAACAATGACGGCACCAGATATATAACAAAAAGTAACTTCCCAACATGTTGAGTTGTGGCCAGTTGAGACCCAGCCCATAATTCCAGATTCAAGTTGTGTATAGGTGCTAGGGTTTGAATTTTGCAGGAACATATTCTGACTGAAATATTCATAGGGAAAGTATGTATGACCACTCATACATTTTCCCATGAAAATATAGTTATAGTTAATTATTATTCTTATTCTTATTATGTTTTTGTTGTTTTGTTTTGTTTTTCCTATTTCACAGAGGTACCTCATGTTTAATCCTCAAATACTAAAATGTAAAATTGGCCATTTTGCCTCCAGGCCACCCTATTTAAGGTTCTTGGGGTCAGCCATTTTAAGTGAAGAAGTATCACTGGGACATCCCATTTAGTGAGGACATTTTCCTCATATCGTTGTTTTGCGAGAAATTCCTTAGCAATGGTTACTGAACAAACATATCTAAAAAGTAGCTGCAAGTAGAGCCAAGAAATATCTGCTGCTGCTGCAAGGTAGCTAAGAATCAATGAAGAAAAAGGGGAAAAGGAAAGGAGTGGGGAGGAAGGGGGAGGGGGGTGAAGAATAGATGATGGAGGATAAAAAATGTGTGAGGGGGAAGGGGAGAAAAAAAGGGGAAGAAGAAAAGGAAGGGGAAGGAGAAAGGAAGGGGGGAAAGAAAAACCCTGCTGGTGTTTAAACTCTCACCCCTCGTATTAAATCTCCATTTTTGGTGGAATTTTTTTTTTTTGCCAAAATGTTCGTGTCCACAGGCCTCTCCCCTGAAAATTTGAGCTCATCCAGTCCACTGCTTCTATAGCTGTAGCCCAGACAGACACCACACACACAATCAGACAGCCTATCTCCATCTTGATAAGATAGTGAACTTTAAAATGCAGTCAGATAGCACTATAGAAGAAATGTTTATTATCATGTCAGTTTTATCCGGTGAGGGTAGACTAGGATATCCCCCCTCCCCCCCTAACTTCAACATTCCGATTCTCAACTTGCCTTAATGGTTAATCCCTCAAAAAAAAAATTTTTTTTGTAAACTAACCAAAAAGAAAAAAAAGAAAAAAAGAATTGTTTGCTGTTACAGTGGTTGGAGTTTAATTGCATAAAAGCAATTTGTGGTTGATTGAAGCATTGATAATCGTGTTAGAGTAGTTGGAAAATTATCTTCCTCTTGCAACACTTCCATACCACTGTCACTACGCCTCACTCTCTCCCCTCCTCGCTCCCCAACATTTTGTCATTTAAAACACCCACACAGATCCACCTTTTGAGCACATGGGGAGTATGGTTCATTTATCAGCATTTGAAGTTGAAGCACAACTTGAGCTTAAGGTTCTCCTTCAATGTCGAAGGGGGGCAAAAAAAGTCCAAGGCGTGCAAAAAAAAAAAAAAAAAAAAAAAAAAAAGGGGGGGGGGGGGGGCAGAAAAAAATCCAAGGAGGCAGAAAAAGTCCAAGAGAGGGGGCAAAAAGTCCAAGGCGTGCAAAAAAAAATAAGTCCAAGGCGTGCAAAAAAAAAAAAAGTCCAAGGGGGGCAAAAAAAAGTCCAAGGAGGGGGAAAAAAATCCAAGGGGGTCAGAAAAAGTCCAAGGCATGCAAAAAAAAAAAAAAAAAAAAAAAGTCCAAGGGGGGCAAAAAAAGTCCAAGGAGGGGGAAAAAAAATCCAAGGGGGGCAGAAAAAGTCCAAGGCGTGCCAAAAAAAAAAAAAAAAAAAAAAGTCCAAGGGGGGGGGGGGGCAGAAAAAGTCCAAGAGGGGGGCAAAAAGTCCAAGGCATGCAAAAGGGAGGCAAAAAAAAGTCCAAGGAGGGGGAAAAAAATCCAAGGGGGGAAGTCCCCCCCCCTCCCTCCCACTTAAAGCCCTGGGTCACCCAGCGAGTAACGTAGGCTATGCCAGAATCACCGAGGAACTACTCAACACGAACTACTAGGATTTTTTTACATGCCCGTGTGAAATTCTTTTATGCACGAGTAACCATAAATCTGTTACTAACCACACTTTGTAATCTAATTTCACCAAACAATTATAACCCAAGTAAAAACAACAACAAAAAATAATATATAAATCTGGTTGTTGGCCATCTACCTTTCAACATTACGCCATGCCTCCAAAACAATCTGACCTTCTGAAAATCAATGAGAGTGCTGGTGGCATGCCTACTTAAGAGCTTTGTAGCAGTATATCTCTGAATTGAAACTGAAGAAGCAAGATAGTTAGATGCAAAAGCTTTTACTTTCATGTAGTGTGACTACAGCCCACCACAGGAGACCGAGCAAGCACTGTAGTGTGACTACAGCACACCACAGGGAGACCGAGCAAGCACTGTAGTGTGACTACAGCCCACCACAGGGAGACCGAACAAGCATTCACCATCAGAGACAGCCATGCCCGCTATTAGCATGAAATTTATTTATAAACTCACCTTATATTTTTGTGAAGATATTTAGAACTCAGTAATTTCCCCAATAAATGTAACCTATTAAAAGAAGAAGTAAACAAGGTTCATCTGTTTGTACGATTATAACAGATTATAACTCACTTCGGTGAATCTTCATGTGAATATGGCACAGTTACAAAGCTTTGGCCCACAAAATTGATTGAATAGGGAAGACGTAAAAACAACTTTTGACCAGATGTGGAAGAGAAGGAATTATCCTAGTTGGACAACAAAATAGGAAATGAAACTGTGATTATCGAAATTGCTGAGTAATATAGAATTAGTTGTAGATATACATAAAACATGATATGAACTGTCATAACACACACCACACACACTATTTGACTAAACACTTGAATAAGTAAATTATAATTATTTGGGTTAAAACTTTAAGGTAAAAATAAATTCTTTTAATAGCATTTTTAAGGCATTTTCTAGGAAAAAAAAAATATTTTTCCTTCATATTTTTGTAAATGTTTCACTTTCTTTTGTGGTTCTGGAGTGATTTAGTCTTGAAATGCTTGCTTTTTGGCATACCTTGTGCATTTAAGCTAACAAGAAAGTTTTCTCCTTTCTGTCTCAACTGGTTATAGCGCTGCCATCATAAATGCCCAAAAATGAATATACCAATAGAACTCAAGTTTACAACCAGCTATGCAACAGTGGCTACAGATATATCACTTCTATGTCCCACAAAACAATTTAAGTTATTATTGTGAGTGCATGCATTTTATAATTAGGAAAAGGTGGAAAATTATCATTATCTTGGAACTATTGTATGTATTCACAAAATGTTCAATACCATTAGTTAGCATTTACATTGACTTCCCATACCACAAATTATTGAGGACTCAAAAACAAGCCTTCATGCTAAATCATTCCAAAGAGTACTCTCAGATAGGAAACACTGCTTGACCAAGGATGATCTTTGTGGGATAATGGTTGTACACTGCATTTCAATTGCCAAGAATTGTCCAAGCTCAAAGAAAAGGGATACATAATATGCTTTATATCCAGTGGAAAAATATTTTTTGGCCAGAAAGAGATTTCTTTTCTTCTTTTTAATCACAAAAAATATATATATATTTTTTAATATTATTTTTTTGCCATTTTTTTAAATTTTTTTTATCACCTCAAGTGCAATACATAGTTATGGTATTGGGGTTAATCTGATACTGCCAGTTGTTAAAAAAAGGGGGGAAAAATTAAATTAAATATGAAGTTAAGAATTATTACTTGGATGGATGAGAGTTACAACACACTATCAGTTAAGTGCCAATAGACCAGTAAGCATCTCCAGCCTACCATTAATTGCTTAATTCTAATTACTGGGCACAACACACACTCAAAAGTGGATATGCTGAAATACATTTATAATACAGTACATTAATTAATGACTTAGCAAGGAAATCACAAGCTCATCTCCATACCTTAGATAAATTTGAAATCAAAGTGGACTGAGGAAGATCATTGGTAAACTGAAGCAGAGATTTCTCCATTATCAATGTCGTTTCCGGTGAGGCTGTCCAAAGGAATCTTTCATGTTTGTAAATTATAATGATGAACATCACAAAAATCATATATAATATATATTTATTACCTGAACTGTTTTAAATTGAACACTTCCTTCGCAATGGAGTCCAGTATAGTTAAAACGCTAGTTGCATCTCCACTTCTTGCTAAGTCACGTATAAACTTCACCTAAATTTAATTTATACAATAACAAATATCAAGGGGAAAAATTTTTTTTTAAAAGGAAAAAATTAAATTCTAAATAGAAATCAACTCGGACAAAAATATTTAATAAAAGTTTTACATTAAAAGATTAGAGGCATAAATATGTATAGAAATACCTGAGTAATTCCATACAGTTTCTCCTGCCACATTGATGATGGAAGTAAAGAACTAGAAGACAGGTATGTTGCATACAAGTGGCCATTATTTAGAACACCCTGTGTAAGATCAGAGGATAGTTGTTTCAACAGAGAGTTAAAGCGGTCCTGATTGTGAAGGTGAGGTCTGCATATATGGCACACACACACAAAAAAAAAAGAGACAAAGAAGGTGAAGTAATCCAAAAAGCTTAAAAAAAAGGAAAAGAAAGTATAAATAATAAGTTTTAACAATTTCTTTGATTGGTCAATAAATAGGAAGAGGGTGTGGTTTTATACAGGGGGCAGTATCATATTGGCACTAAGTCTAAGGCAAGAACAGGCCAATGAACCCTCACATATGGTGTTAACATATCTGCAAAATATTTAGCAACCGAATAAGATTAACAAAAAACACTTTTGTTCAAAAATCCCATAGATTCATAATTGAGGAGCACCCACGTCCTCCAGTTTATGCTTGACAATCTCTTATAGTAACTCTAGAGCTGCAGGAACCACAAACTCCAGGGTCAAATGAAATGATACCCTATTAGCAACAATGGAGGCAGTACATAGACTGCATTAAAAAGATGCACTATGGAGGTTTCTTGAGGAGAAATAAACCCCTAAAATAAATTTTCTGGCCCTCAAACAGTAATTGACTCATTGAGTGGGTACTGAAGCATTAAAGGGCTGCTTAGAGATTTCAAGGTTAACAATATTATAATGAAAGAAATGCCAGTTAAATGAGAGGGGAGGTGGCTGGTATGGCACAAGAACAGTATTGGCTGGTATGGCACAAGAACAGTATTGGCTGGTATGGCACAAGAACAGTATTGGCTGGTATGGCACAAGAACAGTATTGGTATGGCACAAGAACAGTATTGGTATGGGCATTAGTAAAATGGCTGGAATGGTATAGTAATCGTGCATGGGCAAAAATTTGAACAAAAATACCACCAGAATAGAGTCAGTCAGTTGGAAATGGATGAGAATGGTAAAAAATAAACTAAGGGTTAATTAATTATGATTTGGGTAAAGTCAAAGTTTACTTTCTATCTGAGATAGTAATCAATGTTTATGAAGCTGTAATCATGTGGATGACAAGTCACATGCATAAAATCAGCAATCAATTGGGTATATCTCTATGAATGGTAATGATAATTTGAATTATGGCCTACATGGAATATAAATATATGCCCTCTTTTAAAATTAGCATTTGACTGCAACGGCTGAATGAATTCATATAAAACTTTACCAACATCATCTTTGGGTGCCAAGCTTTGCTTTAGCTTTCTTTTTATTACCGAAAATTCGTCCTCTCCCCTGCACCGATGCAGAAGAGATTAAAATTTTCCATACCCAAAAAAAGTCTGAAAAGCTCGGCCATATGGTTACAACATGGGGTCCCCAAGCAGGAGGCCGGAGGTTCAATTCCGGACTGGGCATTCTCCCCTTTTCTGAACAACAGCAAGAGTGTATCATAAGAGATATACTTACTTACCTGAGGAAAACATCCTTCCACAAAGATAACATCTTGTCAATATTGTATTCCATGCAATAGCAAGAGCAGAGAAACTCTTCAAAATAATCATTCTGCAGGGTATGATCTGGTGAAATAATCGGCGCCATGGAGAACTGTCCTGTGTACAAATCACATTGCTGAGAGAACTGAGAATAGTCGAGTTCTCCAGCACCCATCCTGTGAGGGGAGTGGAAGGAATTGGAGAAGTCAGCAGATATGATTACTGTGAACAAATTAGAAGCCAAAGCATTTATCTTACCTTGTGATGACATAACAAAAAAGGGGGATGTACACTTTTAAATTTTCTGGCAAGTGACTAAAACTTGCAGTCATGCTGAAATAAAGCAATCCATTAGTGGGTTTGCTCACGAAATAAGTTGGACAAACACCTGCATTTGTATATATAATATATACATACATAAAATGAGATAATAAAGAATAAAAATTTTAAAAACACTACAACATAATGTAAGACACTTACTTTCAATTTCATTGACTTCCACTTGATGAGGTTTCCTTGAAATATCTGAAAGAAATGATTGGTTGGCTATTAATGACAAAATAGTAATCTTTGCTTGGTGGTGTTAAATGCTACAATAAGAAATACTGCCTGTTAGTCACACCAGCAAACCCATAGATAGTTTTAACAGTAAACACTAACAAGACTCTATAGAAAAATAAACCAAACAACAAACACATTTTAATCTCTGTCCCTACCAAGATCTATTTGATGCGGTAAATCTTCCGGGTGTGTCTCAGATATATATGTTAATAGACTCAAGATAAATTATTTTAACTATAAGCACATCATAGCAACACTAAAAATACTTGATAGAAACACTATTGAAGCTGATCTTCTTCACACACCAAGATGGAGCACTATAAACAATCTCCAGAGAGGGAATGCAAAGATTGATAAATATATATTCACTCATTATACACAAAACTCATCACCTCAAACTTCACTGCACCAGCATCCAATATTAATATGCACCATTATCCAATATTAACATGCACCAGCATCCAATATTAATATGCACCAACATCCAATATTAACATGCACCAGCATCCAATATTAATATGCACCAGCATCCAATATTAACATGCACCAGCATCCAATATTAATATGCATCAACATCCAATATTAACATACACCATTATCCAATATTAATATACACCAGCATCCAATATTAACATCATCCTGAATACCTTCTAGTTTGACCGAGGGCAGCAGAGAAATGTCACTCCGCTTCAGCTGGTCATCTCGTAGTAATATTCCCTGTTCATATACTTCATCAACTTCTTTGGCTGTCAGCGATGAAATCATAGCATCACATTTCTTATCTTCCATACTTACTAAAGATTGTTCATAATCAGCCTGGGGGGGGGGGGATACAACAAGTTAATGGCAAGCACCTTGTAGTGATGAACTGTAGGAGGTCTGCACATCACTATCACTAGTCTGTGTTGGTGGTGCATCCATCACACCACACCAAGAGATGGAATAAACATGTTCAAGTAGGAGTCACATTTAATGCAAGTAAAAAAAAAGACAACAATCGGGTCGGGTCGGGTCGGGTCAGACTACTCTGGTCTCCTTAAGAATGAAGTTAGCCAAGATGATTAATTATAAGTAATTATGACAACTGAATCTGACCACAAGCTAATACATAAAATTCAGAAAGGAAGAAAGTTAAATTAGAACTTTGTCTATGTTTAAATAAATATGCTCTCATCCATTCAGGCAGAGATACAGAAATTATTTGTACTTTCCTTCTTCAAGTTCAACATACAATGAGTATCAACATAATTATAATAGGGTCACTCCATGTGGGTACACAATACCAAACATACAGAAAAACAGTTCGTGAAATTTTTTTAACCCTAAAATAATTAAAATAACATTAAAAGAGAATAGTATACCTAAAACAACAACCCCCCCCCCCCCCCCCCCACAACTATTAATAGACAACAACACAGTAACTGTTATGATTGACCCAGTGTGTGTCCGGTGGTGTTGTCTCGTGCTGACCAACATTGTAACGGTCAGAGAGGAAGACATAGCAATACGCAGTGCACATCCACTGGAGAGAACATCAGATGGAACTCACAGAGGGAGTCATGATCAATTTGAGGCAGTGGCTATTTTCAATGAAGTTCTTTTCAATGTTTTGTTGCAAAAAATCGTTAGAAACTTCACCCTGTGAATAGTAATATAAATAAGTACATGATATAGAATAACAGCATGAACACCCAGTCAGTCAGTCAGTCTGTCTAGTGTGTGTGTGTGTGTGTGTGTGTGTGTGTGTGTGTGTGTGTGTGTGTGTGTGTGTGTGTGTGTGTGTGTGTGTGTGTGTGTGTGTGTGTGTGTGTGTGTGTGTGTGTGTGTGTGTGTGTGTGTGTGTGTGTGTGTGTTGTGATACAAGCATGACAGCATGTTTACCCATTGGGCTAGTGATTGCCGCTAGTAATAATAAAATAGCAACAATTGTGATCAACACAATAATAGAAGAACTACTGCTACTAATACAAAAAGAACAACCCAATACAGTAGACGTGCAGTTTCATGCATTACCAACTGTTGGACTAACGAGGGGAGAAAAGCTGCATACCCAATGGCTCAGAGAGAAGGGAGGAAAGAAAGGGGAAAAAAGAAGGAAAGAAAGGGGAAAAAAGAAGGAAACCAAGTGGGGGGGGCAAAGGGAAAAAAATAGGTGGAGAAAAGAAGGAGGAAAAAAAAGAAGAAAGCAAGGAAGAGGGGAAAAAAAGGAGGGAAAAAAGGGGGAAAAGAAAAAGAAAGTGGTGGAAACGACAAGAACAAAAACAACTACAAACGACAAGAACAAAAAAAAACAACTACAAACAACAAAATGGAAAAAAAAAAACAGTCAGGGGGAATGGAACCACCATCTTACTTGGGAGGCCTGTGCTTTAACTATTGGGCCATGGTTTTGAAGCTTTTTTTGTATTAAAATTTGAATTTTTGTCCCCCACCATGGGTGCCATTTAAAAAAAGAGGCCATTATCTCTACAGGTTTTAGTTACACATGCCTTTAAAAAAAATCATTCAAATTGGTTCAAAACTACTGGAGGAAAAAGGCAACAGACAGACACATGGAAATGTCTGAAGTCCTCTCTAGTATGATAATCTCCAACTGCCGTTGGCAATATCATAACAGTAACAATAATGCAAGTGAAGAGGATGAGAGTAAGCTAGACCTGATGTTGGCTATGTCAGTCGCTGGGATATTAAAGAAGTGCTATAAAGGAAAACAGAGTCCTTGGGGTTTATATGCATTTATAGGATAACTGAAATGGATTATATATATATATATATATATATATGTATAGTAGAACCTCAGAGTTATGAACCCCTTGGGAAACTGCAGTGTTCATAACTCTGAAATATTCTTAACTCTTGACACTATGGCATCATAATTATGTTATGAATTATAATATAGATTTATTGCGGTAATCTAAGACTATAAAATGAGTTCTCCATCTCCTAAACACTAACTTGATGCATACCTATTTGTCACTAGGTATTTTGCAATTACCCACCTGTTTCAAGATTTTTTTTTTTATTTTTTTTAATTTTTTTAATTTTTTTTATGTCATGCTGTTATGTCATCAGATTTACCTGGATAAAGCTGTTGGTATAGCAACCTTGCTTTTTCCATTACCAAAACACCACTAATTGGTGTGCCCTTATGTCTTTCCTGAATAAACCAGTGGTGAATGGCTCTATCATGGGCATCATTATCAGCTCTCCTTACCATACACCGATTTGTCAGAGTTCTCTATGTCAAACACAATGGATTTTCCCACTCCAAATTCAGTGGCTAGGATGACATAGTGCTGCCTTGATCCAACTTCTTCAAAAGGTCCAACTTCTGCTCAATAGTGAGAATAACTCTTACGTTTAGTAGATGAGCTAGAAGCCATAGTGAACCTTGAATTTTAGCATGGAACAACTGGCAGCTGGAGGAAAGGAGAAAGATAATTCCAAGGAAGGAAGGGGTGAGAACAGCTGCAGCAAATGAATTGTGGGAGTGTGGGCATTCGTAAAAAGTTAGGAAAATAGAATAGTTGGAGGTACTCTTACTCATTTTTTTTTCCCAGTTGGCTGTTTGGTTGACTGGTCAGTTCGTAACTCTGGGGTTCGTAACTCTGGGGTTCGTAACTCTGGGGTTCGTAACTCTGGGGTTCGTAACTCTGGGGTTCGTAACTCTGGGATTCTACTGTATATATATATATATATATATATATGCATAACCTGGAATCAATAAAAAAAAAACATTGGAAATTTTTGTTCCAATATTTATGAAGAAAACTTAGCTTCCAAAATTTACGTGGGGGTGTAGCTCTTCACTGACAGTCCCAACGGGGACAGCAGCTGCAGGTACTCAATGAGAGTCATACTCTATTTTAACAAACTTCAATAATTTGTCAGAGTCAGGAGGCAGGATTCTGACAGTGAGTCCACAAGTGGTAGCAGCACTTTGACACCTAGCAAGGAAGGAATAAGTGAAGAAGTCCCTTTGGAGAGAGTGCGATAGCTTCAGAGTCAAGTGACACTAATTCCTCCTCAGCTTCATCTAGCCATAATTCAGGTACAGGAAACGAAGATCAAAGACCTTTTGATTTATCATGATAAAATGGATTTATTTGCGAATACAGGCTAGCTAGCTTTGTCCACTTTTGGTGTGAGCTAGATATTTAATAGCTAGCTATATGTGTGTACAATTGTTCTTTATAAATAAAATTTTTTTTTTAAATAAATAAATAAATAAATAAAAAAAACTTAGTGAAAACGTATAACTTCATAATTGGTAGTAACTGTCCTATTAATTAATCTCTATCACATAAATGGTGTCACACAGAACTTAATCTCAATAGTTTAGCCATGCTAATGTCACTGATCCTGTGTCTCAGGCAAATCTTAGTCAACTTCAATTGACTGAAGGACCTCTTTACTGGTGCAGTTCCATCAGGAATAGCAAGCAAATTATTGAAAAGCTTGAACCTAGTGGTGCCAATAGTAATTGTAATAATGGGCATATCCAAATTGTGTCACAGGTGGGAAAGATATTTTTGACAAAATATCTTTCCCTTTCCCACCCCCTCCCCCTCCCCATCAAATCATCCTGTATGACAGACACCCTGTTAGTTATACTATGATGAGCAGCAGCTCAACTGCACAGAGAACCAGTAGGCATGTTATGTGAAATATACTCAGGTAGACAATCTATCAGTGGCACACACCATTTATATTCACGCTTCAACATTTAGGGTGTGGTCTTTATAATAATGTTTTAGTCAGGGAATGGTCATTGCCTGAGTAAAGTGACATCCTTATATTCAACCACAAAATGATGAGCCAGTAACATGCAACAGGCCCACACAATGTAATATACTGGTACAGTCATAGGTTCTTTCTGGCCAATGAAGCATACAATACATCACTTGTATGCTACCATATCATTGCTTACAAAACTGCACCTTGAATTTTTGAATAAGTTCATTTGCAAGAAGGAACTTCACAGGGTCAGCACCGTGAATCCAAGCAGATATAGTGCCCTGTGGTGGAGTATACATGACAATCATCTGAATGAGAAAGCTAAAACTCAAGTACATACGCTTGTTTAGAGAATGAAATACCAATCATGATGTGTTCAAATATTGCTGCTATTCACACACATTGTAGTGATAGTATAAATACACATACCTAACCATGCTCAACTAATAAAGCATCACTTCAAAATAAAGCTACCTGTACTTTGGTTTCCTCTATAAACAAATTATGATGCATAGAAAAGAGTATGACACACACACACAACACACACACACACACACACACACACACACACACACACACACACACACACACACACACACACACACACACACACACACACACACACACACACACACACACACACAACAGCATCTATATACAGCTTTGTTCGGGATACAATGAAATGCCCACAGGAAAATGTGTGGCTTAGTGATAGACAACCAATCTCCCAAACAGATTCTAGTTGTTTTTGTGCTTGTAGGTCTCTAGATCCATGTGGACAAGTGAATCAATTTATTTTTTGGCTAAAAATCCATCCACTGTGTAGTATGTGCCTACCCTGAAGTGTGGATTAGAATTCTATGGTGGATTAGTAGGAGTAAGGTGTGGCCAAATGTGACCCAGCCTATGTCCAAGAGTTGTCCAAGCACCACTTCTGGCATTTTCAGCCTCATAAACCTACAGGAAGAGGTTTGAATAGGGATAACTACACTGAGTAGAGAGTGTCCATCAAATATAATTCAAGCCTCTTCATTCACAGAATTATCATTGAAAATTCATGACTCAAGACCAGTGTTACCAGATGGATTCAGCTCAAAATAACTATTTTAATCACTACTTATTTTCAGCTATCGAAAAGTCGCTACAAAAACACCCAAACACATTTATATTTAGTAATCAAACCACAAATAACAAATTTATATTGGAACATACTACAGTTTTCCTTCAGATCACAGCTTCAATTTTACCTTATGCGACACTTACCTGCATTCAAAATTGCAAGACAAAACATTTTCAGCACACCCGGGCTGAACAGTTGGAATGGAAAGTTCCCTGTTGGATCCTTGTATATTCTCTGGTGTCCCTGGCCAGTTGTTTAATCATGAGGCAGTTAGACTCCAGCTCTCCCTGGGATGAAACTTTTTATGGAAAGGATCGTGGACACAGATATTCTCTCTCCAGTACAGTTTGCAAGAATAGTGACAAATGGAATAGAGCTGCCTTAGCAAGGAGCTCAATTCTTTCTGCAGCCTTATGAATACCTTTCTCAGAAACTTGAAGGCATTTTCTTCCAGTCTTCTCTTCTGCTGCATGGGCAGCTGGCTATGGTCCGACTTTGTCTGGAATCTCTCAATCCTGCTGAAAATTCACTACGCCTTTTGATAGTTTTGGCTATTTACTAATCAGACCTTTTCTCTCCCAATTTGTTTCCAAAATTCACTACTTGTGGCAACACCGCTCAGGACAACCCCAGAGATCAGCCTCCTCTAAATTGGTTGGTATTCCACTAATTGAGATGACAGTATCACGCAATTATAGATCATTTAATGACCAGTCACCAATTTACAATTACATGTGTGTGTATGTGTGTGCAAGTATACTTCCTCCTACTCAGGCCAGTAATCGATATGTAATAAATCAACTCAACAAATATAAAATCAATTCAATGAATAACAAATCATGAGTCATAATCTACAAATAATAATCTACTCAGGTACCTCATCAAATATATTTTGTGTGCATGTCTGTGTGCTCTTTATTTAACCTACCAATTATTAAACAATTTTTTTTTTTTAAACATTTCAGCTGTGGGAGAATTTGGAAAAAGCAAAAAAGAAGGAAAATATTATGGAAGTATGGGATGAAAATGTGGGGGTGGGGGGTAAATGAAGAAAAGAAGGAAGGAAAGGAAAGGGGGGGGGGGGGGGGGGGGGGGGATCAACATAGTCCAGGTTTTAAACAACTGCGTTTCAGTTTGGGAGACCTGCGCCTTTACCACTGAGTCATTGTATTTTAGGCTTTTTAATAGAAAATTTAAATTTCTTTTTCCGCACCAGTGGTGACACTTTAAAAAAAAAAAAAAAAAATTATTGGTGAAACACTTAGTAGACACCCAAGGATCATGTCTGTAAATTTTTAGCTCTGCAGGTACAAGGGTTTGTCTGGCTAAAAGTAACATTTTTGGCATTTTTTGGCCTGATGTGAACACAGTCAGTGATATTCATCATATATAGGTACTCCTCCTGAAGATGCTGATTCCAATAATATATGGGTTCATGGGTCTAACTTGCAAACTGAAGGTGCTACGGGAAGATATACAGACTACAGAGACTACAAGTTCATATATACTAGTGTGGATTTTCGGCCCATTTTTGGTGGTCTGTAATTTTAAAAAATCTACTTTGAAGATATGTTGTAGACTTTTAAAATGAAAATGACTATGTGATTAGGTCAAAGTGTTTTTTTTTAAAGTACCATTTTCATATTTTTAGCCTTACACACTAAAGAGGAAGAGGTGTGGCCAGATGGGACCCACCCCATGTTATTTGCACAGTCAAGTTGTGTCTGCATGCCAAGTTTTAGGCATGTAGCTCCATTCTTTTTTCTTTTCTTTTTTTGGGCAAAGTACCATTTTTGGCTTTTTTTTTAATACAGAAAGGGGTGTGGCCATACAAATATGCTTATGACACTGATTCTAAATATATATATGGGTTCGAGGGTCTAAATTAAACCGTTCAAGTATGAATCCACGGACACACTGAGAGACAGACAAACTATTCACAGTAAATACTAGCAAAAAAAAAACAGCACTACATGTGGCTATTCTGCCCATCTTTGGTAGGCTGTAGTTACAAAAATGTCTGCTTTGAGGACATATGTTGTCGATTTTTTAAACAGAAGTGAACATGTGATTAGGTCAGTGTTTATTTTAGAAGTACCATTTTTGACATTTTTAGCCTTAAAAAAAAAGAGGAAAGGGTGTGGCCAAATGGGACCCACCCCATGTCATTTGCACAGTCAAGTTGTGTCTGCATGCCAAGTTTTAGGTCTGTGGCTCCATTCTTTTTTTAGCAAAAGCATAATTTTTAAAATATATATTTGCTATTAATACAGAAGTGGGTGTGGCCATATAGACATGCTCATGACATTCCCCTGGTGATACTGATTCTAAATATATAAGGATTCTTGGGTCTAACTTCACCCATTCAAGTGTGAATCGAGGACACACGGACAAACAGACTATTTGCACTTTATAGTATATAATATATAGTATATATATATACGTATATATATGTATATATGTATATATATATATATATATATATATATATTTTTTTTTTTTTTTTTTTTTTTTTTTTTTTTTTTTTCACTTACTAAAGCCAATTTGAGACCAGCATTTTTCTCCTGAAATTTCAGAGAAAGTTCCATTTGATGGATAACTGAAGCAATTCTTTCATCTGGAACACCAAGTCTAATAGAGATATATTAGAACAAAATATGATACTTACTAATTGAAGAATAAAATAACATGGCTTAAGACTACAATAATATATAGATATTCTATATTGAGGGATATTATAATCTGATATAGAGAGCATCATCAAAACAGAAGTCCTAACTGGAACATCCATGACCCACCCCATGACATACACACATACTTGAATAACAGTACTGAGCCACTGTACATACATATATACATACATACATACATACATACATACATACATACATACATACATACATACATACATACATACATACATGCCACCTTATCTGCAGTCCAAACGTAGCATCAAGATTTATTGCACTCATGCCATTGATCAATATGCTTCTTTCCTCTTCAACTGACTTTATAACTATTTGTCAGATTCCTTTTCTCTGTTCTCACTAGTGTAGCCGTTATCAATTCATCATCACATTTTGTTACACATAGTTACATGATGTCATAATGAAAGGAATCACTGCATCAATTCATGCATATGTATCCAGCCATATTAGAATGGTTCAGCTCTACCTATTCGGAACAGGTGACCACTAGACTAGCAAAAGGTGACCACAAGTTGCACTTCATTCAGACAAGATAGAAAGCATAAACAGCTGCTCATTATGAGGGGCGCACTCTACCATCTAATTACACAGGCTTCCATCAAGAATGCCTTGACACAAAACTTTTAACTTACACTTGACCATATATCTATCTATCTATTTATCCATCTATCTTCGGGATATGCGGCGGGTGGCTCCGCTCAGGGAAATGGTCATCTTTGCCCCTTAATGCACGACTATGTGTACCACTGGCAGTCCTCACCAGTAGTGTTGGTTCTCCAGCATGACCAACCCTCCAATGCATTGAACCGGGCATCTTTGGTGCAGGTGGAGGGCTACTTTTTGGTACAAATTCTTTGCTCCCCCTCTCCCACTAGTCAGCTGCCTTCCATCTACACCTGTGCCACCTAGATGGCCTTCCATTGGTGTCTCTAGGGAAATGGTACTGGGTTCCCAACATTCCATCTCAGGAAAATGTGCTTGCTCCCTTCACTGGTTGAGGGTGAGCCACCAGGTTAGCTGGCGGAGGAGCTCCCGTTAATCATCCCCCCCCCCCCCCTGGTGGGTGTGGTGGAAGTACTCAAGCAATCCACAGGAGTTGGCCACCCTGTGATAGCTGTAAGCTGCGGGCTAAAAAAAAACAACTATCTATCTATCTATACATATATATATATATATAAAGGCATGTGTGTGTGTGGGCTCAATGGACAGCCAAACAGCTGAATGAATATTGACGAAACTTTGCAGACATGATCCTTGGGTATCTACTATGGGTTGTTTTTTTTTTTTACCAATTTTGAATACCGACAGTAGTCTCCCTCTGAGAGACCACCTTTAAATCCTACAAAAATTAGTCTAACAAGAGAGGTGGTCTTTTCAATAGAGGTATGTTTATACAATAAATGTGGTCTCTCTCAAGAGAGGGATCTCTTCAGAGGGGGAACTACTGTAGTAAGTGATACATAAGGCAAATATTAGAGTTGCAATCTGAAAGAAAAGCAGTAATATGTTCCAATATAAATTTGTAATTGTGGTTTAAATGTGAAATATAAATGCGTTTTGTAGTGATTTTTCAGTAGCTGAAAATAAGTAGTAATAAAAAGTAGAGATTTTGAGCTGAATCCATCTAGTAACACTGGTCTTGAGTCATGAGTTTTCCAATGAAACATCTGGGAATGAAGAAACTTGAATCATATTTGATTGGATATTCTCTACTTGTGTGTTTATTCCTATTCAAAACTCTTCCTGTGGGTTTGTGTGGCTGAAAGTGCCAAAGTAGTACTAGACCACAACTTTTGGACATAGGATGGATCACACTTGGACACATCCCTTTCCTACTAAACCATCATACAAATTATATCCACTCTTCAAACTAGACACATCCTACCCAGTGGATGGTTTTTAGCCCCCACCCCCTACCTAAAAAAAAAAAATGGGTCACTTGTCCACATCTCTTCCTGCGGGCATGTCAGGTAAAATATGCCAAAATGATGCAATCTATTTGTGGTACTTGTAGACAGTCAAATTCATGGACCTGGAGACCTAGAAGCATGCATACACAACAACTTCAATCTGGTAGGAAAATGGTTCGCATCACACTAGGCAACACTTTTTCCTGTGGTCATGTCATTATATCCCAGGCAATGCCGGGTATATGCTGCTAGTATCTTATTATAATTTACAATTTGTCTCTCTGTCTGCATGGACTCTAACTCCTCCCAAACTGCTGGAGGGATCTTCACAAAACTTTTAGTGATTGATTAGGGCACCTCACTGCAAGTTCTCGCGAAAATTTTGTTCAGATTGGGTGGCTATGGCTGTGGTTTTATCAATGGGTGTGGTTTGGTGACATGAAACAATAACTATTATAGAAACTTGGCATGTTTATTAATTCTATCAGGTTTGTTTGAGTGGCAACAATCTCTACATGTTAAATAAAGCAAACCAAACATGTTTGTTACTACAGGTGTCCGACTTAAAAGCCGCCCATAAGGTGAGTTTTCTGCCAGTAACAATAATAATTTAATAATATTGGTGCTTGGTAAATAGCTGAATTACCTTGCAGCTTCTAGGAACGTGGACTTGATTATAGTCTCCACAGTTTGAATGCTGCATTCATCAATCCCTTGCAGCCCCACAGAAAAATAAGATTGAAAGGTCCCATCATTGTACCTACATAGAGATTGAGCATAACAAGTGTACCTTTGTAGAGAATGAGCGTACTAAAAGTGTACCTATGCAACACATGCTCACACACACCTCACCATAAGAATGGCAGTTACTAAAGTCATACCCTGTGGATGGAGCATATTGAGATCCAATATTCTTGTCCAATAATGACTTGGAAAAGAACGACGCTGGTCCATCACACAAAAGAAGACATAAAATATTCTGCACAAATGCCTCATAGCGGTCAGTAATTCTTGAGTAAGCGGGGGGGGGGGGGGGGGGGGGGTGGAATAATATACACCAGATCAAAACAGGTTATAGGTCAAACCATAGAACTCACAAAATATAATTTAAATAAAGTGATTAAGACTTGTGAGCTGCAAAGTTAGCGATTGATATATATATATAGGTACTTTCTACTGGATAAACTGCATCAATATGAACCATGGGGTGTGGGGGGGAGGGGGTCTGTCAAGTCAGGCCTTTATTATGTCTTCTGTCTCTACCTATCTACATGTAAACATACTGTAGACAGGACCTCTTTATAACAGTCATTATCAAGATAAAATAGTTCTTGGTCAGGTGCATCGAAAAGAGAAGTAGATATTTTGGTGAAAGCCACTAGTAAAGGGATGCTATGCTGGAGTGTTCAATATAGCAATAAACAGCAGATATGTGCTTACAAAAAAAAAAAAATTTTTATTCAGAGAAATTCTATGAATTAAGTATATGTGTTAGAACATTCAATATCAATACATGTATCAAATTGTTCAGTTGGTTATGTAACTTCATTTTTTGACATTTCAAATTGACACTCAAAAGTACCATTCCGCAGTAGAATATCATATACTGCAGGTAGTACACTAATTCACATCACTCACTTACGGTGACAACAAATAAGACATGCTGAAAGTGCACTGTTTAGATGGATCAAGGGCACTGGCATTGTCTTGTTGACACTCAATATGGTCCTCCTTCTAAACACAGAAAAACAAAGCAATTTGATCCAGTTTATTGGTAATAGTGCAGTGCATATCAACACATTAATACATTTACATGACCCCTGTGCAATCTTAAGAGTTTGATAGATTGTGTAACAGCTTCAAGTACAATGGAACCAACAAGGTGGTAACCACCCACCTATATCCCTGTAAGTTATTCCAGGTAGTACTTGTGTTCTACTACACCATAACACACCTCAGAGAGAGCTGTCCAAACCTATAAGACAGCTGCAAGTGATTCACGATGGCAACCACCAATTTTTGATGATTAAAATCAATACAATAAATGTTGTGAACTAAAATAGACTCTAATGGATGTGCAACCCATTTTGACCTGTCTACTGCATTTACATCCACACTCTCTTATTCTATTCAACCCAAAGGTGAAAAGTTCAGTTCATTAGTTAATTGACAGTTTTTATTACTGCAGATCTGAAGGGGGGAAGACAGCACAGAAGGGGAGGAAGGGAAAGATTCCCCCTCTTCCCCCAACCCCACTAGATAAAACCCTGCATGGAAATGTAGGATTAAATAGTCCAAAACCAGCTACATATAGAAGGCATATCATACTATCAGAAAAAAGGGATATTTTGAAAAACAAAGGGTTCAAATAATATTCACTATGATATTGGTTGGACTAAAATAATGTCCATGGATTAGAAAATATTATACTCAGATTAGTTATAATTTTCATTCCCACAAACACACTAAAAGCTGCATTAACGGTGGAGATGTACTGCCTGTTTACTTAATGATTCATTTCTTGTCTAATATTTTGAAACCTCTTACAAAATAAATGTCTATTGTGATTACATCATAGACTTACAGGCAGAGACCATTTCTCTTCCCTCTGGGACACACCAACAACAGGAGGTTGGCTCCTGTCCAATCCACACAAAACCAACTCATCAATCATTTTCAAGTGACTCTCCAGAGGAAAGTTCCCATAAGTCATGAAGCAAGCATTGCTAGGGTGGTAGAAAGTGGAATGGAATTTCTTCATCTTGTCCAACTAAAATGTTCACAAATGCAGTTTGAAAAAAATCACATACATACAAACTATAACAGTAGCACATGAAAATTTTAACATGCTCTGATAAAAACAGTGCCAGAGGTTTATAGAGTAAAATATACCATTTGTGCACTCACAAATAAATGTTTACTCACACATAAACATCTTAAAATTGGTCTCACATGAAAATATCGCTTCAACTTCAACACACTCATAACTCCACCTGGAGACATTGTAACTTCTCTTTAGCAAGCAACTAGATACACACTCCCTGACAACAGACACTAAGCACACTCTCTCATATCACCCTACAAATAATCCACTGTTCATATCGTGCAAGACTCACCGAGAGGTCCACTATATCAATTGGTCTTCCACCAGACACATTGGAGTATGTGGTAGAGGGCAACAAAAGGTTCTGAATAGCTTCTGCATACACATACTCCGAGTTGGCCTGCATGACATAGAAGTAAATTAATTAATGTACCAACGTGTGTGTGTGTGTGTGTGTGTGTGTGTGTGTGTGTGTGTGTGTGTGTGTGTGTGTGTGTGTGTGTGTGTGTGTGTGTGTGTGTGTGTGTGACTGTGTGAGTAATTTGTAAAGCATTTATTTAGGCCAATCATATAGTTCGGATATGTCCTCCTTTATGGTCATTATACTTCAATCCGGGTGGATTTTTTAAATATCTGAAAATGTCCAGGATTTTTTTTGACTTATTTTTGTTGAATAATATTCATTGCTTAAAAGCTGCACTTTTTTCCAATTAATCCAGCTTAGCAACACTTGCAGAGTGAGGTGGTTTAGAAAAGCAGAAATGAAGTTATCGTACTTTTTACTGTCCCCATGCCACGCCCACAACCTGTGGTGGGTGGTGTGGGATTGTAATTTGAAGAAAACATTTCTGAAGTGTGTAGGGAGGAAAACATTCCAATCAGCGTAAGCACTTTTTCAATATTTCTATTCTGTCAAATTATCCTGACTAAAGGTGCTGTGCACTACCACCTCTCCTCAGAAGGCAGATTTCTTGAGTTGATGATTTTTCTTAAAGCTTACAATGCCCAAACATAATTACAAGTCCACTCCAAAAGTAAAGACCAAATTTTTCATGTTTTGGTACTTGCGAAGAGGAATGAGGATCCCAGAGCTTGGTGTGGAGTGCCAATACTAGTGTCCCAGTTGCCAATATGGGTGCTATTGATCTATAATCCCATAGGAACTCAAAGAAGCACCCCCCCCCCCCCCCCCCACAACCAAAACAAAAAAAAACAAAAAAAAAAAAAACAACAAAAAAACAAGCAACAAATAAAAATCAGCAGCAACAAAAAAAAAAAAAAAAAAAAAAAATTGAAGGGGGAGGGCACATCAGCAAAACTTGGCCGAGCATTTTTGTGAAATCAGGTATCAATGTAATTAATGGAGTAGATAGAGTTTTATTTTACTTCACACAGTAAGGATCATCGGAATTATCAATCAGTGGACTGCACATCTGCCATGTTAACCAAAAAATCATTAACCGGGTGAGTGAATGTGGGTGGGATCTTTTAAATTCCAAATTATTGATTTTCTTGCATTAATTGATGATATGAATATTATATTTATTACTGTTATCAGACAGATAGTTAGAGATTCAACCATTTCCCTCACTGTCATGGTGAATAGAAATGAGGAACCTGAGAGTTCCTTTTATTGTTTTATACTATTGCGTTTCCCCGTCACATTATATTAATTGTAATCATTCACACAAACTAAGTTCACTTGTAAATATGATACTCCTTCCCCCCCCCCCCCCCCTCAAAAGTATCATCTATTTTAAATCTGCAAATACGGTAGACCTAATTTTTTTCTACTACATTTTTGGCACGCATAACAGAACAAGAAAAAGTCAAAAATGGTATTTTGCCAGAAAAACCATTGGAGCTACAGATCTAAAACTTGGTATGTACATACAACTTCACTCTAGAAGTAACATGGGCTGGATCCCACCTGGCCACACCTCTTCCTTTTCCTGTGTAAGGCTAAAAATGCCAAAAATGGTATATCAGGAAAAACATTTGAACCTAAGTAGTTAGACCATGAACCCATATATATATATATATATATATATATGTATATATATATATATATTTGGATTCAATATAATCTGGGGAATGTTTTAAGTACATATATATATATATATATATATATATATATATATATGACCACACCCATTTTGGTATCCATGTCAGGCCAAAAAAAAAACAAAAATGATACTTTGGCAATACAACCCCTAGATGCGACAAACTTAAAAAAACATAGTATGCATACACAAATTGATTTTGGGAGAAACATGGGCGGGATCCCTCATTGATGCACCACCTCCCATTGGTGTGTACAGAGAAAAAGTGCCACAAAAGTAACAACTTCTGAATAAAGATTGTACCTAAGGAGTTAGATCCACAAACCATTTTAATATACATTTTGGTTCCTAAGATGCATGCATGTTTATATGTATGTGTCTAGGCATCACAGCCAAACACTGGGACCAAAAAGGCTGAAATTTGGCATGTGCTCTATAAGAATCCAGGTGAGCATTATTAAACACATGCGTGTGTGGTAATGGGTGTGGTCTTTACATAGCCACACCCGCAGGTTATTTTAGCTGAAAAAGTTAATCATAGACCAATCAGGCAAAAAGTTGTTGTGTGGTCCACAAGTAACTGAGAAAGAATTATTAACCACATATGGGTGTGGGTTGGCCATAGCCACACATACTGGAAGTTGTTTTAGCTATTAAAAACTAATCCAACGACCAACCAGCAGAAATTTGATGAGGTTTTAAGCAACTGGATGAGTATTATTAATCACGTGTTTGTGTCAATGGTAAAGGTTAGGTCATTGCAACACCCATAGGACAACATTATGCCTACCAAAAACTCATTATAGACCAATCAAGCTAAAATTTGGCATATGGAGTCCAAGTAATTGGGTGAGCATTAAAAACTGCATGTGTGTGCGGTAGTGGGCGTGATTTTGTATCAGCCAAACCCACAGAAAGTTGTTTGGGCCGACCAGGACAAAATTTAAGTGGCTTCTATAATGTTTCATGTTAACATTTGCCGGACATCGCCGGGTATATGCTGCTAGTATATATATATATATATATATACACACCTGCAACTCCAACTGGAGCACCATAATTCTAGCTAGAGCTCCTATAGATTGAGTAAGATACATACAGTTCTTGGACAGGCTATGGGCACCTGTCCCAGTCTGGGTACACAGCATTTACTGTAACCTGCTGTGGTAATATTCTTATAAGGGACAAAAAAGAGCATGAAAAAGAAACTTGAAAGAAATAAACACAAAACAAAGGAGTATTCATCCAAAGGTAATGTCTATGTAAACACCAAAACTGCTCTCTAAGGATAAGGATAAATAAACTCACAAAGACGCCTTTCATTTCATTGAGAACAACACCATTGAAGATAATTGGAGATTTTTTGTCATAAATATTTGAATGTTCTAACCTCCATCCTTCTTGCCTACAGAAATATCACACATTGCAAGTCAAAGAATAGAACAAGTTCAAACACCTTGCACGAATAAAATACTAAATAGAAGTAAAATCATTATCATCTGGTTTCAAACCATTCCTAACTTATTTCTGTTTAAATGTTAAGATATTTTAGGGAATAAAAAGCAACCACATTGCATTTTAAGCAGCAGCAAGTGTTTTTGACACCTTTAAGCACATAAGCTGACTTTGAGGTGAAAATTTAATTATAAGGACCATCTAATGAGTGTGTTTCCAGCCACTCTTGCTCCCAACAATCTATTTAGATCATATCATGTGCTGGACAAACATACACATAAACATACTTGCTAGACAAACTATAGATTAGATATGTTGCAGTCCAGTTTACAGAGTCATTAAGACTGGAAAGAAAAAAAAAAATATATATATATATATATATATATTAAACAAAGTTTCTGCTAAACTTTTATGCTAATGTATTGATACCACCAGTGAAATGTTCAGCTTGAGCAAGTATTACACAAAACTAATTACAATAGCACATAATAAAATTATACGTTCATGACTCTTATCACGCAAAACAAAAAAAAAAACAACAACAAAACAACTATTTTCATTTTCATTCAGAGGATCAACTCTAATAGTGGCACGAAACAGTACAGACAGCGTGTGACTGTGGGACAAGGCTCTTACTTGAAGTCAAGCAGCCGCAGCTGAGGAAAGAAGACACAATCCAGATACACTGACATCAAATTCTTGAAATCTTGCTGATTTTGAGTTGAAAAAATATACATAGTCCAGTCTGGTGCTGAAGAAAAAACAACATACCACAATCACTTCACCAGATGGGACTAGTACACTCTACCATTATCTTGGACAGGATCAATCAATATCCCACCTCAAACACAGTACACATGAATAAGGTGCCATCAAACCCTAACATAGAGAGAAACTAACCAAAACAGACCAACAAATAGAACCACAGTGAACAAAAATTACATAGGATTTATAATAGAGCTGATAAAGGTTTAAAATAGAAAAAAAAAAAAGAATTGAAAAGAGTTGGAATAGCAAACTATAGAGCTGATAAAGGTTTAAAAATAGCAACAAAAATATATTTGATAAGGGGTTGAAAATAGGAAAATAGAGCTGATATAAATTTTTTTTTAAAAAGAGCTTAAAAAGGGTTGAAAATACACACACACCAAAAAAAAAGGACAAAAAAAAAAAGGACAAAAAAAAAAAAAGGACAAAAAAAAAAAAAAAAAAAAGAATGAAAGATTGACGGAGTTAAAAATAATAAAATAGAATTGACAAAGGGATATTGACCAGATGTATTATTGGTAATGCTTCCAAAACTGGACTCTGGTTTTAAAAAGGCAATGAGAGTAGAAAAAGAAAAATCAGTTACAATTTATATCCATGCTCTTTAACAGCAGAAGTACATGATTTAACTTCTTGCAAAAAAATTCAATTACGTAGTCTTAAAAAGACATGAAAAAGTGATGGGCATGAAAGCCCTTCTTCCTCTGCCAAAAATTGATTTTAAAGAATCATTCTAATATATATATATATATATATATATATATATATATATATATATATATATATATATATATGTATATATGTATATATCTATCTGTTCTTTTTGTACGCATAACTCCCTAATCATTGATCCTCTCATGATGACAACGTTAGAACCAGATCACTACAAACTTATAAACTAAAATTCTTGACTGATCAGTTTCTCTATTGGTTAAAGCAAAATATACTAAACAAATTAGTTAAGGTATCATTTGCATGAAACAGAAGTTTCTAACATTTAGCAGATCTAATGTGGGGGCGGGGCTGATATGGGGAGGGCCTGATGTGGGGCAGGCCAGATGCGGGGTGGGTCTGATGTTGAGCATATCAGTAGCAGGGATTTGAAAGGAATGATATTCATATGAACGAATGGTCTCATATCTCATATACAGTACAATGGTTGGTGTATCTGACTTGGAACTGGTCATAGGTACACATGAACACAATCATTTTCCTATTATTTTGTTTCACACACGCACACACCCCCCCCCCCCCCACACACACACCCCCCCCACCACACACACACACGTTTATTGACATACCAGTAAATGCATTCATGAAGTTGGACAGAGAGCGATTCAACATCTTAAAGAAAGGATCCCGCACTGGATATTTTTTGGATCCACAGAGTGTAGTGTGCTCAAGGATGTGTGCAACACCTGTGCTGTCCGATGGAATAGTGCTGAACCCGACACTGAAGTACAGAAATAATGACATAAAACAAATTAATCATCTGATACATTTCTCATCTCTCTCTCTCTCTCTCTCTCTCTCTGTGATTACAAAATTGATATTGAACCAATACTCTTAAACACTAAATCTAGTGTGGTAACACAAACCAATACTCGTAAACACTAAATCTAGTGTGGTAACACAAACCAATACTCGTAAACACTAAATCTAGTGTGGTAACACAAACCAATACTCGTAAACACTAAATCTAGTGTGGTAACACAAACCAATACTCGTAAACACTAAATCTAGTGTGGTAACACAAACCAATACTCGTAAACACTAAATCTAGTGTGGTAACACAAACCAATACTCGTAAACACTAAATCTAGTGTGGTAACACAAACCAATACTCGTAAACACTAAATCTAGTGTGGTAACACAAACCAATACTCGTAAACACTAAATCTAGTGTGGTAACACAAACCAATACTCGTAAACACTAAATCTAGTGTGGTAACACAAACCAATACTCGTAAACACTAAATCTAGTGTGGTAACACAAACCAATACTCGTAAACACTAAATCTAGTGTGGTAACACAAACCATAGCAGAGCTGCAGTGGAGAAGAGAAAACTAGGGCTCAAACTTGAACAATCATAAAAGTGATGGCTATTCAGCCACTCTGTTTATCTAGTAACAAAACAAATGCTAGAGGAACTTAAAACGATAAATGTAAACTAGCAAGGGTAACTAGAGTAAGCATTCCATAAGTAATCTTCACTGCACAGACATAACTCCTGAAGGTTTGCACACTTTATTATCACCAGACATTATCTCCTACTCCATGGACAATCATCCAATATCTCCTGCTCCATGGACAACCATCCAATATCTCCTGCTCCATGGACAACCATCCAATATCTCCTGCTCCATGGACAACCATCCAATATCTCCTGCTCCATGGACAACCATGCAATATCTCCTGCCCCATGGACAACCATGCAATATCTCCTGCCCCATGGACAACCATGCAATATCTCCTGCTCCATGGACAACCATCCAATATCTCTTGCTCCATGGACAACCATCCAATATCTCCTGCTCCATGGACAACCATCCAATATCTCCTGCTCCATGGACAACCATCCAATATCTCCTGCTCCATGGACAACCATGCAATATCTCCTGCCCCATGGACAACCATCCAATATCTCCTGCTTCATGGACAACCATCCAACATCTACTGCTCCATGGACAACCACCCAATACATGAGGGAATAGATGAGGAGAGAAGAGCAGAAACAGACAGTCAGTTGAGATGAAGTGCTACAGACACACAAGACTATCATGTCAACTCTGAACAAGCCTGAAAGCTCTTTCTTATGTTGGCATACAGCTATTGGCTATTCACCACTAGAGTTATTGCAAGACCAGCAGGTTGCAGCCTATCAGATTTCTTCATACACTGTTGACAATGACGCTGTGGCACGGATGGTGTGGCACGGATGGTGTGGCACGGATGGTGTGGCACGGATGGTGTGGCACGGATGGTGTGGCACTGATGGTGTGGCGCTGATGGTGTGACGCTGATGGTGTGGCACAGATGTTATGGCATGGATGTGACACTGATATTGTAGTTCTTGCAACAGCAACAACCCAGCTTCTCAAAATTATTGAAATGTGGGTTGCCATTATTGTGAGAAGGAATATCGGAAAATAGTTTCAGACCTCTTGCTGCTCGTGAGATTGCCAGAGCAGTTGGTCCTGATTGGTGTGTTATGTTGCCCTAACCCTCCCTGTTCCACAACTTCACTGGGTCCACATACTGTAGCTTGTTCTCTCTCTTGATAGGTAGATAGGTAGAGACAAGAGAACAGCATAGGGCACCTGGAAGGTATATAAAGATGTCATCCCAGCATTCTGTGCCTCTTCTTCCACACCAACCCTTCAAACTATTGAGGAGCGAGTGTTTGAGACAACGAGTGATTGCAGTCTTGCATTATGACCATACAAGTAGTCTGCAGAGTGTACATTAAGCAAGAAAGCATTAGTCCACTCAGAAAAGCAAAGTAATTGAAGGACTCCCACCAACACAGACTGCACTCATCCAGCACATCTAGAGGGCTTCTTACCAGGCTGGCCATTGCTGGGCCTGGGTAAAGATTGTAGCTCCACAGCCTATATCACCACATGAACAGGGCTGGAAAAGGATGGCTGGGTAAGTATGCTGACCAACTTTCCTGAAGCAACACAAGCATGCATGCAGAGAGCTCGTACATACACTGTGATGGCAAGAAGGGCTGCAACAGATGCTGTACAGGTCACAGTGTTGCTCTGCAGTACAATGCTCTGTTTGTGTGTGGACTTTTTTTTGGTATGACCGACTGCCTTCACTGTTGATATCAATAGTCATTTTGATGAATAAAAAAATATATATGTATAGCAATTCGTCTCACTTTACAAGTCTTGGTTAAACTTTAACCTGCTGAGATGCAATGAAGTAATAGTGTAGAAGTCTGCACACTAGCACAATAATGTTTGAAAGTTCAATCATTTTTCACTCTTCAAACCTAAATATGGGGAAGTCCCTAGTGACTCCCTGGCCCCTTAAGATCTGCCACTGGAGATAGAAATAAGCTTTAATAAAGCCTTAAAAATGTACTACTTTTAAACTCTAGCTATAAAAAGTAAGAGCTATAAACCAGCACTAACCAGGAATGAACATTGCTCCCACATATTATGGGTACCTACAAGGAGCTCTAATTTTAGGAAATATATGTAAATGAAATTTTAGTTTCATATTGATCCTTACAATGTAATCTTTCATTTGATACCCAAGTTGATAACAATTCTTCAGTATTATACTTTACAATGAAATTTTTTACATATTTCGCATGCTAATTAGCCTAGGAGGTCACTAAGGGTAAAGCAGCACTGACCTTTGATCCAAAAATCTTCCTAGAGACATGCCCTGCACCAAATTTCATGCTTGTATCATCAATAGCACAATTCTTACACACTTTGCACACATCTGCTGCACTACAATAAATGGCGGCCTCTTAACACAGTTAAAAACTACCTGAAGGTATTATTGGGATCATCCTTGGCTATGTGTAAATGCTGTGCCCCTGAGCGGTCATGCTTCAACTTTATTGCAACAGCGTCAATCTCTGGAACCTCTTGCACCCCATCCACAGAGTAGCCATGCAACTGGTCACCTGCACACAGACACACAGACAGACAGATCCTTCCTACCATTCCGTCCCTCCATAATTACAATAATCATATGGTCTTACCAACTGCTGCAGAAAGGAAACATGAAGGAAGTTTGTTCGTCCTAGAGATCCTGAAGAGAAATAAACGTTTTGTTATACATGGAATAAACCATCTTCAATGTGAGCTACATAAAGTGACTAAACATTATTGATGTTTTAATAATTGTGCAGATAAACAGCAACACCTAGAGTGTTGATGTCACATTCTCAATCTTTCAACTTTCAGAATGTTAAAAATGTCTCGTCCCAACGTCTGTAAATGCAACACATCTGCAAATTGACTTGACCATCTGTACATTCCCAGAATGGACATATATCTGCAGATAGACTACAATCTCTGCAGATTGGATGGAACAGATGTGCACAGAAAACAAGTTTGGCAGTCAATCACAATAATTTTTATTTGTTAGAGCCTGGACCTGTTGACATTACAGATTATTTGATGTTGATAGTCTGTGGACAAACTGTGAGGACTGGGCATAATTAGAAGCCAAATATGTTCTTCAGATTCACGTGCTCTGTCCAATCAGCTGATTGGTAGACTATCTGCAGATTATTGGTGTGCTTTCTGAGATTAGAAAATATTTATTTGGATGGGATAGATCCATAGGTACGTTGGAGTATACTTCCTTATGAATTTCTCAGATTAACAGCATCAGTTGCACAGATGGACATAAATTCAGAACTCTGGCATATATAGAATAACCTGCAGTGTTATAGACTTCATTGCGAACTTAAAGATGCACACATCATGATTTGATCTGAGCCAAAAAAAAAAGGTCATTTATACCAGGACCAAGAATAATAATGAATTGAAACAGTTATTAATTCAATTTAAATTAATATGAAAGGAGAAAGAAGAAATCAAACTTCCCCATTTTGGGCTAAGCTAGGGCTAATACAGGTTTGGGGTTCGTTTTGGTAATATCTCAATAAAAAAAGGAAGTTTCTGTCGGTTCTTTCCTTAGATTCTGTCTAAAGTAAAGTCCAACATGACAGTATCTCCTGACAGGACACAAACAAAGAACAATAACAGCCAAGACTTAGTGGGCAACTATATTCCAACACCATGATGTCTAAAGAGCTGTGTTTTCACAAAGGAGGATGAAGTAACAATTGGAAAGTGAGAGTACAAAGAGTCAAGATGACTTACCTGGGAATACAGTGGAGAGGAAATGCTCTCAACATGTTGAGTTACTTCTTCCTACATCAACAAAGTAGAAACGATATAAATTTGTCTTTAGACATTTGAAATTACTCTGAAAAAACATTCAATCGACCTTTTGTTTAAGTATATAATTAGACATTTTTATGAAGTAATTTCACCACAAAAAAAAGTTTCTGTCGGTTCTTTCCTTAGATTCTATATAAAGTAAAGTCCAACATGACAGTATGAAAGTGATTGGGTCAAGGGAAAAAGTTTTATACTGCAAGATAATAAAAACAACTGAATAAATCAATGCCCGACTAACCTCGTTGCAAGATGTTCAGACAAAAATTTAACTTGTCAAGTTTCCTTTAAGTTCCTCAACTTTTAGCTCATCTACTGACTGAAATCTGGTCACTATAGTAATTACGAGGATTAGCAAACGTTCCTTGAACTTACATTTTCCATTTGGCAGTTTCAAATTGCAATGGCTAGTACTGCTTCTAGTCCTTAACTAAGATAGAGATGGAAGCAGCTGGTCATAGGAAAAGTGTCAGCTTACAGATAGGTTGTTCATAACTCACAGGTGTGAGACTAGGCTGGACCAAGCCAACTAGGAGACAAAGCAAACCACACCTTGAACCTTACACAAATCAAATTACATCTGAGCCAACGTGTACACAAGTTTAGGAGATGAAATGACACATCTGTGATTCATGGTTTCAAATTACTAACAAAATGATGTACATAGCTATATTTAATAAATAAGTTCCAACCGTTCTATTGAAATATCTATTAATTAACTTGATCTATGTACAAATTAACTCAACCAACTTATTCAAGCATATACCTTCCACAGTGGGCATAAATCTGCAGAAAGTGTCACAATCTGGGAAATAGTACAGATCGTCCATTGAGGAAAAATTAAGCTTCTTGACTGAAGTGATTTTTATTTTTCAGTTCCAATTCTAATGTGTCTTACTCTTTCTCTTTTATCAGTAATCTCAGACATTGCAGATGTGGTAAAGTGTGATAAATATGTGAAGATACTGATGTATATTCAGGAGAACATTTACAGATTGATGCAATTGAGGACATACACATTACTGGATAAGACAAATCGCCATTGGTCAGATTCATAGAAAGGTTGGAACATGGATCAACAAGTTAATTATGCTTGCCCTTCAGTCAATCCCTTTGGTAGAGTTTACTGGGAGAGTGTTCAACTGAGAGGATGTAGGTGCAAGGATTGCTTAAACTTGTTTCACCTGGCACCACCATCAAGATATATAATCTGCAAATAACTACATCCCAACAATGATGTTCCAGATTGATGATTCTTAGGGCCAGGACAGAAAGTGGTATCTATATTTTTTTTCAACAAGGATTGACCAGGATAAACGTAGCTGTTACCTCTCAATTCTACCATGCATTGGTGGTTGCAAAGCTATTAAGAAAATCACTCTCAGAAACAAACTTAAAGAGTACATGAAATAATTGACATTCTTTCCCACCAAAATTGGGGAGGCCAACTAAGTTGGTGTCCCCTTACACGCCCTAAAATCAGCCACACGACGGTGGTGAAGCTGCTGTACTACATAACTACCCTTTGTACCAGATAGCAAAGAAGGCTGGAACCTCCTCCCTCTTTACAGCTGTTCCTGCAAGGACGCCATCTTTTCTCCCCTGTTATTACTTTACCGACTTGAAAACCCACAGAATTTCAGGTGTGTACGGACTCTGGCGAGAGTGGCTAACCTCCCATAACAAACATCAACAACTGTGAGTGATTTACTCAATACGATTTCATGGGGGAACTACACCCTACAGCGGCAACCTTTTATTGGCTGTAGCTTTTGGATGTGAAGTGAAGCGGGAATAGTTTTATTGGAAGTGGAAAGTTTTTTGTTTTGTTTTTTAATTTTGACCGAGTAAACAAATGATTCCACAGTGTTAGGTTGCAGCATATACAAATATGTAACTGTGTGTGTGTGTGTATGTATGTCTAAGATGATGTAATGCGTCCCATACTACGGGTTCTATGACTTTAACTCCACCATGTAATGAGATTAGGCATGCTATGAAATAAGTAGCCAGTAAGCATAAATGTGGTTCTAAAACAATAGTTGTTTAGTTTGTATATTGAAATACAAACACTACAAACTTAGTTCATCATTTCTTCAACTTTCATCAATATATTTTGAATATTTGGGTTGAATAGAAGCCTGTATCAAAATCACACACCAACTCAACTAAAATTAATTTTACCTAAATGTTGTCTGCCAGTTCTGAATGAACTTCATTTAATTATTAACTACAAAGAAAACTGACTGCTATTGAAGGAGGGGGTTTTTTTGTTGTTTTTTTGCCACATGTGAAAACACACATGCTGGAGACTGCTGCCAAATAGCTGCCTCCATATTGGGAAGTCTGTGGCTCTAGTCTCATCTTGTGGTTTGAGCCACTTCACAATGCTGTACCATCAATTTGGCAGCAGTCAAAGTATGCAATAATGTAGTGTTAATTGTACTGTACTTTACAGAATAACATTCAAATAATGTGGTCCCCTTTTCTAAGCCAACCTTGGGGATTCAACTAATTAACCAAGAAGGGACGGTGCAACTGGATACTGCCTTTAGCCAGGAAAGTCAATTGTACCAACGCAGTTGTCTTCCTCATATTACATTTGGTTTTCTTCAATCACCCATCAATCCATGCAAGTATAGGATATACCAGTTCCCAGTCTGCTTCTTTGCCACTCCATCAAGTGCAGGTTTTGGTGTGTGTGTGTGGCTTGACCAATTGGTATTGGTGAGGAGCTTGTGCATGTATGTGCTTGGCTGAAGAAGAATGCTGAATTGAATAGAACTATCAACATTGATTGGGACAATGTAAATGTGCTGAACAGCAAACAGAATAATAATTTTTTTTATTGGCACAATTCAAATATAGTCAGAAAATCGAGTGTTCCTGGTCGATTTCATCTTGCCACACTGATAGCATTTGCAATATTTGCAGCAGAAACCTGTGATGTGGATCCTCTGCAGTCTGATCTTCCACAAGTATCTCTCTTTCTCTCTCTCTCTCCATACACTGTAAATCCAGAAATACTAACAATTTTAATCTCACTAATATAAAATATAAAGCTATAATAATTTTTTTTTTATTTATTTTTTTTTTTTTAACAATAAAAGTTAAATATTTTCAAGCTATCTAGTGCAATTTAGTCTCCCAGCTTGGTCAGTGAGTCAACCTCAAACCTTGAAACTGTTAGGTGTGCAGCTGTTGAAGCTGTTGTGAAGGAAAGGGACCATTTGGTACTGCAAGGTAATGTAGCTGGTCAGGCTGCAAATTTAGAGATGCAGAATTATTATTCTTCAATGTATAGATGAAAAATATAATACCAGTAGCTAGAGGTACAGAATTATTATTCTTCAGTGCACAGATGAAAAATAATGAACCAGTAGCTCTGACTATATAACCCAGGTCATACCCTGGCTACCCCAGTCTTTGTTTCAATGAAGAATTGGTTATAGACAAGTTATAAACAATTTTATTGAGAAACCACAATTATTCAGGAGTTCCTCAAACTCTGAAACTGTTATTTGAATATGCAAGTGTATGTGGCCAGCTACTGTCAAGATGGTGGAGTGTGTCGAAGTGGATATGGCCAAAAGCAACTTTCAGTGGCTGGTAGAAAGCATTGAACATCCAGCACCTATGGCAGGATGGAGCAACTCTGAGGTTTTGGAGTCCAATAAAGAAGCAGCACCATACAACTCCTGTAAATCCTTGTGAACTGACTTGAATCTGATTTTTTAAAATCTAGATGGCACAAAAATTATTTTCTGCATTCTTAGTTTCACACAAAATCGTTAAGCACAGTTTTCCAGCAAATTATTAGTATTCAAGACCTTTATTTCATCTGGAATTGCAGTGTGTGTGTATATACATACATACATACATACATACATACATACATACATACATACATACATACATACATACATACATACATGCATGCATGCATGCATGCATACATACATACATACATACATACATACATACATACATACATACATACATACATACATACACATGTCATGTGGTAAATCCCATGGAGAAGAAACACTTATTGTAGTGTCCTTAGGATATGTTTATGCCATTAAAATTAGGCCACCCAGATGTAATGATGGTTGAGGTCACAGTTGATAATACCAGGCCTTCATCATTAGTAGCCCATTAATGCCAAAATGGTATCATGTTGATTTAGAGAAGTCTACTCTGTCAAAAGATAAACTTTCTAGACTTGCTTAAGAAGTTCATGAAAGAATTACAACTATTTCATTACACCAATCGAAGAAGCTTGGATAGGAAAGCCTTAGTGTCATATGCACTCTTTGCAGTATTATATTAGGCAACTGTGTAAGTGAATTAGTTTGCAAGGATACTAATTGAATTGTAATTATAATTATGTAGTTACTGAGGTTCCAAATTTTGTGGTTTTGTTGTGATAACAGGTTCATAGAGTGGAATTCTCTGTGTTTAACCTTGATTGGTTTGTTTAATCGAACTCCTGAGTAAAAAATAAAAATAAAAAAGAGAGAAGAAAAAAGGAAACTATAACTTAGCAACAAAGCAGTTGTGGTTATTGCAGCTGCTGCTGTAGTGCCATGTAAGGTGTTCAATATCCATAAACTCTACCATTGGAGAAAGTGATTGCATGTGGCTGGATGTATTCTGCACTTGTAGTGAGTGCTGTTATTTTATGGCTCCTTGAAATATTAGCTCTTGAGTGAAGGTACTTAAAATATCATCATAACATTGTGCTGTGGGTGTGAGTATTCGTGTGTGGGTGTGAGTATTCGTGTGTGTGTGTGTGTGTGTGTGTGTGTGTGTGTGTGTGTGTGTGTGTGTGTGGTAGGGGGTGGGTGGGTGTGTGTGGGTGTGTGGTAGGGGGTGGGTGGGTGTGTGTGTGTGTGGTAGGGGGTGGGTGGGTGTGTGTGTGGTAGGGGGTGGGTGGGTGTGTGTGTGGTAGGGGGTGGGTGGGTGTGTGTGTGTGTGTGTGTGATTCTTAAACACAGAATTCAGCTCAACTGACCAATGATATGGTTGTTAGTGTGGTCAGTTTGTGGCAACATCATGTGGGGCCAGTTGGTAGTACAGCTGCTAGGTCCAGAGAGAGAGAGAGAGAGAGCTGCCAAATAGTGAAATGTCATTTCAGCACAAGCAAAGAAAAAGGAACAATAATAAATTTTTTTAAAAACAGCAACCAACACATGCTACTAATTAGGCCTGGGCAAACACATGCTACTAATTAGGCCTGGGCTACTTCAATAACTTCATTGATTCAGCACAAGCAGTGCAGGTACTCCATGGTTACTGCTATAGTCCGTACCGTGTTGGGCACTTCAATATGTCCATGTTAGGAAACTGTCCATTGTTAGAATGTTTGTCAGGGAGCATTCTTCTTGAAACTATTCCTGTGACATGTTCAGCAATCTTAAAGTTTGAGGAGGAGCCTGAGGAATGCGCAATGGTTATTATTAGCTACTCACAGGCACAAACCAACAGCATGCCCAGTCAGCACTTTTATATGATTTAATTCCTCTGTGTTGGTTGAGCCATGCACCGTGCTCATATAATATTCTGCATTACTATAGTGACGTGCTCATGCAGTATATTAGTGACGTTCTCATGCAGTATATTAGTGACGTTCTCATGCAGTATATTAGTGACGTGCTCATGCAGTATATTAGTGACGTGCTCGTGCAGTATATTAGTGACGTGCTCATGCAGTATATTAGTGACGTGCTCATGCAGTATATTAGTGACGTGCTCATGCAGTATATTAGTGACCTGCTCATGCAGTATATTAGTGACCTGCTCATGCAGTATATTAGTGACGTGCTCATGCAGTATATTAGTGACCTGCTCATGCAGTATATTAGTGACGTGCTCATGCAGTATATTAGTGACCTGCTCATGCAGTATATTAGTGACGTGCTCATGCAGTATATTAGTGACGTGCTCATGCAGTATATTAGTGACCTGCTCATGCAGTATATTAGTGACGTGCTCATGCAGTATATTAGTGACCTGCTCATGCAGTATATTAGTGACGTGCTCATGCAGTATATTAGTGACCTGCTCATGCAGTATATTAGTGACCTGCTCATGCAGTATATTATCCTAATCTCTCTTACAAGGAAATTTCTCAACTATTTTTTATATATGTTGTATATATGATAATGTAAAGGTCGCTATGCATTTTTAATTGCTCTGAATTTGATAGTGTTCTCTCAATGTGTATTCCTTATCACAGGCTATTTAATTGGGTGGGTGCGTGTTTGTGTATTTCAGGATTATGATCGTTTATTATTGTGTAAAAATATAGTGAGTGCTTTTATTTCTAATTTTTCACTACTAGTGACCATTTTGTTTGCCCAATATTCTCTAAAGATGTGGATTAATTGTCTGTATTATTTCCAGCTACAAGTACTTCCATTCCCTGGCTAGTCTTTATGCAAGCTCTTATGTGCAAGTCAATGTGTGTGTTTGTGTGTAGTTAGGGGAGAGGGGGGCATGTATTTACTGTGTACCAATATCTACATATGGTGTTGACTATTGATGAGGCTCACTCCAAGCTGTTATCACCTCCCCTTTTTTGTTACAGTTTGGTGGCTCTCTGAAGTGCCCCCTTTCTGGCAGCATGTTTAGAGAGCAGTTATTTGTGACGACACCTTTGATTGGTAATGACCCGTTTGATTCTAGCAGAATCCACCTAAATAATGGATTACAACAAGCAGACTTTCTAATCGGCCCTAGGGTTACTTTTACTAATCATTCAGAAAAGTACATCTCCGAGTACATAGCACGGCGGGATGACTCTGATGAGTATGTGATCCTGAAGGTCTTGCACTCGACAGAGCGTGACCGTGTGTCCAGTGATCACAATCAAGAAAAAGTTTTGCTTCACAACGAACACTTGATCCTGTCCTTATTGCAGGACCAAGCCGGTGTCATCCAACACCTCGGCCTCTTCAAGTACCGCCACATGTTCATTCTGGCATTGGAATGTGTCCTGTCCCACGAGTATGACATCAAGGGGCTCTACAAAGATTACGTGAACCTCCAGCAGCACATTATTGAGAAGAAGCGGTTGCACGATAAAGAAGCTTTGGGAATATTTAGTGATGTGGTTGCAACAGTGAGAGATCTACACCAGGTGCATATTTGAGCAGTCATGTGATCCATGTTATGTATGAATGTGATTTTCTATCTTTAATTTTAAGATATTAACTGGAGCAAAAATCGGTGACTATTTATGGATAGCGATTTGAACACAATGCAACTTGGTGATCTGGATTGGCATGCCCTCAGTAGAAAACACTTAATTTGACAAATATTAAAAACCCAAGAATGCTTTAATTAATTCTAGTCTCTGTGATTATGCCAGTGTCAACAAAATAAACATGTCATTTGTCTGGACAGAAGAGAGCACAGCCTAGCCACCTTGGTTTATTATTTCAGCCTAGATGGGTTCAGATGCCTAACATTCCCTCTGAGGAATGAGACAAAGAGTTCTTTTTGTTCACTATCAAAAATTGTGTGATAGACATGGTCATTTCCTATTCCCCCCCAATCATCTGTATTCCTGGGCTAAACTCAGATGTGTATGTATCTTACTTTAGAAAAACATAGTGCACCGAGATTTAAAGCTTGGAAACATGGCGTACAACAACTGGTAAGTATCTATGTCTTCAACAATGTGTTAATTAATTTCATGATGAACATGTTGATTGTATAAGACTAAATTATACTCAGTTATTTTTATATTGCTCCCTTACTTCTTTGTGGTTGTTGCTGATATATATATATATATATATAGCAGCATATACCCGGCGTTGCCTGGCCAATGTCAACATGAATCATTATAAGAAGCCAGAAACAACTTCTTGTGGGTGTGGCTAATACTAAACTGCATACATTGCCATACCCACATGTAGTTAATTCTCACCTGATTACTTGGACTCCATATGCCAAATTTTAGCCTGTTGGTACATAATGAGTTTTTGGCAGGCATAGTCATGTCCTATGGGTATGGCAATGACCAAACCACATCCATTGACACACACATGATTAATAATGCTCACTCTGTTGCTTGAAAGTCTCATTCCAAATTTCAGTCTGGTTGGTCTTTGGATTAGCTTATAATAACCTAAACAACTTTCAGTGGGTGTGGCTATGGCCAATCCACACCCATTACCATGCCCACATGTGTTTAATAATGCTCACCCAGATTCTTATAGAGCACATGCCATATTTCGCCTTTTTTTGTCCCAGCGTTTGGCTGTGATGCCTAGGCACATACATACAAAAATGCATACATATTTACGAACCAAAATGTATATTAAAATGTCGTGAATCTAGCTCCTTAGGTCCAATCTTTATTCAGAAGTTCTTTTTTTTCTTTTTATTTAGCACTTTTTCTCTTTACACACCAATAGAAAGTGGTGTAACAAGGAGAGATCCCGTCCATGTTACTCTCAAAGTCAATTTGTGTATGCATACCATGTTTTAAGTCTGTCACTCCTACAGTTTGTTTGGCCAAAGTACCATTTTTGTCTTTTTTGGGGGCCTGACATGGACACAGAAATAGGTGTCGTCATATACACGTACTTAAAACATTCCCCAGTTGGTTCGAAATATATATGGGTTCATGGTCTAACTCCTAAGGCTCAAGTGTTTTTGCTGATATACCATTTTAGGCATGTTTAGCCTTACACAGGGAAAGGAAGAGGTGTGGCCAGGTGGGACCCAGACTATGTTACTCCCAGACTGAAGTTGTGTATGCATACCAAGTTTTAGATCTATAACTCCAAGGGTTTTTCTGGTAAAAAATACTTTCTTTTTCTTTTTTTTTTATGGCTTTTCCCCCATTACCATGGTAATCATTGTGCATAATTTTTAGCCCATGTTTTAAGTTGGGTCAAAACCTATCATCATGCCAAGTTTCAGAGAAATCCACCCACAGGTTTGACCAGAATGATGGGACAGACAGACAGACAGACAGACAGACAGACAGACAGACAGACAGACAGACAGACAGACAGACAGACAGACATCTCCTTTTATGTATATATATATACTTTAGGAGACAAATTGTATCTTAGCAGCCATTAAACAGAACAAAGTAGAGATTTTTTTGCTTCTTATTTCATCACAATATGGTAGTGCATACAGTGTATAGTACACTTCATGTATGCGCACAATCATTGCAGCAGATTCATGTCACAAAGAAATGAAAGGTCCTGCAAAGATTAGTGGAACAGCTATGGCTTCAACTCACACACACGTAATCCTAGATTAGCCATAGCTTGTCCAAGACATTCACAAGGACATCCAAAGTTACCCTGGGAATTTTTACCCGCGAGCTCCAGGAGAGCTCACAGGGTGTAAAAGCTGCTTTGTTTTTTTTGTTTTTGTGATACTTCCTCAGGTACGCAAAATATAGGAAATTCAAAAAATATGGGAAGTTCAAAAAATATGGGAAATTCAAAAAATATGGGAAATTCAAAAAATATGGGAAGTACATTTTGTATGTATTTTAAAATAGGGTTAGAACTCCTGCACATTTGTGCCATCAAATATTTTTAAACAGCCAACCGGTTGTGCTTGATACATTTCAAGCTTGTTTTAGTACTATGTAGCAATAGGCTGAAACCATGACATTCTCTCTGAAACATTGAAAAATGAATAAATAAGTAATAAAAATAATAAAAAAAAAATATATATATATATGTATATTAAGTGTGTGTGTGTGTGTGTGTGTATCAGACATGGGGGAAATACTCAGTAAGAAGTATTTAAATAGAAAATACTCCAGAAGAAAGTATCTAAATAAAATACAAGATACTCTCTAGAAAGATGTAATTGAATACAAAATATTTTTATTTTAAATACTTATTCCAAATACAAAATACTTTATAAATGTGTTATCTAGAGCAAGTTTATGAGATGTATGAGGCACTGGTGGTATACAGTAGCAGTAGAATAGTCACAACAGAAAGAAGACCCCCTTTTTTTATGACATGACACTGAACACACAGAACTTCAAGATCAATAGCCAGCAGAACGGGTCAATTGATTTTAGCAAGAGTAACTTTTCAACATTCTTATCAGAGACATTTCCTCCTGGAGCATACAGAATTATGGATACAAAAGAGAATTGCATTTCCACCAGAGCACTGGCACAACCATTTTTGGTGTGTTTCAATTAGAAGTATCGGGAAAGCAGGAATCACCAAAAACGAATAAACAACCGAAACCAAAGGAAAAAATAATTAATGTCAGTTCCCCAGCTAAATGACTGGATGCATAGGTGCATGTAGGGGGTTTTGCTATGTCAAGGCCCATGCATAAGAAAAATTTTGGTTTTCTCCATCCCAATATTTAAAGGAAAGTATTTTAAAATTAAAAAGTATCTAAAAATACAAATATGTTGGGTAATAAAATATAAATACAAGACACATTTTTTCTGGAGTAACTGAATACAAATACAAAATACGCATTTTTTAAATAATATATTTTAAATAATAAATAAACATACGATAATCTTGACTTATTATTTATTGTGCTCATTCATACTTTTAAAAAAAAAGGAGTGAGTTTGCATCAGTGTGTACTAATCTTTTATTACCATGCATATAAACCTGCTTCTACATATTCGGTGGTATCTCCACCTGTCAAATATATGTACAGGTTACTTGTCAAGAATATGAGGTGAGTAGAAACTGGTTGTTGTGAACACTGCCCCTTGGATGTTCTTCTGATTGGCCATATCCATTGGGGAGAGATTTATCAGTGGTTGAATGAGGAAGAGGGAACATCGAGAGCTACTGATTATTGTTTACTAAGCACATTGAAATGTTTTCTTTTATCTGCGTAACATTTGTCACTGGTGACATTCTGGAAGCCTCTACTGCATTTTTCTGTTGTTAGAATGACTGCTAACTTATAATATCCTCTAATCTCCAGCCTATGTTATCTAATCTACAGCCTGTGTTCTCTAATCTCCAGGCTGTGTTCTCTAATCTCCAGCCTATGTTCTCTAATCTCCAGCCTGTGTTCTCTAATCTCCAGCCTATGTTCTCTTATCTCCAGCCTGTATTCTCTAATCTCCAGCGTGTATTCTCTAATCTCCAGCCTATGTTCTCTAATCTCCAGCCTGTGTTCTCTAATCTCCAGCCTGTGTTGTCTAATCTCCAGCCTGTATTCTCTAATCTCCAGCCTGTATTCTCTAACTCTTTACCTCTTTGTGTGTGTGTGTGTGTGTGTGTGTGTGTGTGTGTGTGTGTGTGTGTGTGTGTGTGTGTGTGTGTGTGTGTGTGTGTGTGTGTGTACGGCTTGTGCTATTTGCTGATCATACTAGTCACACTATCCAATAATCATATGTAGTCCAAGATTGAAGCCAGTTCTCAAGTCACTGGACAATGCTTTCTGAATTATTTGGACGTTCCCAATGCTTCTTCATGCAGTTTCATGCTCTTCCCCAGTCACCAGCAACATAAAAGTTTGTGATACAAACTTTTTCACCTCCTGAATATATTAATAACCTCACAAGTTGACTTGAACATCAAGAGTGATTGATTCAGTAGCTCTTATTTGTAGTTTAATGTTAAACTTCTGATTCTTGCATTTGTTCATCCCAAGTCTTTGCACATGGAATGTGCTATTTTATATAGTGATGATTTGGTTATTGCTGTCATTTGGTCATTGCACATGGAATGTGCTTTTTTATATAGTGATTATTTGGTTGTTGCACATAGAATGTGCTATTTAATATTGTGGTCATTTGGTCGTTGCACATTGAATGTGCTATTTAATACAGTGATGATTTGGTTGTTGCACATGGAATGTGCTATTTAATATTGTGGTCATTTGGTTACTCTATTGTTGGTTGTATTAGCTATCGTTCATTGGATATTTCACTATTTTATTACTAATACTTCTTTATTTGATAACAGGAACAAGAGAGTGAAACTGATCAACTTTGCCATGAGCAAGCACCTGGTAAGAGACACCGAACAGTTGACAGATCAGCGTGGAAGTTTGGCATATGTTAGTCCAGAAATCTTAAGTGGTAAGTCCCTGTCTGGAATATATCATGTTCTTCACCTGTTATATGATATTGCATTCCAGGACGTCCGTATGATGGAAAGGCCAGTGACATGTGGGCTATGGGTGTGATGCTGTACACCATGATATGTGGACAGTTCCCCTTTTATGACAACAATCCACAAGAATTGTTTAAAAAGATCGGTCTTGCTGACTTCCATATTCCAAGGTCAGTCAGGACTGGTGTGTGGTGGACTTTGGTTTGAGACAGCAGTATATATATATGCTCGTAATGAATGAAATGACGTTTATCTTGGCATCATTGGCCAGCAGAAGGAAAAAAAGTTCGTTTTTTTTTTCCTCTGAATATTTTTTAAATTATATTCTTCATTTGTCTTACACAAGTTTATTCATTCATTGAAATGATAAAGAACACACAAAAGAAGTACTGAATATACAGAAATAAGTACAGAAGTAAAATAAATTACTTAATGATAAAAGATTTGTATGTGACAAACTTTGCTATCTTTAACAGGCATAGTATATCCCTGGAACTAATTGCAAAAAGCATGGATATAGCTTTCCTTGCTCTTCTTGATGAATTTCTTGAAGATGGACACTTCATCACTGCACTTGAAATGAATGACATGAACAACAGACCTTTACTTTCAGCCACTTCAGCCTTGAACGAGGGAGAAGTTATTACAAGGTATAAGCTTACCTGGAGTTAGAGTCCAGTTAAAACAGGGAGGAATCAATTCTGTGTTTTCTTTTTATTTATTCCACTTGAAGAACTTAAATAATTCTGTGGTGAACGTTAGCCTCCCTGGGATATTTTTGCACTTGCATTCCATATGGTCAATTAACCCTCAGTGGAATGTTGTGTACTTGCTTATGGGACATACAGCTGACTTTGCCAAGGGATGTTTAACTTCTTCAGGAATAGTACCAAAAGAACATCTGAGCGTCATGAATCTGTTGGTCCTTGAAATCTGGAAATCCATAGAGTATTGGCCATGTTATTAACGTTTCCCTGGGGCTTAACTCAGTGCAAACAGACTTTAGTACCCCTTGTGAGGGCATCATTTCTAATATCTAGTGGAGCTGCTGTCCTACTTTACTAGGGTTGCAAGCTCAAGCTAAAATGTCATGTTGCTCTGTCGTATAATTTAAAATTTAATTGATGTCCTCTCTCATTAGTGATGTTGACAGGTTCCATGTGGTTTACTCGTGGGCACTTCTTCATGCTTGATTGCATTGATGGTGTTTCCAGTTGAACAGACCCAGAGCTGTTTCAAGGCCTGGCCACACTGCTGCAGTCAGGATCACAATCAGATCAGGATCACAATCAGATCAGGATAAAGTCTCTTTACACTGCACACTTTTTTTTCACAAGTTAAGATTCGATCGTGATTCCACTTCTCCTCCTGCACCTTTCTGCTTTATTCTTGGAATAGGAAGAGGAGAAGAGGCTGGAAAGACTCTAGTAGCTAGGGGTCTGGGGAGCGGATGATCCCAGAGCAGGTCTCTGCTCAAGTGCATTGCTAATGCCTTGGCAGTCCTGAGGCACTACAGAACTTTGCAGCAATGCAAACTGAAATAGGTCCCTCACCCATTGGTGCAATTAGGAAAATACATTACACCTTTTTAGATACATTGTGTTTAATGATTTTTTGTTTTGGGGATTTCTTCTGCTTAACTGGTGTACTGGTTGTAACATAATGTTAAAAAAATTAAGAAAATATGCTTAGTTACTTTATCAATGAAGTTACCATAGAAATTATTGAACCCTTTCTCTGTATTAGGATCATGGAGGATTACATTCCATTATATGAAAATGCTTAATACTATTTAGAGTATCAGAGTTCCCCTTTGCCTACCTTTTAGATGGAGAGCGGTGGTGACGGGTTATTACAGGGATATACATCCAGTGTGTTACACTTAAGACAGCTCATAATTTACTGATCTTTAGGAATTTCTTACTATCCCCACCATCCCCTGAAGCTGGTGGTGGAGCAGAGGACATGTAAAAACAGCAGTAGTTTAATCTCCCACTTTCTGATGTTCTCTCCTAACACTATCACTTTCCTTCCTTTCCTTTGCTCTTCCCCACCCTTCACTTCCATTGACACAGCCCTGACTCCTTCAATATCTCATTAATATGCCTCACCAGTATCTCCCTGAAGTCACCGTAGTCTTACAAATACCTTATGGTATGAAGTTTTTAGTGATTGTTTGGCTTGAAACATTTCTAATAAGTTTAGTACATATGGCATGCTATTAATTATGCTAATTCTGTTTGTCTCAGTTGATGCCTGTAGTTTCCATAGCTACACCACTTGTTGCAGCTGGGTTGATACACTTCCACTTTTTATTCAGCTATTCATCAAATATTCAGTACTGCTATTTTACTTCTCACTAGTGACTAGTGTACGTAGTTATGTAGTAATCCACACAATGATCAACTTTTCATATAGAATCTGGAAACTTGTAATTTTTCACTTCATAAGTTTATAATGAACACAAAAAAAGCCGTTTCCAATTTTTGTATTCATAAGCAGTTGAAAAAATTCAAGATAGCTGCCATAAATAAGAAATTGTCATATTTTGCCCATTATAGAGATAATAAAATATATGCTTATAATAAATGACAATATAGGTGTAATATATATATAATATAGGTGTTTACGTACATAATAATTAGTCATCCAAGTCCTAGTTTTCCTCATCATCACTTGAATTTTGATCAATTGCAACATTGTTGCATGTGTCCTCAGCTCCTTCACACTTGCAGAGCTCGGTACAGGCTAGATTATGTGCCTTACAAGAGCACCGTCCACTACACTTACTGGTGACACAGGAACACTTTACAAGTTCCACCACAACCTCTGGTGCTGCTGAAATTTTTTAGACTACTGGGACATAGTGGCTGTCCTCCAGTTGTCGCCATCCCAGAGTAACTGGATCCGGTAGACTGGGTCTAGCTACTAAGTTTTGCTACTATGGATAAGCTCAACTGTGAGGGTTAAGTTAGAAGTTCAATTTATCTCTTTCAGAATATGCACGACACTTACAAGAAATCATCGAGGAGGCTATTTATATAAAAAAAAATTAGATGACAAGTGAATAATCTAGAAAGATGACACTAATCAAACAAACAAATAACATTACAATGTTCAACTAAGGCTAACTAATAACAGCATTAATGTTCTATTCGGACAGCTAACAACAATATAAATCATGCCTCAAATAATTTAAAGACCACATTTACATTAGCACATTAACATTAATATATAACTGTTCTATTCAGGAAAACCAATATCAATCATACACTAAAGTATTCCAATTAACATTTACATTTATTAATTTAGTTCAATGCACTGTCACACTACCACGTGTTGGCTTGTAGGTGTGCACGCAATATATGCTCAGTGATACATCCTTGAGTTGAAAATAGCTTCTCCACACCTTAGTTAACCTTCAGCCACTTGAACATGAACCACCTCAGTGCCTCGGCTGATGAAAACACAGACTCATTGTACAGCTAACACAAAAACTTTTCATATGCAGATGACACCCCTGAGGATGGGTACACTCCAATACCAAGCCCAGTGAGAGCACAGATAACATCTTCACCTGCTTTCATGAAAACTTTGAAGCATGAGGACTTACCCTTTCCTTTGGTGTGACCAGTGGTATCACTACCAGTGAGTGCATGAAATCCTGGCAATGCTGCTACTCTTTCTGCACCTAGAGCAACATAGATGGGCCTGAGTTTGATTTGCCATCATTGATCTCCAGCGCCCATGATCATAACACTGTCTGGCTTGAGATCTGGAAATATTTGCAGAGCATTCACTAGCACATCAGTAACACAAGAATATATGTGCACAGTATTGCCCTGACGACTCACTGCCACTGCACACAAGATCAACAGTGTATCAGCTTGCTCATGTGTCCTTGGAATGCTGACCATGTTTGGCTTGGAAGAAAGGACACCTTCTGTGTGTGTGTGTGTGGTGATCAGCACTTTGCACAATTGAACAGCTTTTTGTGCAAGATACAACACAAGATTGGCTTTTGTTTCCTTGGTGCTCAGAAATAGCTTTAAGTCTTTAATACACGTGGTATTATCTACTTTAGACCCCTTGTCCTGTGCTCTTCCCCCTGTGCGAATCTGTCTGGTTCTGTCTTGAGCGAACTATTGATGCTGTAGTTTTCAAATACTACAATATGCATCAATGTAAACAACAGATTTACAATCAACACTTCAAACAAAGCAATCCACCACATCTTTACAATTTTTAATTTTTCTTTTGTAGACAACCATCTCCTGTACGAGAGCCATGCCATCTAGCTATAATGATGCTGGTCGGGCTGTGTTGGATGGTTAACTCCTCTCCAATATAAGACATGGCAGATTCTGCAACTATGCTCTCGAGTTCGTGAATGAGGATAGACTTGTTGGTACTGGGTAGTAGACAACCATCTGGCTTCATTAGTGTGGCATTGGAACTAGTAAATTCATGCTTTCCTGGATGTCTTCCAGATGGAGTTTTCCTGAAGATTTTGCAATGAGGAGCAAGCGCAAAAACTAACAAACAGGGAGTTCATTGCTTTCAAACTGACCACTTCCAATTCTGCCTTGAGATTGACAAGCCAACATATGGCTGCAAGACTTAGTAGCTATACCAATTCTACTGGATCCAGTTACTCTGGGATGGCGACAACTGCAGGACGGCCACTATGTCCCAGAAGCCTCAAAAGTTCCAGCAGCACCAGAGGTTGTGGTGGAACTTGTGAAGTGTTCCTGTGTCTGCAGTAAGTGCAGTGGACAGAGCTCTGCAAGTGTGAAGGAGCTGAGGACACATGCAACAATGTTGCAATTGGTCAAAATTCAAGTGATGACGAGGAAAATGAGGGCTTGGATGACTAATTATTATATACGTAAATACCTATATTATATCTAGCACCTACATTATATATATTACACCTATATTGTCATTTATTACAATCAGATATTTTATTACACTCTATAACAGGCAAAATATGACAATTTCTTATATATGGCGGCCATCTTGAATTTTTGCAACTGCATATGATATGAATTTTTAAAAATTGGAAACAGCTTTTTATGTGCTCACTGTAAACTTAGGAAGTGAAAATTTTCAAGTTTCCAGATTCTATATGAAGTTGACCAAATTACACAATGACATACGCTAGAAAGGTAGGTGGGGAGGAAACAGGGAAATTCCAGCACGTACAACAAGAAATTGTGATAAAGCATCCTTGGGCTAGATACAGTAGATGGGAAAAAATATTTAAATTCCACCCTTTTTTCCTTTTGGTGGTAAGTCATCTTTGAGATATTGATATCATCTGCAGAAGATGTGGGTGGCATCTGACCTAGCGGACCCAGGGATAAAAGTACATAAGTACCATTTCTGACCTGATACACCCGGTGAAGGCGGTGTTGCATGTAGTAAATAGTGTCATCATCTAGAGACACTACATTAATCCTGCTTCTTTGTTATGTACCAGGATATTGTAGGACTTTGTGTTTCTACTTGTCCTTTCCTTATCAGAATTAATCATTGTGTTTATCCGAGTATTAGTATACTTTTACTATGTTAATCAGAATTGAGTTCTTGCCAAAATATAAATATTATATTAGCAAAAAAATCTCTCTTTTTTTATTCATTTATTTCCTTTTCTCACCTAATATGTTTGACCTGGGCAGCACCAGGTATGGACAACTAGTGTATGTGCTATACATTTATATGTATAGGAAACAACAAATCAAATAGATATGATAAAAACTGGTATATAATAAAACAAAACAAGCCATGTAGACTACCAGTTGATAACTTTGTAATAGTCTGCTTGAAGTTTGGATACTACTATTGTTGTATGACATAGCGCTACCATGTCAGTTGGTACCTTTACAGTTTGTTTATTTTGTGTGTGTTTTTCACTTCTACCCTGTTAATCAATGAGTATAAATGTTTTCCACTCCTTCCCTATTTTTTAACATCGGTTGGTGTCGGTTTAGTTATAATCAGCTTACATTTATTTCATCATTATTTTACATTCTAATTGTGCAGTACTCCAGGTAGTACAGCAAGCTCCGCATTTCAGTTGATAAGGAAGTTAATAGTGAAGGAACCAAGTTTGAGACTTACTGCAAAGCAGAGTTTTGAAATGGCTCAGCAACTGCTTTCTTTAATGTAAGTATGTTATTGGAACTCAGTCAAGAATTATTATTATTATTATTATACATACTGCATTTGGTAGAAGTTTTAGTTTCTTTTCTTTTTAATTATGTATAGTCATAAATTATTTTATGTACAGTTCTATATATATAGTATTGTTGTTTATAACTTCATGGTTTAGGTGTGACTCTACCTTACATGAAGACAAACAATCTGACGCTCAAGTGGTTCCAGATAACCAAGGCACAGAGAATCTGACAGACCGTATAGTTCCTGATTACAAGTCTGAATTTGATAGTAATCCTGACCTTGCATTGACTTGCATTACTGCTGGATTAAATATTAGTTCATTGTCCACAATTGCATGCCCTGCTCCAGTGTCTGGGTTGCTAAGGTCCATGAGTATGTCTGGCAATGTGGACCAAACTGCTTCAGGCGCTGCTGCTGCTGCTGCTGGATACTCCTGTCCATTGGTGTCAACTTTTGACATACAGAGAAAACATTCCCATGGCTCGTTCACAAACAGAAGCTTGGTGGTGGTTTCTTCGCATCATGTTTCTAAGTCTTCGGAGCAGCTGCATGTTCACAGTCATCATTTATCAACTCCTGTTGCATCTCAACGAAAACGAAGGAACTCTACTGACTCAGACAAGAAAATGCGAAGACACTCTGCTGCACATACTTACACACTATCCCCTGGCGTCCAGCGTCAACGTAGACTATCTCATGATGCTAGAGATGATCAGAGTGACATTCTTCAAAGTTTACACAGTGCCTCAACTCGGAGAAGATCTAGTTTATCTTCATTCATACCTCAAACCAGCAGAAATTCTCACTCGTCGAGGGATCAAAACTGATTTAGACTTCTTTGTGTGTTTCTGTGTTTCGGTGTTTCTGTATGTGTTTGTTGTTTTTAAACATGGACATTTCCTCTTCTTTTTTTTTTTACACTTATAACAATAACAAATTATAATCATAATTTTTAATGACATATGACAACTTTTTTTAAATGTATGTGTTTGTGTGTGTGTATTAATTATTTCCATGCATGTAATAATGAGTCATGCATGGAAATGTTTTTATGTAAACAGGTAAACAAACTTTCTATCAGTTATTTAGCAATGCTGAAGGGAAGGATGGAGGGGGACCTTTCATCGTTGTTGGCATTTGCTTTTTCCTTGTTTATTCTTGCTGTTGTTTTGTGCTGTTTTACCCATAAACTTCTTTCCATAGTGTCTAAATGTTACTTTCTTGTTAATCTTGTTGGTTTTCTTAGGAAACTTCCTCAGGAACACCAGTGCTAAGGTCTCCGGTTCAATTCCTGGTCATTGTTGGGTTGTTGTTTTTTCCTTTTTTTTTTTTTCCTCTTTTTTTTACCTTCGATTAATTCATTATTAAATCAAAAATATTAAATCATAAGTGAGTGGATTTTTGGTCTGAAATTTCCAGTCTTTCTTTCTTTTTCTTGTTGCACTCATGCTTTCCGATGGATGAGGCACAATACAGCTGGTATTTGGCAATGGGGGTTGGAGGGAAGGAAGGATGTCTACCAAATATTTGAAATGATTCTTCTTACATAGTATCTATTTAAAGGTAGTTCCATAACAGAACTTGAATAAACGACCTTTATTCTTAAAGGAGGTTAAAGAGATAATGATGTCATCAAAATTTGGATCAAAGAATTTTTTGAACAATTGCTAATGAAAGGATACTCCTGATGGGGTAAGAACTATTTTAGCGCACATCAAGTTGTTTGTTGTTTTTTTTAAATAACACAAGTGTGCCTAGTTGGCAAGTTGTTTGGGTTGTGTGTGGTGGCTGAGTAGTTATACTTTTGGATTAACAACCCATGGGTTATGAGTTCAAACCAGGGGTGGATCCAGGGGTAGTTAGTTGAGTTCCTACCCTTTTTCAGCTAGAGATTTGGTAAAGGGTCACTTCTTGGCTTTCTTGAAGCTGTAACTTTTGGGGAATGGCTGTGGAGCTAATTGATTGATAAATACCCTTAAATTACTCTTATTCAGACTCTCCCCCTTCCTCCTTTCCCCCAGCTGCAAATAGCAGGACTGGGTACCACAAGTCTGTTAATTTCTTTTTGTTGTTTATTGGTTTAGTTTTCTTTGTTTTATGAAGATGTTTTAAATGATAAAAAATGAGAGAACTGTACTTTCTGCATGTTGTGTATTGGAAAGCTAAAAGAAGGCGGAAATGGTTCAGGAGCTTAAGAGAGGAAACCCCCCCCCCCCCCCCCCCAAGTCAGTGTCAATAGTAAAATTTTCAACAAAAAAATAGCAATAAAAATTATATATAATAAAAATTTGGGCTCAGTGAGGCATTCAATGCAAGATACCTCACTGCCTGCTGTGGCTGGAATCTCATAGCACCAATCCAGATCATCTTTCTTGTAAAAAAAAATAAGAAGGTGCTGTAGCTAGGATAAGACAAGGTTCATTTACAAACATTTATTACACCTTTTACTTGCAAACATAAATGAGCATGTTTTGTTGCTTGTAGGTGTGTGCACTTGTGATGAAGATCATTTCCCTAACATAAAGTGTTGCTTACTATAGCCTGTACACTTCCTGCTACTATTGATGAACATTAGAAACACACCATCAGATATGAATTCACAGTATATTTGTTTGTAATTCAACATCCTAAAAGAATACTAGTAATACCATAGGATGGAAACAACTGTAATTGTTTGGATAATTTGCCAAACTATATTATTATTAGTGCTAGCAAAAATAATAATATGAATTAGTAAGTTAAGGTGACTTGATTATGCATGGAAGCTGGAGCAGATCCAGAAGTTTGTTTGTTTTGGTTTACCCCCTCTCCCCCCTTTTTTTATTGGGAGTTTGTAAAAGGATGTGGTTTCACACAATGGGTATGGTTTTGGTTCATAACAGAACTAACAGGAAAATTTTCCTGTCCTTCAACATCTTCCCACACCACTCCACCAGCTCATGTTGACTACCTCCTCGTGGTGAGCCCTGGAAAGCTGACACATAATCAGGCAAAAGTCAACAAATCGAGAAGAGAAGAAATCTCATACAGAAGAAGAAGTTGTGATTGCTGATTATGCTACTGATGTTATACTTTTGAAGAACAGTTTGATTAATCTGAGCTGGAAGAGACATAAGAGACTGTCCATTATGAAATAGTTTTTCCAGAGGGGAATATGTTATGATAAAATATGATATAATGATTAAAATTCTAAAACTTCAGGGAAATTAATTTCAAATGTTCAATTCTTGGTAAGGTATTAATATTGTTCCACACCAGCCAGGGCTGCCAGGTCCTTAGAACAGAATTATGCCACTTTTTGTCTAAAATGTGCCCATTTTATGCCAAGGACAAACATATGCCAAAATGATGCCAAATTTTAATCATTAATTTGCCATGCTTAACAGGTATAAAAATGCCATTTTAAGTAACTTTCTTACTCTCAGTCTCCATTTAATAAAATCAGTGCACAATTATTTAAATTTGAATTCCATCAATTGCATTCTTAAAGAAGCCAAGTTTCCCTCCCAATATGTCAAGAATGAGTCAATCCACATTTTATTGACTAGTGGAAGCACATAATCCTGTACCTTCAGCAGCTGTCGAGAAGCAGCAGTCCCTTGCAGCAATAGGATTTCATGGAACCCTACTTTCAGTTAATTTTTCTTTAAATTACTGATAGGTTTTTATCTGGTCCACCTGCCAGGCCATGTTAAAATGCATTAACGTCTCTTTGAAATGGTAGCGTGTGAAAGGCTATGCATTCCCTTTGATGGAAATAAAATGGCGGAAGTGGAAGAGCCTTTTTTGGCTTCTTTCAGTTACTACACTTGAACAATGGGGTTTGGACGAAGGAGACATTGCTGAGGTTACTTTTGCTTACCTGAATATCATATCTGCCAATTTTTAACTGGATCCTCACAGCCGTTTTCCCATTTATCGTACACATATAAATAAATAAATATATATATAAACACCACTAGCTCTATTAGTATAAGATAAATCTCACTTGTGAACCTCCCAGCATATCCCAGAGATACAATACGGTTTATGCCACACTTCGTCTATGGAAAAGTGCATCCAACAATTTTACCCAACAGAATTTTAAAGCATACACTGCCTGATAACTGAATTTTCTTCTTCAAATGCATTTTTGAAGTCCATGTTGTTAATGTTTTTTTTCTTATCGGTGCTTTTTTTCCATCCTGTTTTAATTTTTTTTCGGTTTCAATTCAGTGGGGCAGTCAACATTCTACAATCAGTGCAACCACCTTGCTTCTGCTGATGAACCCAGAGCTGCAAGAGACAAGGATGGTAAAGGAATGTGTGTGTGTGTGTGTGTGTGTGTGTGTGTGTGTGTGTGTGTGTGTGTGTGTGTGTGTGTGTGTGTGTGTGTGTGTGTGTGTGTGTGAAAACAAAAAAAAACCAAAAAAAAAAAAAAAAAAAACCACAAAAAAAACCCCCTTACCCTTATACAAGCTGTTGAACTAGCTACAGCTGCTGATCTTGTGAAGTCACTCCCAGGTCACAGACTGGCTGGCACCTTAAGTGAAGTTAGCCTGGCCAGCATTGCAAAAATTATGCCAATTACATTTTTTTTATGCCACTGACCCCGAAATTATGCCAAAGAAAATGTTATTTTGGCATAAAATTATGCTTTCTGACAGACTGACAGACTTATTCCACAGTCCACACCAGTTCATCATACCTGTAAGGTACGGGGTCTTTCTGAGCTGGGGAATGAGGAATGTTTAATCACCGGTAGTGTTTACTTACTCCTGTACTAAAACTGATAAACTTTTATAAATGGACTGTAGTAGGCTGGGGGAGACGATAATTGAGCATGTTTCTGTGTGGCTGCAGCGAGAATACAAAGTTTATATTTCCAGGGAATGGCTTGAGGCTTGCATCAAATGGATAGTAGAAGAAGAGGTGAGTGACTGATTTACATTGTGATAACTTTAGTGAGTGCCACTGGCTTATAGTGTAGGGACCTGTAGGGTGTGCAGCAGGGTGGCCAGGTGCTGGGAGGGAAATTATGCCAAATAAACACCCCAAAAATGCCCAACAAGTTTGTTTGTTTTTGTTTTTAAAGCCACATTATTAGACTGGTAAATGCCCTATATTATCACTTTCACATTCCTTTTCACATTCCTTTTCACATTCCTTTTCACATTCCTTTTCACATTCCTTTTCACATTCCTTTTCACATTTAGCTAAAAAAAATTTGAAAACTGAGTACTCTGGAATTGATTCTGGTGAGTCTGGCAGACTTCCCAAACTCTAGTTTTCAAAATTTTCCTAAGGTAAAAAAAAATATCCTGTATTTTACCCTGGAAAGGACCTACATCTACTTTCTTCCTCTTTTTTATTTCTCTCTCTTTTTTTTTTTTTTTTTTTTTTTTTTATTTATCATTCTGACAGGAAATAGACTAAGCCACAATTTTATGCTGCAAGAAAGGAAGACTGTTTAATTTTTCTGTGTTTGGATGAACTGGTTTGGGGTACATGAAAAGATAATTAAGAAATGGATGGGGAAAAAAAATCCAAAATTTTGACAAAATATTGGTTGTTTCTTTTCCGTTACCAATCATTTGTTCAATCAAATGGCCACTTTTTCTAAAAATATGCTTAACAATTTGAAAAAGGCCATAATTATGCCACATTAAGCAAATATGCCATGAGAAAAATTGTTATGCCAAGCAGTTTAAAAAAAAGCCATATTTTCAAAAAGTGGCATAAAAAAAGCCAACCTGGCAATTCTGGTTTGCAGCTGTATGTTCAAACATTTTATTCTAAAGTAACAAGACCTGCCCACCAGTTCTGACCTAAATGAGGTAGAATGTGAGTGCAATGAGGAGGTGTCAATAGGGGACATACATGATTACGTCACATACAACCTGCCATTCCCACTTGTGGTATCGGTAAGTTTCCGTCACCATAGAAAATGTATTAGTATTCATGACTGGCAACACTATTTTTGAGAACTGCAGCTACAAAATAGCTTGTGCTTTCACATACTATAGCCATAGAAAATTTATAAAATTACCTGCTTGCTGATAGCAAATTCCAGAATAATCTGAGCTATAATTGTGTGGAAATGAACGTGAAAGTGAAGGAAAGATTAGTTATGATCACGCCATTGAGATTGCTGCTAGTTCTCAGAATTCATTTGCAGGTGAAAGCAAAGGTAGGTGACAGACAGTTGCCAGAGTTAATCTTGGCCCAGAAATTGCTGCAATACTTCTCAGTGTTTTATTGGGCAGCACTTGTGGCAATACAGAAATTCTTGGATATGAGGTATTGTCTAAGAAAGTGTTTTGAAAAGAACTAGCAGTTACTCTAGGTGCGCACCATTTCTGGCAACTGTCTGCACTTATTGCTACTAGTGCCAACCAATGAGTTCCTAGAACTAGCAAGGGAGTTCACTTGAACTTGAAATGTCACCACTAACCTTTTTTTTCACTTTTAAAAACAATTATCCACAAGTAAAGCTCTGAATATTCTGGAATTTGCTATCAGCATACTGAACATTTTATAAAGCTTCAATTCTTGTAGTATGGTGAAAGCATGAGCTATTTTTCAGTTGCAGTTCTAAAAAACATCATTGCCAGTCATGAATGCCAATGCATTTCTATGGTGCTGGAAATTCACTGATGCCATAAGTAGGCTTGGTAGGTAGTACCTGAAGTAATCATGCAAGTCCCCCATTACAGTATTTCTTTCCTATCTATTTATCTTTTTGTGTTATGCATATATGATAGTTTGTTTGCAAAGACCATGTCCATTAATTGAATTATGTGAATGTAGAGATTAATTGTATCATGTATGCTCAGATATAGAAATTGGTGTTGGTTATTGTATCGAGTTTGGTTGACTTTCTAGCTATTTATAAGAGACTCCTATATATATCTGGCCAGATATATTCTTCAGTTAAAGAATAAACAATTTATTTTTAAAATTGAATTAATTTTATCTTTAAAACTGTTGGAGTTGTGCTCCTGGCTGACCTTACAAGGTGCCACTGGTAGCATGAACTAGATTGTGGTCAAGGTATCCTGGAAATCTCCCTGTAAATAGAATGTGTATTAACTGGTCTTGAAGTGAGTGACCTTGAAATCCTTGCTGTCTCTATCAGGCATCAAGTTCTGACTTTTTTGACAAACTCGGAACTATTCTACAAAGTTTGGGCTAGGTAATTTGAGAATGCTTCTGATATCTAATCTGGAGAACTAAACCTTCCTTCTGTAAGATCTGGTGCAGGACACTGATTGATTTCAGGTGCTCAGTTCCAAATCAGTTTGAAAGGAGTGGAGCAAAACAACACAAATCACAGAGTAACATGGGGCAATCAGCATATCATGTGAGATGGCGGGAACAGCAGTGTGATGCACAAGACATAAGGCAAGCTCTCTCTCTCTGACTTCTCCTGCTCTTGTTGTAATAGGCCTCCATTGATTGGCTTTACAAATTTCCCACATTCAAAACCACACCCACCTAATGACAGTTAAAGCCAAAGTCAGCTTATTTTATCTGGTTTAGATAATGTAATGCAAATAAAGAATCATTCTTGTTCAGTACGTAACACATGCTGCACACTCTAATAAATTCTTATAACAATAGCCTTTGAGATAATGTAAGAGAATGTCCACATAATACCTAAAAATACGTATTCAACAGCCATCACCTTTTAACATTTTCCTTCGCTTTGTTAGCCTGACTTAGTCTAGTTTATAAATATATCAATGATAAAAGCTTACTGGCAATCTTCTATATAGTGGCTCTGGGTGAGATGTTCTCTCGATGAAATAAAGCAAGGTTCACATTTCTACGAAATTCTATATATTGGGAATATAAACTAAAGGGTGATCTACAAGGTCTTTGAATTATTGTTGCATATTGTCAAGTTTTTTGGGAGGGAGGGGGTGGGGGTTATTACTTATGATTGTGAACTGTGTTTGTATTTCTGCTATGCCTTTCATTGTAGGGTCATAAATCTGATGAAGAAATCTGTCATTTGGTATTTGAGCAGCTACTGCACTCAGATCTTGCAGAGGTTGTTGAACAAGGACACTTGCAGCACATTGACTTTCACCACAAAGGAATTTTGGAAGGTACTCTCTTTGTTCAGGTATGTAGTAGTGAAGGGTGCAGCATACGCTAATCAAGAGAACTTGCCATTTGTGCAATCTTGAAATAGATTTTGTGTGTGCGTATTCATACGCTCTCTTTCTCTGTATTTTATAGATCAACTCTACATGTGATGTCGGCTGCTCTGCCTACGGTATGCTGCAGAAAGTCAAAGGTGGTGAATCTGTCAAGGATAAGCCTCATGAGTTCAGCAGATTGCTCCTGTTTGATGTGACTGATGGCAGAACAGAGGTGAAGGGCATGGAGTACCATCACTTACAGCAGTTGCACTCTGGTGTGGATCCTGGTGCAAAGGTAATCAATCAGTAGACATTGTCTTCATTTAGACACCCTATTAGTCCACATGTGTGGCACCTATTAGCCCACATGTGTGACCCCCTATTAGTCCACGTGTGCCCCTATCAGTCCACATGTGTGGCCCCTATTAGTCCACATGTGTGGCCCTATTAGTCCACATGTGTGACCTTATTTCTTCTTCGATGATTATCATTTATTCTACTTGATTGAGAGACTTATTTTTCTTGACTGATTTGGCTTCCTCTTTCTGTATGAAGGATTTGGCCAAGTGGGGGATATGGTGAAAGGGTAAACACGTTTGATTTAGGATCAAATTTTTTGTAGGTCCTATTAGTCCACATGTGTGACCCCCTATTAGTCCACATGTGTGACCCCCTATTAGTCCACATGGGTACATGTTGTGTTCACATATCCTTGTGGCTGCACAAATTGGGAACCTTTACATTAACACTATTTTACACAAATTATTGCTCCAAATTGGCAACAAAAAAAAAATAATAACAACAAAAAGAAGCCATCATTGTCTTGTCAACTTGACCTTGGATGATGATAATAACATCTCCAATCATTTGGTTATACCTGAAATCAGATGCAATCCCAACTAATCAGTATTAATCCCAACTAATCAGTATTAATCCCAACTAATCAGTATTAATCCCAACTAATCAGTATTAATCTGTGTTACCTGAAATACAACTGTAATGTGTCTGGCCAACTGGTGTTGTGTTGGGCATTTGGTGATGAGGTCCCCCAAGTTATTTGTGGGGGGTGACTGTTGTTCAGTTCTGAATAACATCTTATCCAGGACAATCTTCAGCACTGCAGACTTTCTTTACGTCAGTTAGAAGCCACCACTAGGGTAGATGTGTGAGTTGGTGGAGTGCTGTTGTTTCTAATGAGCCATATTGCCATGCTACATAGATATTAGATTGCAAGTGTCTTTTTGTCTGCCTTAAACTAATTGTACTCCTAAATGAGAATTCTGATTATGAAGAATGTTCACAGCATATTTTGGGGGAGCTCTGGAGTGCTTTGTCGGTGAGAATGCTTTGTGAAAGAAAAAGTGTCTTCATTCATAATGGGTCATTGATAGCGTGCACACACACTCGCGCACGCCCACACACCATGGTGTCATGCAGAGGTAGTATCACCTTGGATTTTCATCCCCCAGCCAAAGTTCCTCCCCCCCCCCTCCAGAATTTTCAAGAAAATATTGGCATTGTATGGCTATATGAACACATAATGACACAGTTGATTTTGTTCCTTTAAAAATGTCTAATATTTGCTGGAAGTGCACTGATTTTTGTTCAGGTCCCTCAACTTCAATTCCCATTAGTTTAGCCAGGATGATGTCACTGCTCCTGTTTCTCAGGCAAATTTTAATTAATTTCAATTGACTAAAGGACCTCTCAACTGGTGCAGTTCCATCTGGTAAAACAAGCAAACTATTGAGATGCTTGAAGCTGGTGGTGCTTGGTGTGGCTAGTCAGCAACTTAGTGCAAACCACCAAACCACACAAGCTGCTAATAACAATTTTACTTAACCCTGGAACATGGGCCATTTTTTCTGCTTCAGGTGACATTTTGTGCAATTTTTAAGGACCCTTGGTTTAGCCCTCCATCCACCCAACCACTGGGCCAAATTATTCATGCAATTCAAGTTGAGATGAATGTTTGATTAGAATTACATTATTAATCTACTTATTTGTGTATATGATTTGGAATGGCTAAATCACTGGAATAGGAAAAAGCTCATTAAAAGAATACCCCCCCCCCCTCCCCCCTATGTAATACATTAAGAAAACTGAACAAGTCTATAACTGTAGGGTGCCAAAAGCCGACTGAAAACCACACCTAAAGAGTCGGTCAGTTTTCATTAGTTATATATAATATATTTAAGTCTTCTTTCTTTCTTCTTTTTTTTAAAGTTTTTATTTGAAATGCTGAAGGTTGGACAGTATGTTTATGTAGAGGTGCCATTAAGAATACACTGTACCTTTTGGATGGAAAAGAAATGGCTTGATAGAGAGTGCTGAAGAATCTAAGAGCACTTGTATATAGCTGAGGTGTTTGTGGCCAGGGCAGACACACCAGGGCTTGCCAGGGCAGATGCACCAGGGTTGGCCGGGACAGACGCACCAGGGCTGGCCGGGGCAGACGCACCAGGGCTGGCCAGAGCAGACACACCAGGGCTTGCCAGGGCAAATGCACCAGGGTTGGCCAGGACAGACACGCCAGGGCTGGCCAGGGCAGACGCACCAGGGCTGGCCGGGGCAGACGCACCAGGGCTGGCCAGGGCATACTCACCAGGGCTGGTTGGGGCAGACGCACCAGGGCTGGCCAGGGCTCTGTTTTGCTGATTGTGCAGTCCAAGTGAGCAAAGATGCATGTCTGATATGTTCCCTCAGCCTATACAACACTTCTGCATCTGAAGACATCATACCACTTATACTGAAGTGGAGGAAGCCAGCAGGATAGAATTTGGAGACAGCACCTGGGAGTAATGATAGCCATGGACAGAGAGCCATCTATTATCCTACGCAATGCAACACAAAGTGCTTGATGCCAACTGGCCAGAGCCTCTCCCAGGATAGTGGTTGGTAAAGGGTAGACCATGTGAAACTAACCCCCCCCCCCCCCCCTCCTTCGTTTCCCCCAATGAATGTTGGTCTCACTCCAGAAACTCTCATCCAGAACTAGGATAAGTATGTGTGTGTGTGTGTGTGCATGCGTGCGTGCGTGTTCACATACTCTGTTAGTATTACAATATAATTGAGTTAAGGAGTGTTACTGCATTGGACAGAAGTCACATGACAGGTGAAAGGAGCTGCAACTGCTGCAGAAGTCTTGCTGGAATTCTGATTGTATTTTGAGTATTACTATAGTTCGACAAGCACTCAGATAAAATGAAGGTAAAATGTTTGCACAGTATATCTGATACATCTCTATGTGCCATCAACAGTGGCATATTGTACTTGTGACCTGTTGTAACCTTTACTGCTGCATGTGTCTGTTCTCTCTGCAGATGTTTATTCATGGCAAAGTGAAGTATAATTTAGGAGTGCTGATGCTAGCAAGTGAGAATGTTCAATTCATTGGAGGAAGTGTGGAGACATTGGGTCAACAGAACAAGTTGGAAGCCTTGCTACAGAAACAATTGCAAGTATTCTGAAGTAATTTTAGAAACTGATTGTGTGATTAAATTTAATATAATTTGTGAATATGATGGAGACACGAATCTCCACTAGAATGGTTGTTTTTCTTCATTCTAGCTGACAGATACTGAAGGGTAGTGGCTTGTGATTCATTGTATCTCAGCTCTCCTTAAGTGTCTTCTGAATTGCAAATATTGCACAAGAAATGTCTTCATTGTTATTTGTGGCTGGGTGTTGCTGGGTGGGTCGTGTCACACTGCAACATAGTTCACTATGTGTTTTGAAAATATGCTACTTAGTTAGTTTCATAATATTCACTTCAAAAAAGCTAATTCTGCAGAATATTCATTGCCTATCACCTGTAATTCGTGTTACTTTCAGATTGATTTAGTTTAATACCACTAGTTCTACACAGAGTTAGAAGTACTCTGTATATATATGTACATATATTAGTTATTTGGAGCTGGTTTAAAAGTATGACGGTACTACTATTTCTGGTGCATTAGCAATAATGAGCTCAAGAACCGCTGCACCGAAGGCCCTAGAGAACTAATGTTGCTGTGGGCTGCGCAGCACTGCATGCTCAAGGGCAATTGTTGAGTGAGTCGTGATTGCTCTTCTGGTATGCTTCATCCTGGTGCACTACAATAATGTGATCAACCTTCTCTAGTTTAGTGCGGCTATCTCACACATGCCCCCCCCCCCCCCCCCCAAAGTGATCGAGTGTTTGTATATCAAACAATACTCTCTATGCTGACATTGCAGAATTAAAGTAAACGTCATAGCTAATATTCATAGAGTGGTTTGTTTGTATTTCTTGTTTCAAACATCCAGAATGTTCCTTCTCCTTCAATGTTTTACAATCTACTTTTCCTGTTGGAATGATTTCCACTGCTGTGTTCTAGGTACGGCCAGGGAGTGCCAACTAAAATTACAAGTCATCCTGAAGTTAAAGTGGAAGTAACTTGCCCACAAGTTGAAAGTAGTTCAGCTGCAATGCAAGTCGACTGTATTCCTGTTGATGCCTACACTACAGGCACCAATACAACAGATGTTGCTTCAAAACTGAAAAGAGCAATGATTATTGATGGATTAGCCAAGCTTACACACCATAACTGGAGCAAATATCCTGATGTCATTATTAAGGTACACATGCACACACGCACACACGTTAATTCTTTTTTTCTGCATGAACAGCTGAAGTTTATGTCACACTTTATTTGTTATAGGCTCACTTTAAAACTATGATAAAGAAAATTTCACACAATTTGAACATGTGGACAGCTACTCTACTAATTGAGGATGACAGGCAGGGGGTATTGGAGGTGTCTCTGAGTAATAAAGTAAGTGTACAATTTTGTGTGAGTGGACCTAGACCAGTTTGGTAGTGATATGAATAACTGTTTCTGGCAGAGTGGCACAAGTCCCATCCTGGTATTGCATTCCCATACTGTCATTGCATTCCCATTCTGGTATTGCATTCCTGTCCGATGTCTGCCAAATCTGCAGTGTTCATAGCAATGTTAGTTGCTTCAGGCCAGAGTGTTCACATGAACATAGTTTATGCACTCACTGTGGATCCTATTGGTGGCATGGTTGTGGTGAAGAGGACCTGCCACTGTGGCATGCAACACACTCACCCACTCACTCACTCACTCACACTCAACTCACTCACTCACACTCATCAATAATGCACCTGCCATCAGACCTGGCAAGCAAGACTTGTTTGCTTTACAAATATATATATTAAAAATATGACCTTTTAATACAAACAGGCAAACTCACACAGTACAATTTGATTTGCCTCACCAGTTCTAACTTGCCAGTTCATAATGCGAGAGCCCTCTCCCTACATTACATTGTGTGATGAAGTTAGCATGGGCAATGATGGGCAGGAAATGCCACTTTACTCATCACACTGGCTGGCTACGTTAGTGACAGGGTAAAGTGAGACCTCTCAGATATAGTGATGGAGTTCAAATGCCATGAAGCCATTGCTCCGGGGGACAAGATGTTGATCTCAGCATCAAGCTGAGTCTGTTCACTTTGAGGCTAACTCATGTTCGGATGCAGTGACTGTCACTATTGTGTGATACATTTACAAACCAAATGCAATAGGGATACACTTTTTTTTTCTTTTCCTCTTTTTTTGGTTGTAGATTCTTGAAGAGCTGATTGGATTTTCTGCAGCATATTTCATCTCTGTAAGTCACTTGTCATGCTATTTAATAAAGTGTTAACTCAGTAGAAGCCCTAGTCCTAGCTATCAATATCCATAGAGAGGACAGAGTGTGTGTATTACATATTATATATATTTATACATATTTATCTTTTTGGTAGAAGTGAAACTGGTTCTTGATTATTTTTTTTTTTTGGCCTATCAATTTCTATTGCTGCAAAAAGAAATTTTCCAGCTACTCGATGTAGCAAGTACCCACTCATTTTGTTGAGCCACTGACTAGATGCACTGTACTAAGATGTCAACACACTTCCCTTGCAGGATGTTTGTCCAAGGAGAAGTGACGCTTCTGTGAGAACCAAAGCAGGAAAGGTAGGAGGTGCAGTAGATGTAACCACTAATTGGGATAAACAGATTTGTATGTTGTGGGTTGATGTCAACCAGTTGCCATGTGGTGAGTGATTGGCTTACCTAAGGTAGCTGAGTGCAGTGATTGCTCTGGCTGGTTGTTTGGAGGTATGTATACATGATTGCATCATCACCTTGGTCATGTGATCTTGGTGTGTGTGTGTGTGTGTGTGTGTGTGCGCGTGCGTGTGTGTGTGCGTGCGTGTGTGCGCGTGCAGGGGTTTGGCTACTGTCAGTCCTTCATCTCCAAGATAAACTGCCTCATGCTGCTAGGGAAGCTAGGAGGAGAGCCACATATCATCAAATTACTTGAAATGGACTGACTGACAGACTGAGTGAGGAGTTCATTTGAATATACCATGTCATGTAGCATCATCCAATTTAACACCATCATGTCTGCCAATAGATAAAAATTCATTTGTGAATAATTAAAATAGCAAATTCCAACTCATCATCACATTTATGTTATGATCATGCAATTTAACACAGGTCTGATATTTGATATAGTATTTTTATAATTTGTATGTATGGAATGGGGAATAGAGAAAGCCCCTTGAATAGAAAGAGCCCTTGATGTAAACTTGTCCAGACAATTTTGTTTGTAGTTACAATTGCTTAGGATGATCATCAGTCCGTCAATCTGAGAGGATTGTGATGCATTCTTCATATCTCACGTGCAGTCTTTAATTGGATATAAAGTTGTAAGAGTATGAGGGAACATGAAGGTGTGTACTGGTCCATGAAATTAATTGAAAAGTGTTGTCAATCTTTATCAGCCAACGGTTCAACTAATGAACACCAACCATGTATAACATTGCAACATCACTATTTTTTTTTCACAAAAAGTTTGATCAAATATTCTATCGAAAGGAAATGTCTTGAGCTCTAGCGTATTAATTAGATATTTTCGCTACAGAACTATAAGCATTTGGCTGAGGTGAGGGCTTACGAAATATTACATGTACACTGTCTCAAAATTTGTATTCTTAACTTTGGCAGTGGTTTAGTTTGGAATATAAATTCCTTAACAACAGCTAAACATAAAATATATAATGTTGACTTGTTTCTAGTTAACTCCTTAACATCTAAACATGAAACATATGATGTTGATTTGTTTGTAGTTAAGAACTTGTGTTCAGAGAATTCCAATACCTCTCCACTTCAACACCTTCCCAGTGAGGTTTTTTCAACTTTGAGAAGTGCCTAATGACATACTCCTGTGCTTCCACTTCCACGTCATCCAGTGGCTGATGAAGAGTCTCTATGTTCCTGGCAACACATTCTTTTTCAAGCATACCAATAATTGTGGTATTTACCTGTGTGTGTGTGTGTGTGTGTGTGTGTGTGTGTGTGTGTGTGTGTGTGTGTGTGTGTGTGTGTGTGTGTGTGTGTGTGTGTGTGTGTGCATAAGTTTAAAAAGCATACAAAAATATGAGAAAATCAAGCCAGCTACTCCAATACTATTAGTATTCTGAATAGACAAAGAAATGACATACCTCTGAGAAACCAGCTGAAAATTTCAGAGCTAAGCGAGATATATCGAGTCCATTCCTGCAGCAGTACTCAACTGCCTCATTGCAGGCCTCTTTGATCTCCTCTGAGCAGGGGTGCCATTCTGGAGCCTCCTTTGGTGCCAGTAATCCCATAGCAATGGGGCTAGCATTAATTATTCCAATACCTTTGGACTGAAAGAATTTGAAGTCCTCCGTCAGAGATGCATCAATCAAAGTTAGGCGGCAATAACTCAACACAGAATCAATGTTGACAGGACTCTTCTCAACAACAGCTTTCAATGCTGACAAACTGTAGCCTGTTATGCCAATGTGTTGACACAGACCTTGCCGCTGTAGTTGTTCCAATGTTGGCAGCGTCTCATGGACTATGATGTCAACTGAAGGGGCAAACTCAATGTCATGCACTTGCAATAAGTCAACATAATCCAATCCAAGACTGCTTAAGCTTTTCTCCACAGATGCCAAGGTTTTGTCTGCACTAAAGTCAAACATCAGAGAAGGGCTTTTTTCATATCTTCCAACCTTTGTTCCAATGAAATATCTGCTCCGTGGAATATCTTGAAGAGCTTTACCAATGAATTTTTCTGATTCCCCCTGTCCATACCATGGAGAAGTATCTATATAGTTGATTCCTTGATCAAGGGCATAATTTAAGCCAGAAATTGCAGATTGCTGATCAAACTTTCCATACACACTTCCATACATGGCTCCACCAATACTCAATGAGGAGAGATGCATGCCAGTACAACCTAGTGCCTTATACTGCATAATTTTATCTGAACAATGTGCGTGCGAGCGCACACACACACACACACACACAATTTTACAATATGTCTATGTCCATACCACAAAATATATTATACCTTAAACAAATATACTGGAAGTTATCAACAATCCCTAATATAAGTTGATATTGATTTTATCAAAATGAACACTCCACCCAAAGTAATTAAGTATCCCATTTCATTTTGATGTTATATATCAGCCACCTGGTTCATTCTAATTGTCAAATATTATTTACATTCCTCTTTGTTTGAGGGTTTCACACAGAAAAGTGATCTAGTGCACAGCACTGCTTCATTGCAGAGTAGAAATGCACAAACCAGCCATGGGTTGAAACATAGTATTATTAAAATTAAAAAAAGGTAACCTTTCCTTTTGGGTTATATTTCAATCTTGCACAGTATCATTTATAGATATTTATTTGGCATTGACCAAATGATTCTGCTATATATATATATATATATATATATAATTTATTTATTATCAGGCAGAATGGATCTTCCTCTCTAGTGCCACTCCCTTCCCAAGAGCTGGCTAAAGAATTAAACAAGCAAAAAAAAAAAAAAATTGAGAAATATGATAGGACTAGGAAGTGCCTGTCCTATGAAAGGAGACAACAAAAATATCTTTCTATAGTTTTGAGATTTTTTTTTTGTTTGTTCCCTGAACATACCAGCCTCTTGGGCCTACAAGGCTGATGGAAAGAGAAGAAAAAGGATTTGGGCATGGTTTTGCTGACCTCACTTAGAGTGTACATAATTGTGGTTTGTAGTGATGAGCTTTGGGGGGGGGGGGGCCTGGAGACAACAGATACCTGGGCATACCTGGGCCTACAGAGCTAAACAGAAAAGAAGAAAGTGGTTAGGGTACAGTTTTGCTGTGTTTACACAATTGTGGGTTGTAGTAAATGTGGTGATTTACTCCAGCATGGAGTTATGATCCCAACCAGGAAATTTTGGAAAAAAAATAGCCCCAGGGCAGGGGTTTACTCTAATCTTTACCAACCTTCCTTATAACCACCCCAGGGTGACCATCGTTAAACCCTGTATATTTTATGCCCATTCATCTGGGAGGAGTTAGAAAACAAACTGATCTTCACCAAACTTTCTTATAACATCCCCAGGGTGACCTCTATCAAACCCTGAAATTGGAGCCCTTTATAAAGGCCCAGTTGTCTGGGAGTAGTTACTGGACAAGCAAACAAACAAATAGATAATTATAGTAAGATTATTTCAATACATTCTGAATACACAGACCTCATTCTAAGACTGTTTGATTTCTCACCACACACACGCACACACACACACACACACACACCTAGAATTCTATAATTCAGTTGTAAGGGGTGGGGGGGGGGGGGGGGGGGGGTTATCACATTTTAAGATGAACTCTGAGAAGCCACTTAATCAGTTAACCGACTGCAGAAAAGGATCATTCAGACTCACCAAAGTTCCCCTTAACAAATAACTAGCAAGCTTTAAACAGACTCACAGAGTTCAAAGGTGAATTAGAGAAGCACTACCAATCTATTCCTGAAAGTTGAATGTGCATTGATAAGATGTGGACGAAATAGAATAAATATCAAAATAATTGAAGGGGGGGGGGGGGATCCAACAGCCATTCAAGCCTGTGACCATCATCTCCACCATGAGCCAAACTCTAACAGCTGAGCTAGCAAGCAAAGCTCTAAAAAAATGTATTGTTGGTCTGAAGTCCTAGTCTGCAGTTAATAAAATATTCTTCTCCATTAGTAACTCTGCCTATCAGTTGGTCTGCCAGGAAGCAGTGGCAGAGTGGTTATGTAAGTGTGAGAAAGAGAAAGAGCCCCAGATTGTCACATACCACCTCTTGGGGTTTATAAGTTCCACAAAATCTCAGTTACCACTTTGAATTAATAAACAATGCGCAGAAAGTGCTCAATATCTGAACTAAGCGGATTGATGCCTCAAGCAGGTTGTATGTGAGAAATACCAGCCTTATTGTAGTGCAAATTTACCAGTGTTTTAATCTTTAAAAAATATATATTTTAAATATGTACCTCAAATTTGTCAACTGACCGCTCTCTGAAGTGGAGACTCCTAGCTGAAGCTTGTGGTCTACCAGAAGGTTTTGGCCTGACAACTTGACACTTTTTTGCCATAGACACACCCACCTCATTGATGGATTTAGTTTGCCACAGAACGAATTTTATAGTTTTGCCAAGTTAAGTTGAGACCTGCAATGGATCCGTTTTTAATAGGGATCACCACAGGGGAAGTTAGCAAAATAACAAGATTTCCAGCCAAAAAACCCTCGCTTATGATTTAGCTAATGTTTTGAATTAATGATGACTTCAAATGTAGACTTCCAAATCCACTAAATTTTCATGAATAAACCAGAGACGTTAGCACTGGTGTTTCTGATGAAGTTTCCTAAGAAGATCAACAAGAAAATAACATTTTAGACTCCACTGAAAAGGATTTTAGGGGGTAAAAATGCTATCATTTATGATAACTGATTAGTCAGCCATTCCATTTCTTCAGAGAAATCCATTTTGACTATAATGCTGCTTTCTTTTCTTTTTTCTCCATTCCCAATTTGCCACCTACACACTTTACCATTCCATTGGCAGGAAAAAAACCATTAAAAAATTGGAGGGGAAAGTTAAGACTTTTTACTAAATATTTTCCTCCAATATTCAGGAAGTGTGTGTGCATGCTGGCCTCTGTCTGAAGTTGAACAGTGTTTTACTTTTTTCAGAACTTTTTTTCTCTCCACCTGGCCTTTTGCATTGCCAGCTAGTACACAATCTTTGCTTTAGCTACACCATTTAAAGAGTTGTGAATGTCACTTGCTATAATTGTAAGCAAATTAGCTAGTTGGTAGCATCTTGATAGAGTATAGTTTGGTTATTGCCTAATGTAGGGCTACCATATTTGCAGATTCATGTTTTACTAGTGAACTGTTTGTGTGTGAATGAGGACCACCATTAATAAACTGCAATGGGAAAAAGCAATTGTCAGGCTCAATCTCTAACCCTCTACCTGACTACAGAAAAACAGTGAACTATTTATATCATCGATTTAATGCAAGAAAATCAATAGTTTATAATGAGGGGCCCATTTGCAGCTTCAGATTGCACTGGTCAAGGCACTGTTCCAACAAACATTATCCTAGACATTATTGAAAAGGGCATTAGAAGAGTTTCAAGTTAATTCTTCTGCTTGGCAGTGATTGCATGTGTTGGATAAATGACTTCCACAACATTGCTTCCTCAGCAATTTTGAATGTCTCCAGTTTCCTTAATGTCAGTCATTGATTTTCTAATGCTTCCAGCCCTATTTTCCTCACTGATATCCCCATGCATTCATTCAAGGAAGAGGTCACTGTCCACATTGAAGTGGTTGCATTACTAATTGCTGGAGGTGAGATGAGGCTGAAATTTGTCTTGCGTGTTTTCCAGTGTACTTGGACCTAATTACTGGACAGCCATAAATTGGTATAGTTACACATCTTTAACATTGTTACTTTCAATATTTGTCTTTCATTCATTTAAAAAAAAAATAGTAATAATAAAAAAAAAAAAAAAAAAAAAAAAAAAAAAATTATCATTTTATTTTTTATTTTGAGTGGTATACATAGTTATACATACTTAACATTGATACTTTCAATATATATATATATATTTTTTTTTTTTTTTTTTTTTTGGTAGGGGGGAGGGTGTGTTTCTCTGAATTCATATGGGATTGTAAATCAATAGCACCCATATTTGCAACTGGGACACAGTATTGGCACTCCACACCAAGCACTGGGATCCTTATTCCTCTCCTCAACTACCAAAACATGTCATCAGTTTTGGAGTGACTTTACAATGATGTTAGGGTTTTGTGAGGCTTTAAAGAAAAATCATTCACTCAAGGAATCAGCCTTCAAAGGAGTAGGCAGGATTTACTAATGCATCTGAGGGGTGCAATGCACATTCAGTCAGTACAATTTGACAGGTAGAAATATATTTTAAAAGATACTTGCTGATTGGAATGTTTTCCAGTTTCAAAAATTTTTTTTCTACCCTGTTAAATTATCCTGACTGATTGTGTAGTGCACTCTGCAGATGGAATAGCAAATTCTACCAACTCTCCTTTTAAGGCTGATTTCTTCAGTTAATGATTTTTCTTTAAATCCCCACAAAACCCTAACATAATTGTCTGGACATTTTCAGAAATTTCAAAAATCCTCCCAGAATGAAATATAATGACCAAGGAGGACATGTCCAGGTAAAGCTGAACTAAATGGTAGACCTACCTAATGATATGATAATTTTGCTGTGAATGACTTAATCTAAATATAAATCTTTGTTTCTACCTCCCTCCCCTCAAATTGAATGGATGGGAAATCAAACAGTTTAGTCTGTGATCTATTTTCCCAAATCCATGAATTAGTCTCGCTATCTGATTCTTTACCATAACCAGTTAAGGTAAAGGGTCAGCTAAGGAAACTAATCCATGGACAGATATTGGGGACCATCACTCACAGCACCATTCTCTTAAAGACTGAAGTGATTGGCTATAGCTAACGATTAAGTGTACAATTTTTAACAAGTTATAAGTTCCTCTACTTCTCTCTCACACATTAAAATATACAGATGACATGACATGTGTGAATGTTGTTCATTTGTCATAAAATATGTTGGTATGTGTATTTGCAAGTATATTTTAATACTATGCTTTTGCAAATTTGGTTCCCAATAAGATGCTAAAGGCCCACAAATATGAGCCAAGGTTATGACTTAACCACTTTTCAATTCATAAATTTACAAGGGAAAACATCTGATAAAGTAGAAGTTTGGAGAGGTTGGTATCCTGGGCTAAGCATAAATAATTTGAAGGCATACATAAAGATCAGAAAACATTGACAATTTGCAAACAATTTTTGTCATTGTTTTTGAACATGTATGCATATTAGGTCAATTTAGTACTGCACCAATAAATGGGTGTGGCCCTGGCCCTAGACTACTTTTGGAGCTTTTGCACTGGTTGAAAGGAAATGCAGTAGATATCTACAACAGCTGGGAAGAGCAGGAGTGCATAAAACAATACTAGTGAGCATGACTTTGAAAACATGTTGAGCAAGTTCATTGAAAGCAACTACACTGCACTAGTACTTGCCACATAATCAAATGCAGTCAGCATATGAGCCTCTGAGAGTCTTACTGGATAAGAAAATCCTGCTACTAATATAACCATTGAATCACCAGTTCACTTTCTAGACACACAGTCTTCCCTATAACAAACCATAAACTTCTCACCTATCACTACAACAGTTGCAGTGATAGGTGAGAAGTTCATGGTTTGTCAGTCCTGAGCCCAAC
>OZ017787.1:13270939-13285263 GCA_963969325.1 Lycopodina hypogea
TCAGAAGTTTCTCTTTTTTTTTTTTTGGTACTGCTTCTTTTTACACACCAATGGAAAGTGGTGAAGCCAGAAGGGATCCCACCCATGTTACTACCAAAGTCAATTTGTGTATGCATACCATGTTTTAAGCCTGTTGCTCCAAGGGGTTGTATGGCTAAGGTACCCTTTTTGGCTTTTTTTGGGCCTGACATGGACACAGAAATGGGTGTGGTCATATACATGTACTTAAAACATTCCCCAGATTATATTGATTCTAAGTATATATGGGTACATGGTCTAACTCCTTAGGTTCAATGGTTTGTACTGATATACCATTTTTGGCATTTTTAGCCTTACACAGGAAAAGGTAGATGTGTGGCCAGGTGGGACCCAGCCCATATTACTCCCAGAGTGAAGTAGTATATGCATACCAAGTTTAGATCTGTAGTTCCAAGGATTTTTGTGGCAAAAATAACATTTTTGGGTTTTTCTCATTACCATGGCAAACATTATCTGGATTTTTTTGCCCATGTTTTAAATTGGGTCAAAACCTATCATCATACCAAGTTTCAGAGAAATCCACCCACAGGTTTGGCCAGAATGATGGTACACAGACAGACAGACATCTCCTCTCTCTCTCTCTCTATATATATATATTGTGTGTGTGTGTGTGTGTGTGTGTGTGTGTGTGTGTGTGTGTGTGTGTGTGTGTGTGTGTGTGTGTGTGTGTGTGTGTGTATGTGTGTGCGTGTGTGTGTGTGTGTGTGTATGTGTGTGCGTGTGTGTGAAGGTCCATTTTGTTTGCCATATGAATATCATGAAGAATGAACTTGTAGCAGTTCCTACAACTACACATGCACCAACTCACCATTCCAATGATAAATGGAAGGTCTCTATTCTTGAAGTGATAGTGGTTACCATGCCCAATGGATACGAGGTGGTCACTTTGCACTGCAACACTGGACAAATTCTAAGGTTTTCAGAAAAGTGTAAAAATGCAATGCAAACTAACCAAAGAAACAGTTAATAGATAGTGCTACCACATACTGTTGGGAATCAATATTGTATATGACAACTTATCACCATCATCAACTACAGATGTCTGTACAATTACAGGAATACAGATTATGTATAATTATAAATACAAACTTTCTTTAGAGATTTCTGTGGTCAAGCAGACCCTGTGATTCTCTGGAAGGCATAGGGCATGCCCAGGGTGTGTGGAGCAGAGCCACACCTCCCTCGCTGTGATAACAGCTCAGGGTGTGTGGAGCTACTCCCAGCTATCAATTATGCTTGAAATTATGCTAAAATGTGATGAGTTGAGTTTGCTTCCTCCCCCCCCCCCCCCCCCCCCCCCACACCTTGACCAGTAGAGGTTTGTATTAACAGATGAGGGCGTAAACATAAATAGGCTCAGAATATATCCTCTGATTATTTTGCATCATAGTTTAACCGCTATTATTTATCACAGCGCCAACTTTGGAGTCTGTCTGGTTCATGGCTCTGTTTTATTTAGCTTGGGTGGCTGTTGCAGATGTTGGTCAGAGTCAGACTGTGGTGGACACATGTCCAGTTGGCACACTGTGACTGACTGTGTGATGATCTCTAGAGAACACACAAATTGGCAGGCCAGATGGCAGCCATGGCAAGGTCCTTTCATGCTCACTTCATTAATATCACATATTGAGTGAATATGATGACTCAAGTCATTACAACTAACTTTAAAATGTCCAGGAGAAGTTCTGCTTGTGGTACATGTACAGCACTTGGTACGTGATGTGCATGAGCGTTGTGGTGCAGCTTCAACAGGAGGCATCTGTTGGCATCGCTGGGAGGGGTCAGTCCCTGCAGGCGAGGCTCAAGTACACAATCAAGTACAAACACATACAGTGGAGATAGAGATACCAGTTACAGTGGGTGTATGCTACCTTGTTGCAGCCATTACTTACAACACAGCAGTGGAGATAAAATCCAAGTTGAGAGCAATTACACAGTGGAGATATACTCAGCAATTACAGTGGATATATATATCTGTATATCTACATATCTATATCTATATTTATATCTATATATATACATACATATATATAGATAGATAGATAGAGATAGATAAATATATATAGATAGACAAAACAATTAGAGTGGAGACTAATTAATTAGAGTAGACAAAAACGATTACAGTGGAGATAAAAAAAGAGTTGATAGATCAGATGCAATGGTAACAGTTAGATAGACCAGCACCATTGGGTATATAGTGGAGGTACTATTAGATACTGCTACAGTGAAAGTAAATAATTATGGACGTCCATTAGGTGTTAGCCACTGCAGCATGTGCAGATCCCTTCAGCCTAATGGTGTGATGTGGGTGTAGGACTAGGGCAGTCTCTGACTTGCCATCCAAACTGTAGTAAGTCTAACTAAGGTCAGGCCTATTGTAGATTTCAGATAATTTGGAGCAGAGTAATCAAGTTATAGACTATTAGGCAACAAAAGGACAGTAAACATCAAGAACCAACCAGTTACAGCAAAAAGATGCCAGTAAATACTAAGAAAAGCTACTTCATCTTGCAGCAACCTACTTATCTGAATCTAAATTCTGGATGCTACATATACGTATGTAGCTGGACTAATTCACTCATTGCTGGTTTGCTGTCACCAACCTATCCTGTACTTTGCTGGACTAATTCGATATATGAACATTTCTTTCTTGTGTCTTATACCAAAAAAAAAAAAAAAAAAAAAAAAAAAAAAAAAAAGACAAAAAATTGCTAATCAGACCTCTAATGCATGTGGGGTTGAAGGCGAAGGGTCTGGCAATGGACGACTAGGTCAATATTCTTTGATATAATCTTCCATTATGCACACTGATAACTTGAAATGAACTTCCCAGTCATATACTATATTTACACTACCATGCATTTCAACTTTCCAAGCGAAAAACATAAAAAAATTTGAAAAATGAGGAAGTGTAGTTGACTACCAATGTCAACAGGAACACCAGTTGTAAGTATGTATCAATGAGCATTACTAGGTACATGAGAGATTAATAATACAAGATGATATACCTTGTCTTTGGGAAATGCCTCTCAAATGTTCACACTCTGTTAAAGTAGCTTTCTTATCATGTTCTTGTTGGCGAAGCTTTTCTTGAAGAGCTTTCAATGCCTTTATTATTTCTATTGAGATCATATAATTCTTTGTCACATGGATTCATACAAGATATTATTACATATAAGATTAAAAAATGCCTTGAAACAATTGCCAACTAATCTAATCAAATAAATTTAAGAAACTTTTTCTTTTCTTTTCTTTTTTTAAGTGCAAAGGTGAGAGACTTACGGAAAATGGAGGAGCATTGTGATATAGAACTGTTGGAGTAACATCAAGAAAAATTTAATAAAAAATGAAAATTTGCCAGCTATAACTGTTTAAAAAAACCCCTTCCCTCTCATCAATGATAAAAGTTTTTACCATTGAAACTAAATCTAAAGTCAAAAAGTGTGTGCAAAATCTTTATGAATATATAGAAGCATTCAATAATTAAGTTTCATCTCTGTCATTGTAGAGTGCATAGAAGTTAGGACACTTTTTCCCAGAGAAGGACCTATTTTTGATGCTGCAGAGGTAACTAGGATTGTTAAATATAGATGAGAGAGCTGGTGTATGGTTGGTATATTTGTTTGAAATCCTTTTCATTGCTAGACAGAATTTTTTTTATCGAACTCATTTCCTTTATTTCAAAGTTACACTGCTATATTACATTTTGTAAAGTTGGAGGTATTTTGCTAATGCTAGCATGTCAATTTATTCAACTCTTCCATTCATGACCATTTGCTGCATTATCAGGTTGTTTTTTGTTTTGTTTTTTCAATTGCAAGGACTGAGGGAATGTGCTCTTTAAATCAATCTTTTAGCTCACAATGGAGTAGATCAAATGCTTGAAGTAAAATTGCCCGGAAGTATGCTTTTGCAGATGCAAATACATTTGATTTACTCCCATTTTCATTTTGAAGTCTTAGGTAATGAGACAATTCTGGAAGATCAATATTGTGTTCTTCAACAGTGGTCACAGTCTTATTATAAATTCTGTTGAAATTATTTAAGACCATATTATTTTATAAAATTGTTTAGCAGCATCACCAGCAGAAAGAGCATCTTTCAAAACCATATATCTTTTTTGTAATAGAGGGACTTTGCTCTGCTGCACTAAAATAAAGGTGATGAGTCTCTTTCCAAACAAGGCGATTAACTTCTCCAATAATTAAAATAAACCACGATTAACTTCTCCATGATTGCAACAAACCACATGCTTTCAAATGCATTCATCATTCTGTTGAATAGGTTTCTTCCAAAGCCTCTAAAAAAATACCTTCCATGGCAACAATTCTTGGAGTCCATCTGGTGGGACGTAATGAATCCAGTTTAGTTACACTCCACCAATCTCTTGCTACTTGATTGAAAAAAATATGTGATATTATGGAGGGAAAACATAGTTTACTTATTTTTTTAACTATTTCATTTCAAGAGCATCCTGAATACATGGAAGCTCTCTTCCAATATCTTAAAGCAAAGATTAATGTTTTTTTTTCTTTTGTTTTTTTTTGTTGTTGTTTTGTTGGTATTTTGGTGTAGAACTCCATACTGTGAAGAAGTTTGAATAGACAGAACCTTGCTCTAATAAATATTCCATTCACCTTACTTTTTTCTAAAACAGCTGATAATGTTGGATGTGTATATTTTTTAATGTATAAGTCATCAGGATTTTTTTAGGGGGGGGGGGGGCCATCCACCCCCCCCCCCCCCCCCTGAGGATTTTGTGACCCCCTGAGCATTTCGGTAAAAGCAGATAAAGTATATTTATACAGCAATACATCTAGGTTTTCTGTTCCAAATTTCAACTACACTCATTACAATGTCATGTGGAAGTTTTTCAGGTGTTTCTAACATTTACATGCATATATACAGACACATGTATGCCACCCCCCCCCCCCCCCCCACCCCCTTAGCAATTTTTCTGAAACAAATACCTGGTCATGCGTACCACAGATTATTTTGCCTTTATATTGATGGAGTATGCATTTATTTTAATTCTTGAGGTGGTGTAACACAATTTATCGAATTATTTCCTGTCATTGGCCAACAACTCTGTATATGTTTGTGAGCACCTTGCAGATATATGCCATGCTGCAAGGTTAAGCCAACACATTGAAATATCCCTCTATTGTGAGCTTTTGCACAAGTTATACTTGTACAGCTAGTGTTTAAACTGAACATTACTGCTCACATAACTTCACAAGTGTTGGACCAATGCTTTTCAAAGATTTTTAAAAAAAAGTAGAAAAAACTTGAGATATTAAAAAAAAAGCTTATTGTTGCAGCTATCTGGACTTGCATCAAGGGGAATAAGTTCATTCAAATATCAAAACCACAAAAAATTAAATTGTGCGCAAACCTCTCACTTCCTCTCACTTCCTCTCACTTGCGAAGGCAAAGTGAAGGTGAATGAACTATAGGATAAACTCAAATTATTTTTACTATAATTTACAATTTGTCTGTCTGTCTGTCTGTCTGTATGTATATTCACTATCTCCTCCCAGGTGCCTAGACCAATCATCTTGAAATTTTCAGGGGTTGCTCACAGGACCACTGGTCCTGTTTGGGAAGAATGTGATTAGGGCTAAGGTGCAGGTCCATTAAATGAACTTTCCTATTCATGAGTAACCACCCACATAGTTGTAACAACAAAATTTAGTGTTTCCATAAGATAAACCATTTGTTAAAAATCCATTCTTGACAAAATATGTGGATGTATCCCCCACCATTGCAAGTGTTCCCATACCTGTGTGCTATAGGTAATTATTGTGATAGTTCATGTGAAATAAGATCCCATTCAAAAGAAAAATCCTAGAGAAAATTGTTTATAAATCACACAGGAAGTTCAAAAGTACACTAATTTCTAAAGATGAAAACGATATTTACTTTAGAAATGGGGCAAAGCCTCCCATATCCCCTCCCCCTATGTAGAAATTTGCTAACCTTCTCTATTGCTTCCAGCATCTTTTTTCCCAGAATATGAATGTTCGGGTGGGTCAAAAATACTAGAAAAACTGTCTGAATTAATCATCATCATCACGGTCCTGTGGACTCCCAATCCTTCTGACCCAGACAAATAAATAATTGTCATGGTAACCGTAATAACATAATTATAGAATAACGACCATTACCAGTTTGGAGGAGGGACCAGAAAAAACAAATTGTATAGACGGGACAGTACTTTGCTAAAATTGCTTTAGTGTGGGATCAAGCTGACCATTTACCAGACGTTCCATAAAAAATCCGGTAAGGTTAAATTGTGGTTGACATCAAGAATTCTTCTTCTGGCTCAAGGTGAGTCCTGAAGTATTTTTATTTAGTTTAACAATTCCTACACACACTTATATATTTATACATACGCTCTAGAGAGAAAAACTATTCATTAAATGAAGACTTACATGTAATATTCAGATACAATAGGTAATAGACACAATAGTCAATAGTCCTCGACACAAGTGAACACAGATAAATATTTCAATTTATATAGTGAGCTTGGCAAGACTAATAGATGCTAGAGTGGCAGAGTTAGGTAATTAATGACCTGGTGCTACACCAGACCATCTGCTTATGTGCCATGAATATCTGTTGAGAGCAGGTAGACACTTTAGCAGCCTACAGCAGGATGGAAGAGCTTAATTGAATTCAGTCATGAGAAAAAATGTCTATAATTGCTTCTTTGGCACTTGGGGGGATGTGACCAAGAGAACCAATTTCAACAGTATGGTAAGTTGTATTCCATTTTCTATCCTTCAGGTCATTGACCAGGTAGTTATAATTTTCTTTACTTTGTTTTCTAACTCTGGCATTTTGGAGGGCAGATTTAGAATTAGATGGGACTGTCAATTCGAGTATTTGAATTTCTCTGGTACTATGTACTATGACAATATCTGGTCTGGATGAGGTGGATAAGATCTCAGGGGGGATTGTGGAAGGAGGTTGTCCTCTGCCCTCCAGTGATCTAGATCAGCGTAGATCTTGACATCATGTGGCAGATTATCTTTAAGATTGATGAAGATCGACTTTAATACTGAGTCATGGCGCCAAGTGAACTGACCTTGCTGTAATGCTGTAGGGCATCCAGTGAGGATATGAGTGGTGGTTGGTCGGGTTGAGGAACAAAGAGGACATTTGGAGGCACATTGGATATTCCACCTGCGTAGATTTGCAGGATGAGGCAAGGAATCAGAGCCTGCCCTTAACAAGAATGATAATTGCCCATGTGGTAGTCCAGATTGTACTATCTTCTTCCAAGAATGACACTCACTTTCCAATACAGTAATTTCTTTAAATTTGCTCTGTACTTTGAGGTCAGATAGGTATTCATCGCATCTTTCTTTTAACCTTTTATCGATCTTATTAGTCAGATTTTTCTTAGGTGTGGTTAGAATCTGAGAGATGGGGAATTCGAAGTAGTCCTTGAAAAGGGTAGATATTTTAAGGTTTTGTTGAACATCGTTGGAAACTAATAGTTCATGTAGTTGGTGTGCAAGAGGGTGGGGGATTTCATGACTGCTGTGAGGTTAGTGAGTTTTGCTTTTAGTTTTATGGTACTGAGTTGGGGAATTTTCATGACCTCTGGATGGTACAGCAGCACTTGAGTAGCGTTTCTCGGTAGGTTTAGCCACTTTTTCATCTTCCTTATTGCTACTGCCTCTAAATTTTGTATTCTAGTAGTGCTGGTTTGATTCACTGCCAAGAAATAGTGGAATGATGGTGCCAGGTAATGATGGTATATCCATACTTTGAACTCCCCTCGGATGTGTTTAGTGTCAATTTTTTCTATAGCTTCTTTGAACTTGCTTGAGATAGAATCATTACACAAGGTAGTGGTTGATTTTGGAGTACAAGCAATGTATCTGCCAAGAAACTTGGTATCTGCCTTGGAAATTGGGGTTGTCTTACCACTAACAAGAGCGACTGAGAATTTTTTGTCTTGTTTGAGACCTTTCAATGATAGAGTGTAACATTTGTCTGCCCTAATCGCTAGGTCCAAATCAGATGCACAGAGATCAATTCTAGATAGGGCATTCCTGTGATCTTCTTTGTCAGAGCTAACTAGAGTTAGGTCATCTGCAAAACCCTTGATGTAATTTAAGCAGTAGACCACTGACCATCCTTTGTTTTTATTGTCTCCTATGTCTCTCATTTATATTCAATTGTAACAATTTAGCTACAGTAATAATAAATGATCTTTCCATTTTAAGAGAAATTATGAACACTCAGGAAATATACTGGATTGGGGGTGCACTAATTTGTACCTCTTGGCCCCCCCCCCCCCCCCCTTCCTCCCTTCTTAAAGAATAACTTTAAATATATAAATATTAAAATTAAATAATAAAAAAATAAAAAAATTGAATCTTGCCAATTGATTGGACAATGTTTTAAATTTGGTAGGCTATAAACAGTTGTAGCATTCATTGATGAACCTGTGACCTGTAGGTGAGACAGTGATGGTTTCAGTCCTTGCCATTGAAACCCTGCCCTTTCAACAAACAAGCGATCATGATTTTCCTAGCCAGTAGTACTGAGTTTTGTCCTAACGGTCATTTTGTTACAGCTAGCTCCACTTAATTGTATCAACTAACTATACATACTCAGAAAGTTCACACCAGAAAGCTCATTTTGCAGATATATCATTCCAGTAAAGTTCATTCACAGAAGGCTCATTCATGAGGGCCAAACTTTCATGTTTATTATGTGGGTATGGCATATTAGTACTAGCGGAGACAGAAATTCTGCTGACAGAAATTCTGCTGACACAAATTCTGCTGACACAAATTCTGTTAACACAAATTCTGCTGCTGCATCTCTCTGTTTAAACCTCTTATAATTGTCCCTTCTGAGTTGTCTCCTTTTATCTTTTCTTCTCTTTTTCTCTCCAGTGCTCTCAATCCAACCTCCCTTGCCATAATAAATATACTAGTGTGGGTGATGTCCATGAACCACTATTATGTTTATTTCATGGGTAGTGAGATTGGATTGAGAGCTGAACTTAGAGGAGGTGGGGCAAGACGGAGGTTTGAACCAAGATATATATCAGCAAAATTGTATCTCCAGCTAGTATTATGTCATGACCAATCTTGAAACCCCCTTCTATTAATTGTGGATCCACCACTGCAGACTAGATCACTAGACAAAGTGGTGAAGATATTTGAGCAGCTGAAGATGCTCCAGGGAAATGCCAAATGTTGGAAGCATATTTGTGTCTGTGACCATGGTAGCAATCACAGCATGCCCTCAGACTAAAGTCTAGCCCAACTGTGGTAGTTTAGAAAGTGCAGAGAAGTTGTTGGATGAGGATGTAGACATGTCGGAAGGTAAATTATGCTGTTGTCTACAAATTAATCAACTAGCTCCACCTTAGTGGTTGAGGTCATGGGTCACCTGTGTACCTCCACCTTAATTAAAGGTCACGGTCGCCTGCGTACCTGCACTTGATTATAAGTTGTGGTTACCTCTACCTTCATGCAACATCACTTTAAAGTGTCTTTCCAAATGTGCTAGCATTTGAGTTGGTTCCATTCCTACTGGGTCATCATCAAGTGTTATGTTGTGAATTGGTCTAGACTAACCACAATCACAATAGATTCTTTCCAGCCAATGCTCTGTCCATTAAATATGTAATGCTATGTAACTTGTTATGTGATAGGCTGTAGCACTGCATTGGTGAGTCTGTATGGAGTATTGCTATTTGGTGGGCAGGAGACTCACCCCAGGGGTGGCTGTCCACCGGTTGTGTTAGTTGGGAGGTACTTGATCTGTGAATAGGTAAAGGGTGAAACTGTTGCATTGCATGTGGTCCAAATGGTAATTGTCCTTGCCAATCTCTTGTAGGCAACTTACAGCCACTGCTTGCCTCAGGCAATATGAGCTCAAAGTTGGAATATTTGAAACGCTATCAGGATAAGGATAAGAGTTCAAATAAGAAGCGGAAAAAACGTGATAACAACTCGACTAACTTCACTATTATCGATGACAATGCAAAATGGACGAGCTCCTCCACTTACAAAAGGTCAGAGTCCCACCATCTTGGTGAAGAGCCTGAAGACGCTCCTATTGTAACAGAGGTGTGTGACCACAGTGTTGTCAGGTGGAAGTCATTCTCGGCTGCTCAGAGCGTGGAAGACTCAGCAGATATGAGTCCTCCAAGACAGAAGAGAAGCTCAAACATTGATGCAGGTTAGGTCAAGTAGGACTACCCCATTTCCTGTGTTATGATTCTATATAATATCACTCAATACTGATATAACGTATATCTGGTAGAGGGTCATTATTGTCTGCTTTATATTCTATCATTCTCTGCAGGTGATGAAGATATGAGTCCTCCTAGGAAGAGGGAAGAGCCAAGCTGCTCCAATCAAGAAGGAGATTTGAGTCCTCCCAGAGGACGAGGAAGAAAGACTCTGGCTCTCCAAACACCAACTTCCATAACTAGGCAATCGTCTGATCGTCAAGGGCAATGTCCATACATAAAGAATGATGGCAAAGAGAGCCAATCAGATTTGTTAACTGGACACACAAAGTTGCACAACAAAAGCAAAAGGAAAGTGTCTCCCAGGCCAGACGACTCTAGGGGCCACCACTCATCACAATATACGAGTGCCAGATCTCCAGTGCGTGGAAGGAAGGGAAGGAACCGCCCCATGGAGGATGGGACCTCTGGGAGTGTTGTGTCTGACCCACCAATACCAGGACCTGGCGGCGATCTTCTTACAACTGAGGACAAGAAGTTCATGGAGTGGGGGAGAGGGTAAGTAAGTGGTGTGGTGTTGACTTGTAGGTCTGAGGCACAATGGCATAGCACACTCCATGTCATGATGAGGTGCAGTTGCTGACCTCAATTAGTGGGCATCTCTTTAAATATTCAGTGTGAGTTAGGGATTGATCTAATATCATGCATGACCACACCCACTCCCATTGTCTTTTTGGTCGGAAATGATTAGTGAACATTTGTCTGCCTGCAGCTCTGACTGTAGGTACAGTTATGTCTGCCTGCAGCTCTGACTGTAGGTACAGTTACACAGTTATGTCTGCCTGCAGCTCTGACTGTAGGTACAGTTATGTCTACCTGCAGCTCTGACTGTAGTTACAGTTATGTCTGCCTGCAGCTCTGACTGTAGGTACAGTTATGTCTGCCTGCGGCTCTGACTGTAGGTACAGTTATGTCTACCTGCAGCTCTGACTGTAGTTACAGTTATGTCTGCCTGCAGCTCTGACTGTAGGTACAGTTATGTCTGCCTGCAGCTCTGACTGTAGGTACAGTTATGTCTGCCTGCAGCTCTGACTGTAGTTACAGTTATGTCTGCCTGCAGCTCTGACTGTAGGTACAGTTATGTCTGCCTGCAGCTCTGACTGTAGGTACAGTTATGTCTACCTGCAGCTCTGACTGTAGGTACAGTTATGTCTGCCTGCAGCTCTGACTGTAGGTACAGTTATGTCTACCTGCAGCTCTGACTGTAGCTACAGTTATGTCTGCCTGCAGCTCTGACTGTAGGTACAGTTATGTCTGCCTGCAGTCCCTTTTGAAAATTTTTATTTCTCAGCTGCAGAGTTGTGGGATCACTCTGTGGAACGTGATTTATCAAATAGTTGTGTGTGTACGATTGTGTGTAGTTATGGTACACTCTGTATGCACGTGATTATACTCCCTACTCAGCAATATGGTAGGAATACTCTCTCTCTCTTGTGTGTGACTTAGTTTGCCAGCTCAGGTGGATAGTGTGCACTGAATTTATGTCAGACATGTGTTGTGTGTGTAATGGTGAAGTGTTGCTCAGACTAAAGGGACATATGACAAGGTGCTGGACAATGAGTATGAGATGTCCAAGCCCTTGGCTCGATACGCTGACGATGAAGACTTGGAGAGGATGTTGAAGGAACGTCCACGGGAAGGGGATACAATGCTGAAGTTCCTGAAGAAGAAGAGTAAAACTAGGACACTCGTTGCTGCCCACAAAGGTACTAGACATCATTGCATTATTGATTGAGTACTTGGAGTGTGGCTTGGTACAGTGCAACACTGTCTGTGGAACTTGAAGCACCTGGGTAGCTGTTGTTTGGTTTGGTTTGTAGTAGCTGTGGATGACTTTTTAAAAATGTATCAGCCAATAAGGATTTCTGAAAGTAAGGATTGGATGTTGATGGAGCCATATCAGTGTCAGCTTGACTGAGCATGTGCAGTGCACCACCTGGAGTCTGTAGGACGAAAATGTACATTGTGTACATAGAGGGGTTTTTCAAGGTGAGGGCAGGGAGGGGGGGGGGGGCTCTCCCCCCTTGGACTTTTTTTGCCCCTCCCTTGGACTCCCCTCCCCCCCTTGGACTTTTTTTTGGTCCCCCTTGGAGAGTTAAGGATGACCTCAACTTCCAAATTTTGAGCTTCAATTTCAAATGCTGATAAATTCTGAACCATACTCCCCATAACAGTGGATTAGTGCTCAAAATGTTGATGTCTTTGTGTTTTAAATATAAAAGTATTGGAAAGTGGGAGAGTGCGGTATAGCGACAATGGTATGAAAATGTGTTGCAAGAGGGAAGGTGGTTTCCAACAACTCTAAGTCAACTATCAGTGCTTCTATCAACTATAAAGTGCTTTATACAAATACAATAAAAGTCGCAGCATTGTTGGAGTAAAAAAATTAAAAAAAATAAAAGAAGTTAAAAAAAAAAAATTATTAAAGGAACTAACCATTAAGCCTTTTAAGGCAAGTTGCGAATTGGAATGTGGAAAGGGGTAGGGGTAGACATATCCTGGTCTACCCTCACCAGATGAACTGTCACGATGATGAAGATTCCTTCTATACTGCTTTTTGTCACCTTTAACAATTCACTATCTTATTAGAATGGAGACTGGCTGTCTGTCTGTATGTATGTCTCTCTAAGCTAAAACTCGAGAACAAGTGGACTGAATGAGCTATCCATATGAACATTTAAGCAGAGTTCCATCTGGTCACAGATTTTACTGTGGGCATCAGGTCAAAAAAAATAGAGCCAAAAATGGAGATATAAAACAAGGGTAGTGAATTCAAGCCCCAGCATGGTCTTTTTCTGCCCCTTCTTTTCTTTTTCCCCATCATTTCCTTTCCTTCTACCCTCCCCCCCATTCCTCATCCCCCATCGTTTAGTCCCTCCTCCCCACCTTCCTTTCCTTTTTCTTCTTTAATTCATAGCTACTTTGCAGCAGCAGCAGCTATTTTTTTAGAGCTGCAGCTACTTTTTAGATTTTTCCCCTTCATTTTCTGCTAAAATTACCTCATAAAAAGGCAAAAAGATAAAATTAAGAATAGTGGCACTTTATGATGAAATTTTGTAAATTTAAGCACTTGATGAAATTAAATACCCACCTTACTTTATTTGTTTACCCATGTATGGTAGTGTCTATCTATGAGTGTCACAGGCAGAAAGCCAAAAATAGAAATTTAGAACTAGGGGATGACGAGTTCAAAATCCACCAGGGTTTTTTTTCTACCCCCCTTTCATTTCCTCTCCCCCCCAACCTTTTTTTTCTTTTCCTTTTTTTTCTCTTTACTTTTGTCCTTCCTTTCTTTTTTCCATTCCTTATTCCCCTTCATTTCTTCCCCCTCTCCTCTCCCCCCCCCCCCCCCCCCCCCTTCCCATTTCCTCTTGTTCTCTAGTTACCCTGCAGCAACAGCTATCCCTAAGCTAGATTTGCAGCTACTTTTTAGATTGTTTGTTCATGAACCATTGCTAAGGAATGCCTCACAAAATGACAACAAGAGGAAAATGTCCTCATGGAACATGCTGCGAACTACAGGGTATCCCAGAGATACTTCCCCACTTAAAAATGACTGACCCCCAAAAACCTTATATAGGGTAGTCGGGGGGGGGGGGGGGGGGTCCCTGGAGGCCAAAATGGCACAATGGTGGCCATTTTTAGACAAACCGAGATCACCAATGGACTCTGTGGCCTCCATAGCCATATCTCCCATGGCCTTATGGCTGTACACTGGCCAACTGTGACTCCAGAACCATTTGGTCGATGATGAAAATCACTGGTTGGTAGACCTTCATCATCATCGTTTGGTAGACTGCAGGCTTCGCTGCAAGTAAAAAAAGCAACTTAAACATCATGGCACTTGATTACATCACAAAGATAACTGTAGCACTTTCATGGACTATTATGTTTGTAATGAAATCAAAGGGTAACTGAACTAGAAAAAAATTTTTTTTTTTTTTTCTTTTCTTGTTCTTGAAAAATTTTGGAATTTTTAGTCCAATATTCATGAAGA
>OZ017787.1:13285463-13394595 GCA_963969325.1 Lycopodina hypogea
TGAGTGTCACACAGTTGTCAGACACAGTGTCACCGCAAAAATAGCTGCTACTTTTTCTCTAAACACTTTATTAAGCAGCACCTTATTTCCAAGAATTTTTGAATTGTCACAGGTGCTGCCTGACAGGGTTCTGAAAAGTATTGCAGCTTTTTCTTGGCCAATATTAACCCTAGCAACCATCAGACGCTGACCGCTACTGCCGCCTACCTTTGAGTCCTGAGAACTAGCAGGAAAACTCGCTGGCCAATTCTTAACAAACTTTTTTTTCACTTTCACGCACCATTTTTTTCCACAACCATAGCTCGGAATATTCTGGAATTTGATATCAGCACGCTGAAAATTTCATGAAGTTTCTATTCATATGGTATGGTAAAAGCAGGAGCTATTTTCCATTTGCAATTCTCAAAAATATCATTAGTAGTCATGAATCCCAATACATTTTCTATGGTTCGGATGGTTCACTGATACAATAAGTAGGCATGCAGGTGGTATCTGATGTAATCATGCAGGTCCCCTATTCCATATATCTACATGCACGCGTGCACACACACGCACACACACACACACACACACCTACATGCATACACAACTATATATATACCTACATACATATATACACACATACCTACATATATTCACACATACCTACATATATACACATACCTACATATATACACACATACCTACATATATACACACATACCTACATATACTCACATACCTACATATGCATACATATCTACATATATACACACATACCTACATACAGAGTTCCCTTTGGAGAGTGCAAGGGAGAGTGCAATAATTCCCAATAACTTCAGAGCCTAGTGACACTGATTCTTTTTTTTTAGCTTCATCCAGCTCTGATTAAGGTAGCTAGCTAAGTATATAGTTGTACTTTTTTACACTTGGTTATAACATTTATAGTTAGTAGCTGCCCTGGGACAATTACACAGTTCGCTATATAGCTAGCTAGCTATGAAATATCTAGCTCCACACCAAAAATGGCAAGCTTGCTAGCAAGTATTACCATAACAAATGAAAAAGTCTTTGATACTCATGTTCTGTAGCTTATAGAGCTAGCTATTAAATATCTAGCTCCACACCAAAAGTAGCCAGTCAAAAGGTATTTTGCAAATAGCTACATTTTTTATCATGACAAATCAGAAAGACTTTGATCCTCATTTTCTGTACCTGAATCAGAGCTAGATGAAGCTTAAAATTAGTATCAATAGCATCTGAAGGTATGAATAATTATCTGCACTCTCCCAAGGGACAGATCTCTTCACTTATTCCTTCATATTTCCAACTCCACTACTCTTTTTTAGTTGCTATTTCGCTAGATATCAATGTGCTGCTACCAATCCTGGACTTACTGGCGGAATTAGGCCTCCTGACTCCAGGTATTGTTGAAGTTTGTTGAAATAGCTTATCACCTCCATTGAGTTTTTGCTGTAGGTGTCCCCCTTGTGATGTCAATGAATAGTTACACCCCCACAGGAAGTATAATCTTTAATCTAAGCTTTCTTCATGAATATTGGACTAAAATTTTCCAAATTTTTTTTTATACCAGGTTATACATCAAGGACAAGATAAGATAATAATAATAAAAAAAAAATATATATATATATATATGTATATGTATATATATATATATATTCCCCAATTCAGTTACCCTTTAAGTACCCAGTGTATTTTGTCTACTCAAATTTGTGGCACAGTCTCTCTGAACTAAAATTGAAGGAAAAAAGTTACATGCAAATATCTTTACTGGTATTAGAGCATGTGTACATCATCCACTAACTAATGCTGGTGATTAAATATAGCCAACTGCCTTCTAATTGGTGGGAACCTATGTTTTGATTAGAGATAATTGTATTGGTAGAATATGAGAGTTGCAACCAACAAAGGCATGCTTGGTTGAGTTTTGACTTCCTTGCAGTCACAACTATGAAGTGTCTCTGTTGAATAAAGCTTTGAATTTAGAACTGCATCTGATACTGCATTGTATAATTTACACACCTACTGTGTGGTTCTTGTGTGCACATCCATCTTTATTCCTCCTTCCCATGTACTCCCCATGTTGTGTTGTGTTATGTTTGTGTCCAGGTAGACCATGTTACAAAGGAGACAGTGCACCTAATAGATTTGGGATCAGACCTGGTTATCGTTGGGATGGTGTTGATCGCTCAAATGGATATGAGAAGACGTGGCTTGCTCAAGCATCAGACAAGACGGCCATGCAAGACGAGTCATACAAATGGAGTATTGAAGACATGTAGCAGCAATATTCAAGGAATTAACATACACACACACACACCTACAGGGTCTTTCACACTGTTAGCACACCATGCACTGCCTGGCAAGCACTGGTGGTTGTGATGGCACTGTGTGAGGAGACCTAGGTGACTCAGTGCACACTGAGTGTGCCTGCCTCGTCTATGCACTAACCACTCTTTTTTCTACATATCTTTAATTTAGTATTTATTTTGTTTTCCATGATGAACCCTTGGCATTGTGAAATGGTTTGACCACGTTGCTAATGAATAGTGATCTCTACCATTGGCAATTGCTGACCAGCAAGTGAACAAAATATCTTCATGGGAAGTGATCTTAATTTTGTATGTGCAGCATAAACGTGAGCAGTATAGACATGACCAAGTACATTTTATTCTGTGGACATACATATGCCAATGTCCTGGGGGGTGGAGCTACATATGCCAATGTCTTGGGGGGGGGGGAGCTTCTCCTTTCACTTGATGCTGATGACTAGATACTTCCATGCAGCAAATCTTTGATCAACTTCACAAATGGAAGTTCTGTTCATAGACTTATAATAGAGCATGGGAGTGACCACATATTTGGTCTGAACTAACATAAGATCATAACATGGTGGCCATGGAGATGTAACATACTTCATTCAGGTTCATATCTGTAAGTTCTTCATAAATGTTATTCCATCCATATCTTTGCTTCTGTTGTAGTGAACTTGGACACCCACTTACCCGCCCCCACCCCGCCCCCCTGCCCTCCCCAGATGTCACTGTAAAAGAAATGGGGCACAAAAATCAGTCGTACAACTCACAAAAGCTCCGAGCCATGGCTCAGTTTATGGTTTTGTGGTGTAGGATTTGTTCAGCTGAATGTGCTGCGTATAACTCTGGTCTGTGCAACTAAACCCACCAATTCCCCTACTCCAGACATGTGACAGTTTTGTTGTAGTGAGACATTATTACAGCTCAGGCAAAAAACAACAACAACTGATTCTAATGATGAAAGTTGGTCTTTATATAGTATATAAGTTTTTTAAGAGGGTGTGGTGAGGAATTGTGTGTTCATGTGTAGGAGGGGAATCCCAAAGCCCCCTCCCCCAAATGTGCTAACTGGAAAATTAAATTTGGATATGTAGTTTCAGAATGTGGCACAATAAAGGTGTAGAGATTCTTTTTTCAAACATTAATTTATGGTAGAGAAATGGAGTCATTAAAAGAAAAAGAAGAAACTTTATTAGTGAAATAGAAGACCAAGGCACTTGCATACATCCACTTACATGCCTGTGTTACATACACATTGTATTGACTGCATGTTGCAAAAATGTGTTCATAATAGCCTCAAGTGAACTGTTCATAGCATGGGCTATCTCTGTCAACTGGTACTAATCTTTCATAATGGATCACTCCAATATTCTGACAATATTGTGTTCCGTTAATACTTTCACTGTTTCATCATAACAGCTGCAGATCAAAAAGAGAAAGAACAACAAACTACAATAATTTCAGAACATCAACTCAAAGACAAAGCTCGCACTACCATGTCTGCAATAAACCTAGTTGAACGATGAACCAACCAAACTCATTCACACCTACTGCTGACCATTGCCAACGTTTAAATTGACACTGACAAGGTTTGACAAGTCCACTAGAAGATAACCTCTTTGGTCATGAAACTAAGCATAAGAAACTGTCCTACTGAACTTTGGCAGGTAGGACTTGCAGTTTCTGCTGTAGAGTTGGGCATATTTCAGTCCCTTTTTCAATGCATTTCGCAATACAATCCTTGACTACCCCAAAATATCCCCTTCAGGTTATGCATACTGAGGCAGGTGAATTGGTTCAGTGTCTATGAAACTGCATGTAAATTAAACTGACCTTCCATTTCGTATGATGCTGAAGTGGCCTTTACGTGCCAGATTGACCACAGTTGAACCTGTTCTGGAGTTGGGGGAGTTTGGATCACATATTCTGCCTTGGTTAATGATCAGGTCAATAGACTGCCAGAGTTCTTGGAATTCCTGCAGTTGCACAGACAGAAAATAAAGTAAACAACAAGGTCTTTACACTTGTTGCTATTGCTACTTGTGTAGGGGAAGTAATCTCATCAGAAGCTGTAAATTGATTCTGCTTGAAGATTGGAGGGGGGGTGGGTGGGTGGGTGGGTTTGCGTGCGTGGGTTGTGAGTTCAAACCCAGCACTGACAGGAAACTTTCCTGTCCTTCAACATCTTCACACACCAGTCCACCCAGCTGTGGTGGGGACCTAGAATTTTCTGGGGTGCATATTTATTGGCCATTGCTTGTCCATCAGCTGAGGGTCCAGGTGTGACTTCGGGTGCCTACACCCATATGCTGAGAGTCTTGGTCAGTTCTCCTGCGAGCTCCTAGCCCGGCTCCAGGAGTTAGCTTGCACTGGCTCATAGTGCCTGCTTAGTGCACAGGTATCCTGACTATGTCAGGTGTGTGTGGCCATGTTAACAGCAGCTAGAGAATTTGTTCAGCTGAATGTGCTGCGTATAACTCGGGTCTGTGCAACTAAACCCACCAATTCCCCTACTCCAGACATGTGACAGTTTTGTTGTAGTGAGACATTATTACAGCTCAGGCATTCGAGTATAATTATGTTGCATTCCAATACATAACTCAGACACAACCAAAGCTATTTCTAAGTGTCCAGGACATCCCAGGGAGAATCATAGGTGTTCAAGACACCACAGAAATAGTCACAGGTGTACAGGATATCCTAGGATGTATGGTTCCTGGACATGAACTATCTCTTGAGATGCACACAACTCTACTCCTTGGAAAAAAACTTCCCAATCTTCACACTCCTATTGTCTTGGTAACAGTAATTATGCTAAGCATGCCAGCATTGCTTTGCACACACCCAAAGTGGATTGGTTTGATATGGTAAGGATAAAAACACTCACCTCAATTTGCAGTGTGCTCTTACTGCCGGTCTTGTTTGCACTGGTTAGAGCTATAGGGTACTGACAGGCTCGTACCACTTCTCTGATAAACGTATTGTCTGGTATACGAATTCCAATGAGGTGAGTTCCTGGGTTTAAGCTGACATTCAGACCTTCCTTTCTTGTAAACACAGCTGTCAACTGCCCAGGGAAAAACAAATCCAAGATAGCCTGACTAACTGTGACATTGGACCACCTAACCACAACACAATGTAACATGATCATCACCAGTGTATGAGCATTGAACCATTTGATCACCGACCTTCATATAGAAATATCTGGGTTGATGCTTAAGCAATTTCTATTTTTATTAAATCACATGGTTGGCACATAACAAACACAATACATCAGATAATCAAATGATTTTAATGATTTCATCATCATTATTGTAAAATAATACACCGCATAGTTGTGACTATGAGAAGTAATTAATCTCTGTATTGCAAGTAAACCTAATTCACTTACGAGAGGCACAAACAACATCAACAAAACATTGCCTCAGATATATATATATATAGCTTTTTATTTTCAACTTCTGTGGAACTAAGTAAAGAGATTGTCACATAAATTAACAGAGGTAGCACACTCATTACTTCCAATCCAGTTCTTTCCAGAGTATATACTTTCACGCACCTATTGCTGCTGTGTTTGTTTGAGCACAAATAAAGTTTTAAAAAAACAACAAAAGACAACGACAATGGAGCTAGTGACAGATATTCTGGAGAAAACAAGGACAACCTCTAGAATAGTAGAAAAAATCTTTGTTGGAAAAAAGGGGGCCACGTTTCTAAACCACATTATGGGCAGAAGATATATCACACTGGGTTCAAATTAGGGAAGAAAAAATGCTAAGGGAAGAAAAAATGCTAAGGGAAGAAAAAATGCTAAGGGAAGAAAAAATGCTAAGGGAAGAAAAATGCTAAGGGAAGAAAAATGCTAAGGGAAGAAAAAATGCTAAGGGAAGAAAAAATGCTAAGGGAAGAAAAAATGCTAAGGGAAGAAAAAATGCTAAGGGAAGAAAAAATGCTAAGGGAAGAAAAAATGCTAAGGGAAGAAAAAATGCTAAGGGAAGAAAAAATGCTAAGGGAAGAAAAATGCTAAGGGAAAAAAAATGCTAAGGGAAGAAAAAATGCTAAGGGTTTCAAGATCATTGGTGGATAAATGAAAAACTTATTTGTCAGAGTTTTCTTACTTGTGCATATCTTCTATTTCAGCCACACAAATGGCAATGGGTTTATCAGCATTTCTTCCCTTGATCTTGTACAAGTTTTCAATTCCCTCAGTTGAGTGGACTGAACAGGCAATGCCATATACTGTGTCTGTAGGCAATGCAACCACACCCCCAGAGAGAAGAACCTCAGCAACCTCAGCAACCACCTCTTGCAAAGCAGTCTGTAATAGAGATAAGAAGCAAGTGTACAGACACGCTAAAACAATGTAGCTTGCAATATAGAAATAATTTAAAATTAAGATACCTCCTGGAGGCTTGAAACATCTATAACCTTAGCCATGGCAGTCCTTAAAACTGAAGAAAATTTAGTCAGGCGAGATGCCATAACAAACACTAGTACTTCCCATGTTTACTGGGTATTGGGTACGGGATCATCGACCTATATTTGATCCTGATGTTCACATATAGACCTAGTCTCACGTAGCCAGACAGGTTAAAAAGGGGAATAATCCAGCGGTTTATCAGCGAAGCGGAGGGTAAAGGGTCTGGCTACGAGAGATTAATATAGACCCTATTGTTTTTCACACAAAAATGGTTTAGCCCATGCAAATAGCTGTCCATCTTTCAGAATGAGCTATACAATTTCCTGCCAATAGTAGGTTCACTGAGTTCCATGGTTATTTAAACAATAATGGAGTAACCAAATTCTGGATCGTTGTGAACCGATCTTGCATTTAACATTAAAAATGTAATTCTAAAAAAAATCTGGCATAAAAAAAAAAAAAAAAAAAAAAAAAAAAAAAAAAAAAAAAAAAAAAAAAAAAAAAAAATTTTTTACCCTGGGGGTGCGGTTTTCAGTAGTTGCGTAGCAACCTAATATTACCTTCCACCCGCAGGCCAAAGTCAGAAATGGCTGAGGGTGAAAGAACTATTGTTTTCTCAGTCAGTTCCATCTCCTTATGCAATTGGTTTGATGGTGCTGCTATTTCTGAAAAGGGTGGCTCAGTGCATAAAACTTACACTATCACAAACAGGGGAAATTCCTATAAGCGAGTCAGAGCTGCTATTAGTAAAGACAGTAGTGAAGTGAGTTCTCCTCATTTTGGAAATTAATGGGCCAATTTTAGCAATATTTTTGTTTAGTAGAGTTGTAACACATACATGTATGCATTAGTTTGTATAATAATCAAAGTGCTAAATAATTAACTGGTTACGGTTTTTTATATTTGGTTTCATGCTTGATTTTTACCACTTCCTTATCTTTCAATAATATTTCATGCACAGCTGAATATATTTTTTTGCTCTCTATTTTCCATTATATTTTTTATTGTTGTTTGTTTCTTTTAAAAAAATCTGAACTCAGCATATCCAAGCAAATGCATAATGCTTGTAGTAGGAAAGAAATGTGCATTTTAATTTGCTATATTGGTCAAGTGTCTTTAAAACTGTACAAGATTACCTGTGCTAGCTACAGTTATTATTGTAACCCTTGGTTATTTCATGGAAATAAATTGAAGTCAGAATTGGTGGTCCATTTCAAGTTGAGTGAATGAAGTAAATAAGAGAGGTTGTTTGTTGTTTGTTTTATGTGATTTTAATAAATATGACAGAAATTAACATATAGGTAGTAGAGGAAAGGATTGGAGACTAATCCTGTGGGCCCAGTTTAGTACTGGAGGAAGTGGACCATCTGTGTTGTCATGGCAAATACCACAGTAAATACAAACAGAACCACACTAATAATTTAATTGCACTAGCTATTGTGAAGACTTGGTGTGACACTATAACTAACTAATTTACTTGCATGCTTCTGGAGTTTGGACTTTGCATGGTCCTTCATTCAGAATGATTGTGAGTGTTAATTACTGGACTAGAGGTTTCTTGGAGCTTCATCAAAGTTTGTTTTTATTTTTGGTGCTGGAGAGATTGGATGCAGTCCAGTTTTTGTTTATTTTATTTTAATGCTATTACTATAGGTAGCTATCATGAAGTGAAGATGAGGTTTGGAGAAAGATAGAGAATACACCTTATTACTAAATCATTAGTCTACTGGAATAAGTACAAATGAATTCATTTCTGCCTTAATTACTTGACAGGACCATGTCAATATCACTGTATAAACTAATACACTGTAGATAATATATACAACAATTCTAAAATGTAACAAAAACTATTCATGAAGAAAAAACTGCCTGAAGGTGTCATACCACTCATGCCTGATAGGATTTGGATTGTCACCTATTCCATGGGCTTGTTGTTTTTCCCATTCCAATGCCAGTCTTGCTAGCTATTGCTCTATGTGTTATGATTTTAGCCTATTCATGATCTTAGCCAGACTAGTGCATATACTGATCTTTGTACATTGAATTACTTCACACAAGGAGTAGATGTTGGTTGTCAAAGAAGAATTTCTCATCAACTATGATGTATTCAGAAGGTTGTCGAATGCTAACAGCTCTGGACAGCAACAAATTCTGTGTGGGGTAAAACTTTGCTTGACTTACGCACACAAAAATCAACTGAAATGGTTACTTTTAACTTAGTATCTTATTTTAAAATTCTTATTGCACTTAATTATTACATATATATATATATATATATACACACACATATATATACATATACATACATATATATACATACACACATACACACACACACATATATATATATACACATAAAAATATATATATATACTGATGTTATTTTTAACCTGTGATGAATCAATATGGAACTCCTTCCTTTACTACACTGCAAGGGACTCACAGCATTATACCAAGTTCAGATGTATAACAATCCAGAACAGAATGTTGAATGATAGACAGTGTGTTGCACAGATAGCAAACCGACATGAGTAGAGCATGAATTAATCCATAATGAACTATAATCAAATCTCATAATCCTATTCTGTTCTAGTGTATATCTGAGGTTGAGGTACATGAAGTACTAGCAGCTGACATATTGAGATATGCTGCAGGTTGGAGTGGTTTACTATGTACTACTAAACAAGCACTAATTAATGTCCTTCCCTGCATGGACCAACAATCAATCTCCAAGCCTTTACTCCAGTAGCTATGGTAATATGTTCTTCTTATTTGTATAAAATATTTCTTTTATTGATCTGTTTGAGCAGTGAGTGCTTTTGTTTTCCATGAGTATGTGATTCAGTGGTCTTCTTGTCTACATAGATACTGTCTGGAATCCTTACTTCCTCACAGGCCATTCTAATATGGTCACTGTTATATAAAAAAGTTTCTTTTAGTCCCCCATATATACATACATGATGTATATATTTAAACTGCCACATACACTATATGTATATATCCAAAATGCCACATGCCATAAATACATCACTATGAATGATCCTATGCTATTGTGTTGATCCTTCCCCTCTCCCAGGCATTCAGTCTGCATCATGCTGAGGAGCAGTGCATTGCAGCTGGTCTATCTACACCAGTTGTTCTAAGTTTTGCCCCACAGAACTCCAGTCCATGCCTGGGGGAAATTGAAGTATTTGTTGAAGGAAATTTGCTATATGGTATACCTATCGCAGCGTAAGTCTCATATTTTTTTTATGTTGAGAAGATGATGTATCGTAGCTTCAGGAAGATGTGAGACAAATTACTGCAACATTCCAGAATAGTGCTAATAAAAAAACTGCAGTGACTCTTTTTAATTGTGATTAGCACAAGATGCTGGCTGTTTAGTTGTCATTTGTGCCACCTTGCCCCCTCCCTTGGTATTGATTCATCTCTGTCCACTAAAATGAATTAATATAAAGTTGAATAAAATGCATTCCTGAAACTAGGGAGGTAAAATGTGCTGAAGAAAAGGAGGGTAACATTCTCAAGAAGTGGGGTAGAAGGAACCTCAACATATGGAGGGGTTGGGAGGAGTCCTAAATTAGGACAGGGAAAGATTTTCAACAAAATGGATAATTGAATATTCTTCTGGTCTTAGTTGAGCTGTAGTGGTGTTTGAAAGAGTTGAATTGCAAGATGAAGTCTACTTACCATCTTGGAGAGGTTGGGTGTCAGCCTGATAGTGCAGGTTCATGGTTACTTGTTCTGGTTTGGAAATTCAGTCCAAATATGTGCCTCTGTAGGGACCTGTGATCATCGAATTAGTTGTGTGCACCCCAGTTGAATTAGTTGTGTGCACCCCAGAGTTTGTCTACACTCATGCACGAGCATGCACATACACATACATACACATGCACATACACGTACATACACATGCACGCACATACACGTACATACACATGCACATGCATGCACTATACACACACATCAAATAATGTGTGTGCATGCACTTTGTGTTTATTGCAGTCAGATAAAAACAACAGGACAATACTCTCGATGATGACTCAGTTCATTAGCAAGTACGATCATTTTATCAGGTTGATTCAATTTAGTTCAATTGTACAACGTTATTAATTAATTGTTTGCCTTTTTTTCTATAAAAAATAGTGGAGAACAAATTCCACAGCTACAGCAATTTCTGCTACCAGGGGCGGATCCAGAATTAGTTTCTAGGGGGGGCATAAAATATATATACCTGAGGACGAAGTGCAGAGAAGAGAAAACTTTATAAATTGGTGCATGTTAGGTAAAGTTTACCCTCTACATACACATTGCCTTGTTAAAGATCCCTAAATTCTCACTTGCACCCCATGATGACATCAATAGCTGTTGCAGGAACATCAGAGTTTTTTGTCCAACCAACTTGGCTTACTACTTTTGATCAGGTAATTCACCATGCTTTTTGAGGTCCCTGATGCCTCCTTCAGTGAATAGTATATGCTTCTTGCAAATAATGCAAATCCATACTGATTTCCCTTCGATGATGAAGTAATCCATGATATCCTAGCTTCTCATCCCTTGGAAGTTTTATATGATAACTTCACTCTCCTATGTTCTGACAATATTTCTTTAATAAATATTGTGCAAGTGACACTGCTGCTGTGGGATTAGCTGTGAGTGAATAAGATGTGGTCCATCTTGCTGGAGAACCTGGACTGAAAGCTGATGGAATAAGTAGAGAATTACATCTTCATAGGCCCACTTTCACTGTGCTGTCACACCAAATAAAATGAAGGCATTTGCATGTAACTTGTTTCTTCAGTTTTAGGCTAGAGGGAGTGTACTACAAAAGAGCAGACAAGTAAGAAACAGCGGATATTTATATTTCAATCATTTTTGTAATAGCTGGAATAGCGTATTAAGTTGTTTATTCCTTCACATTTGTTAACCTTTGTGAAGGTTTTAATGACTAATCAGCACCACATTCACATCAGAACTAAACCAAAATTAGATATTTGCCCAAAAATGCTATCCTGAAACCTACTAAACACTTAGACAAAATTTTTTATCTGTACTAGTCAATTAGCCTACAGCTTTATCATAGACTGCTCCTTGACCATACACTACTAATGTGTTGTTTTTATTAGTGGTGGTAGCTCCAAGTCTGACAATTGCTGCTACTGGACTCTATCATGCTAAAAATCAAGAGTAGGCAGTAAATTTGTGAGGAGTTGAAAAATTTTAAATTTAGGAATCAAATCGTGCCCTTTGCAGTAAATTAAGAAGAGAGAGCAGGGGATGAGGGGAAAAATAAGGAAAAAAAGGGAAACCACTTACAAGATATGCTGTTCCCAGGTAGTCACCCATCCAAGTACTGAACAGGTCTAATAATGCCTAACTTAAGTAATTAATTTGAATTGAAATCAATTTGAACAAAAAAGAGAGTTTAACCCCAAAATTGTCTGCATATTTATTTGAGCAACTGTGGGTTCTAAATACATTTTTGGTGGGATTTTTGCAAATTGATAATCAAATTGCAGGTGATTTGAATAAAAAGAGAAAAGAAATAGTTGTTTCTGTTCACCATTTTAAAAACAGGGTGATTGTTGTTGATCGTTTACCATAAACACAAGGACAGCCGGAGGGAGGTAGAAATATAAGTAAAAATAATGATCAGGTATTTAAAACCTGAGTCAACAAGAGTAGAGAGAGAGAGAGAGAGAGTGTGTGTGTGTGTGTGTGTGTGTGCGTGTGCGTGCATGTGTGTGTGTGCGTGCGCGTGTATATGTGTGTGTGTGTTTGAGCTTATTTCATTAGTAGATTTGTTGTCATAGTTGCTGTTGTTGTGTTTGTTTTAGTTTCCCACCACAGTCCTGTTTTGACATCACTCCTTTGGAGTTGGACTTTGGAACACAAGTGAATGAGAACCAGGTTGTGTCCAAGTCCATCACCATTAGGAACACAGGCAACAAGAAGGGAACCTACACTGTGCACTCTGAGTTGTTGCATTGTCAAGTTTCCTCAACTAATGGAGAGCTTGGATCAGGTTGCACTCACACCTTGACTGTGCAACTGCTGTGTAGTTTCATTGGCCAGATCACAGAGCATGTCAGGTGAGCAGCATGTACTAATGCCCACCAACATATTGACATTGCCCTGAAGTACCTCTTAGTGGTGGACTGTTGGAGCTTTAAGTAAGAGGTGTCAAATGTGTTCAAATTACCTCCACTGCACATAGTTTTATACCATGGAGCTGAATTATGCTGTGGAAATACAAGCATGTAGTAGTGTGATGTGTCTACATATCCACTCTGACATTCATTCCCTTATATAACTACAAGGCACCCTCATAATATTAGCTGGTCAATTTCCCTCCCTCCCTCCCTCCCTCTCTCTCTCCCTCCCTCCCTCCGTCCCTCCCTCCCTCCCTCCCTACCTTTGTGACATTCATTTTTTAGGTTTGACTTGGACAATGGATCAAATGCATTTGTCAGCATTAGGTGTGTCACTGTGCAGCGAAGATTGGAAGTCGTATGTGTTGATGACTATGAATCAGTTTTGGATAATGTGTTGTTTAAGGATGTCTATTATGGTGATGCTGACATCCAGCAAGTTGTTATTTTCAACAATAGTCCTATTACTAGCAATTACCTGATATCACTGGATGCTAAGAAGTCTTGCTCCATTACTGTGAGTGGTTCTTTAGCTCTCTCTATCAAGGGGAATGTCCATGTAAAGGCGTGTGACTTCCAGAACCAATTTCAAATATCGCCAAGTCAGGTAAATATAACTGATGGTAGACACAGTTTGATCTTTTATGTGGTATGCTGGTAGCCACTGGTTACTTCATAATGCGCATTGTCTTAGGTTCAGTATCACCACGGCACCCACCACCCTTGCTTTGTGATTACCTTTGACTGTGTATGTACATATTTATTTATAGGGCACTCTTGGTCCTTATCAGAAGAGTGTGGTTGAGTTTAAGTTCCAGCCTCAAGTGCCATTGGTTGATCAGGGCTGGAAGTCATGCCAGACACCAGTCCCTCCACAGGAGTACAACATCATGGTGGATGTTGTGTTGGTGGACGTTTACCATCAAGTGGGAGACCAGGACGCAGGTAAACTTCTTCCATGTGTACATGTTGTGCATTTTCTTTGTTTGTTGGTATAGCTGTTGATGTTTATCCCCTGTTTTTCACCAAGGACTCAAGACAATTGCTCTATCTGCAACAGCCAGACCTGTGTCTGTGGCAGTTCATCCACAGAGCCTGAACTTTGGAACATGTGTCACTGGAAGTGCCATGCGCAAAGAATTACTGGTAATGCATCTACTTACCCAGTGGTTCAACTTGTGTTACATCAAATTCACTTATTCAGATGACAAATGAGTCCAACGTTCTTCCAATAAAGTTCAAGTGTCAGGAGTTTGCCCACTACAAACTCTGCCCCTCATCTGGAGTGATCAAGAGTGGAGCCAGTACTTCCATCTCTATATCCTTTCAACCCAAACAACTTGGCTACTTGAATAACAAGCTTGCTATTAATTTTTGGGCAGCAAGCCATATGTCATGCAGGTTGGTGGCTTCAGGCAATATTTCAGTACGGATATGCCAATGACATCCCTTTTTTAAAAAATGATTTTGTTCCAAGATTAGTCAGTGGTGGCATCTATACATCATTGCATACTGTCAATCAGATAATTTATTATGTATTAGATTGGGTTGGTGGGGGGGGGGGGGGGGGGGGGGGGGGTGGTGGTGGGAGAATAAGCTTTCTGCATTGGAGTGCTTATCTTCAGATGGTTCATTCAAAATAAAGCATTTTATTCTTTGTTTGCTTGGTTGAGTGTGTGGTATGGTGCATCATTGATGAAATCTTCCAGGTAGAATCTCTAGGGCTGATTCACACCTGATAATGCTTAGCCATACAAGAAGATAATAAAATAAACTCTTCTTTTTAGATAGATTTTATATATAATCCAAACTGTTTATCATCTTGATGTTATCACTATGAGTGTGGTTGTTCTGATACTCGGTGCTATTAAATCACGAGTACTCTGTGTAGTAGTGTTAGTGAAAGAAGCTATTGGCTTGCATTATGTATCCCCATAGAGCCGCTCTACACATGCTTTTCTCTATGGAAGTGTCCACTCATTTGCATTCCTTCACCTCATGCCTCAGGGCTGTTAACACAGTAAGCCCACAGATTATAAAGACGGGCTGTACCTCAATGTTGGTTTGCAATGGGATGGCTGATCAACACAGTGCAGGGCAATGCAGGGCTCCAGCGCTTCAGATTATATTGTTACAGTGCTGTAGAGTAGCATTGATCCAATGGTCCTCCAACTATGTTATGTTCTTATTTGGTGATGAGTTGACCCAAGGAATTGGTATTGTGTACCTTAATGACTGAACTTATAAAAATTGTGCTTTTTTTAATTTGAGATCTTGAATATTTACAGGCATGTTACCAATAGTAATGATTCTCTCCCAGGACTGATGCTGCATTGTCCTCAGTGGTGGTATGCCTCAAGGGAAACAGCATACCATGTGCTGCCATGGCCGACAGAGGACAGAGCATGACCAAGTTGGCTAGCCTGGAGGGCTTAGCTCGAAGCATCAGACCTTCTTCTCAAGGGAGTTCAATCATGTTAGTGCCAATATTAACTGACAAAGGACTTTAATTTTTTTTAATGGGTCACACAAGAAAAAATAATTCAATCCATTTTTTTGTGGACTGCACTCATCTTTGTTGTTTGTTTGTGTGGTTGTATGTGTGGTGTGTGTGTGTGTGTGTGTGTGTGTGTGTGTGTGTGTGTGTGTGTGTGTGTGTGTGTGTGTGTGTGAGTGAGTGTGTGTGTGTGTGTGTGTGTGTGTGTGTGTGTGTGTGTGTGTGTGTGTGTTTGTGTGTGTGTGTGTGTGTGTGTGTGTGTGTGTGTGTGTGTGTGTGCACCTATAGAACTCCATTCACCAAGTTACACAGGTACACATACACTGACAGTGACTACTGTGAGAGAGACCAGGAGGCCATTGCCAAACAGAACCATAAGCAATTGTACATGACATACTTGAAACAAGAGTATGCCAAAAGGAAATGGAAAGAAAAAGAAAAGTAAGGATGTCACATAATATTTTAATTATCACTGTGTTTGGGTAGATATGGACTACAGGTATTCCATATGGTATGTCCATGATGATTAAAATTTGTGCCTAACTGATTCTTGTATGATTAATTATTCACAATTATTAATTTTAGCATTGTGTACTATTTAATGGACTTGTTGGATAGCAACAAACAACATCTTTACATAATTGATTTATTTTTTGCTCGTAAAACCTCAGAAAATTCGTGGAAGCTAGTGGTACACTTGCCTTGGGTCTGTGGCCAGGAAGTAGCCCTCAGCTCCCAACACCTCCTCTACTTCCTCCTACACACTTACATCACAAGAAGATGACATTTCCTTCTGCTCCAGTGAAGACATCAGATGAGCAAGACAAGGCTGCTAAGATTAAGTCTTTAGTTGCTCTAGTAAGATATATTGATAGTTATTGACATGCATGCAAATTAGTTTGCTGGGATCATTCAATGCTACATGACTGACCTCCAAGGTTGGGCTGAATATCACAGAGTACCAATGCAGAGTTGTCATGGGTCAGTGCAGTATGTGTTTTTTCAGTATGTAGACACAAACTGAGTCATTAAGTTGTGCTTTAAGAGAAATGGAGAGACAATATATTGAACGAACCATTTCTTGCTTGTGGTTTATGAAATATATTATCTACATGTTTTTTAAAATTATTATTTAACAGGAAGTGCTCAATAAATTAGTTAACATTCATATTAAAAATTCCAAAAACACTGAGATGTGTTTCAAAATCCTGCTAGCAATTGAACTATTGAATGACATGCTATCAGATGCTTCTGCTAGAATTAATCTCAACATAGAACATAACGTGAGTGTTCAGAATTTTTGTGAAAATATATATTTTTTGGTTTACTTATTCATTTATTTACTAGCAGTGAATACCTGGAGAGGTACTATTCAAAAATATCATTTCTAGACTTTATTCTTCATTGAAATAAAAGCTGCTCATAAGTTGGTGTACAGCATTCCTGTTCATTTTTCGGAAAGGTCAGGGATTTTTTTTATGCACTACCTGGTGGACTCCTGCTTCTCACTGGAGTGTCAACCTTGCTGTACTGCCAAACCCTTAGACCTAGAGACAACTTGACTTACAAAAACAACTTGACCAGGGGAGTAACTTGTCAATGTTAAAATCCAATAGCTGGATACTGAAGGCCTCAGGACACTAAAAATGGGAAATTAAGTGGGTGACGTGAGTCTATTCCTGACCACAACCCCCCCTGTCAGAATAACACTGAATGCTAGTTATCCCTGTTGAAATTATCTTTAGCAAAATTTGAATTGAATGGGCATTAACTTTGTGACTACACCTATCCTCACACCAGATTTTATTTACCTGCTATCTGAGGAAGTACACTGTAATTTTCATAGCTCTCAATTTTTAGAAATAATTTTCGGAACCAGAAAGTCACAGCTGTCACACCACTGCGAGTGTCTATGTGAGTGGGTGGGGAGGGGGAGAGAAGGATAGGAAAAGAGAGACCAATTGTTTAGGAGAAGACAACCCCAGCTACTATACTAAAGCTGAGGTTAAGATTTAAAAAAATGGATTTTTTCTTCCTAATTGTATTTATATATTTATGTTGTTGTATTCTAATTTTTTCAAAATGATATGGAAAGGGAAAACTGTATTTTAGAGTTACGCCTGATATCTGTACTAAAGTGGCATAGTAAATGGCTTGGTGTGCAAAAAAAGTTTAAAAGCTATACAACCTACCTTTACCAGACCCTCAAAATTGTATTATATACCAACCTATGTGGTTAATGTACTGCCAAACTCTTGAACATAGAGACTTCAAATTTTGCTTGCATACACACTTGACCAGGGGAATAACTTTGGCTATGTTAAAACCCCAGGATGGGAATGTGGGGGCCTCCTGACAGTAAAAACATTAAGTGGGTGTGGTGAGTTTATTTTTGAAAAAAAATTGGTCAAAATTACACTAAACGCTAATTATCTCTGTTGAAATTATCTTTAGCAAATCTTATATAAATTTCTCTTATGCGTGTTTATTTATTTATTTAGTTGCGTTTTTTTTTGTTTGTTGTGTATGGACTCCTTCATTTCCCACTAAAATGTGTTATCTTTGGTACCAATGGCCGAGAAAATGTCCACCAAGGATTAGTAGTTTAGTTTCAAAGACAATAAAGCTTTGAATTTGCCATGAGTAATGAAAAATATAAACCATTATTAGCAAACTTGAATGAGATAGTGAGTGCTAATTTAAAAGGAATTATTTCTATCTATTGAATTTGTTAATTTTTTAAATCTGAGCATTCCTGTTGGCATGGAGAGTTATATTCTGAGAAAATTTATTGGCAAGTCCAGTGCAGTTGGGAAGACATGTGAGTTTATAAATTATAAAACACAAGAGAGAGATACCAAAAGGTAAATAGAAACAAATAGAAGAAAAAAAACAAAAAAATAAATTCCATTTAAAGATACAATTTAAAAAATTTAAAAAAAAACACTAAAAGGAGACATAAACAGAAAAACTACATAAACTTCCATTAAAATATGTTTGTATGTAATCAGTGTGTGTATGTGAAGCAAGAGAGTCAGTTCCAGAAGGATATTAAAAACCGAAAGTGGTTAGCAAATTTTGATAGTTTTGAAGGAGTTATCTGACACAGAGACATCCAGAGCTAGCTGAAAAGTAACCACAGAATACAATTTCATTTGAATGCTCAGTGCATTGTTGGAATAATTATGTGAAATCAATATAATATATTTTGGGAACTAATCATTTTGCAAGTGATCACATTGTGTGAATGGTCTAAACAGTTGCACCTACTCACGCTAAAAGTGGGAGGAACAAATATTCGTTTGAGGAACAAATATTCATGAAGATTTGTTCCTTGGGAGAACAAATATTCATTCCAGGGTAACAAATATTGTTCCATGGTGAATAAATATTTGGGGGACCAAATTCATTGACAGTGACACCAAAAATATTAGGCTTAAAACCATGCCAGGTACAAACCTTGAAAGTTTCGTTCCTTTTTTATTCAAGGGTTTGGTCATTATGCCTAAACACACATATGCATGCACGCACGCACGCATGCACGCACGCACGCACGCACGCACGCACGCACGCACGCACGCACGCACGCACGCACGCACGCACGCACGCACGCACGCACGCACGCACGCACGCACGCACGCACACACACACACACCAATATCCTGTATATTATTTTCATTACTCCCTGCATCCTGGCATGCCTGCATAACTGTCCAGAAGAACTTTTCAACTGTGGGTCCTAGGACATTGAATTAAACCTCATTCTGCTCCCTACATGGTCCTAGGGGTGCAGAAGGCCTTCAAATTTCTTTAAAATGTCAACTAAAATGTTAGAGGTAAACTAAATTCTTTTCTTTTAACAAATTGTGTTGTAAAGCAGATAAAAGGTCAACAGCATATCCACCCATGCTCCCCATTTTAAAAATGGCGGATAAAAATGGAAAAAAAAAAATGAAAAAAATTGAAGTATATAAAAATTAAATCTACCCTGCCAGTGCAGCTGAGAATAAAAGATTATTTTTGTGAGTTGAAGATTAGCTGTAGGTCTACCAACAGTTTTGTAGCTGAATTCAATCTTCTTTGATATTAGTGAAGTTAAGTTCAGCATAACCTCAGAGTCAAGTAACCCAGTGAGGATAAAAAATCCAGTTAACCAACTGTACAGGGAAACAATAGAAGACCCAGGAGTATCTGACATTTATATGATTTTTCTAAACTTGAGTGATTACCTTTAGAAATGCAGCTGCTGCAGTGTTCTCTCTCTCCCCTCCTCTATCTCTCTCTCCCCCTCTCTATCTCTCTCTCCCCCTCTCTATCTCTCTCTCCCCCTCTCTATCTCTCTCTCCCCCTCTCTATCTCTCTCTCCCCCTCTCTATCTCTCCCCCTTCTCTCCTCTATCTTTCCACACTTCACAAAGTACAGCAATCTTTGCACAAAGGAGGGGGCATAAAAGAGCTGCAGTAGCCCCAATTCTGGGTTGTAGGCATGTGTAAATTAAAGTAAAATTATAAAGTTAGCATAATATACTTGAAAATTGAAAAAAAGAGAGTCATATTTTTAAAAAATGGGAGATAAAATAAATAGTTTGAAAGTATCTTCTTTCACCAATTCATAGAATGTTGGCTACAATAATAATAGATCATAACAACCAATATATAAATTTTAAACCAGAAATAATATTTATAAAAATGAAATAATAAATAAATAGAAAAAAAAGAAGATAAATGAATGAATGAAAGAAAATATTGTAAGGGGGGCAGGGTGTGTATAACTATGCTGAGTTCAAATAAAATAAATTTAAAAAGAAATGAATGAAAAATATTGAAAGTAACAATGTTAAGGATCTAATTACACCCATTTATGGCTATCCAGAAATTAGGTCAAAGTATGCTGGAGACCACACAAGACAAATTTTGACCTAATTTTACCACAGCTACAAAACTACTCAAAAACAAGAAACAAACAACAATCAGGGCGTGGGGAGGGTGAGGAGCAGGGTGGACATGACCCCTCCTATGAATGCTTGCATGGGGGTATTATTGAAGAAAGTCCCTTCCTACACACTAATTAGACCAGGAATTTGAAAATATTTTGAAAAAAGAAAGCCCTGCACCACCATGAGCAGTGTCTAGGGCTGGAGACACTAGAAAATCAATAACTGAAAAGCAAACTGGAGACATTCACAATTGCTGAGGAAGTGATTTATTCAACAAATGCAAACACTGCCAAGCAAAGAATTAACTTGAAACTCTTCCAAAACCCTTTTCAATAATGTCTAAGATAATGTTTGTTTGATAGTGTGCCTTGACCATTGTAAGCGAAGCTGCAAATGTGCCTCTGGTATGGATTATTTATTGATTTTTTTGGATTGATTTTGTTTAGCCTGTTAGTTCTATGATCATTGGACCTCAATTTGAATTCGGAGATGTAATGTTTAACTTTTTTCCTGCAGAAATATTGTTCTTTAGTCCAAGCAGCAGATGGGACAGTGATTGGGGGTTGTCAATCCATTATCTCACCAAGCCAACTGCAGAAGATTATTATAGGTGTGATTAGTGAACATAACTCTTACTCCCTTATTCCTTCCACATTGATTGTCACTGATTGACTCATTACACTGTTGGTAACAGAACCAAGGGTCATAGACTTCGGCAACTTCTTTGTGGGCAACACTGTTGAACGAAGTGTTTCTTTAAAAAACCTTACCAAGAAGAGGGTATCCATCAAATTTGAGGTAAGTTCCAAGGTTGTTATTACCTTTCTTCAAGCAGACTTATAATAATATTTTATTCACCCATGGCAGATTAAAGGTTCTCTAATTCGATTCAAATCCTATCCAGAAAAGATGGACTTGAATGTGCTATTGAGGCCATCATGCAACACTAGCATCAGCTTCAGTTTGAAGCAGGAGCATGCAGGGAAAGTTGAGAGGTACAAGCTCATGCACTGCTGTGCAGTGGCTGGCATCCATGCAAAAGACATACTTTATCTATTTCGAGGAATGTGTATGTAATAATTGTGTGTGCTCATACTGACCTTCTGTAGGAGTGTGAGCTACACTATCAACACTTGGCACACATACAGTGTTCCCATCACTGCAGTGGTTGATGAGCTGGCCGTGCAGGTGTCTCCCACAACTGTGGTCATGAGTGAGCTGTGCTCCTACAGAGAGCCTGCAGGTAGGTGCTGCTCTCTCACTACTATGTATCACTTGTGGCCATGTCAGAGGAATACAGCTAGGACCAACCACAAATGTTGATTACATTAGTGAACCTTTCTATATAATATTATTTTCTAGAATGTGTCACTTTCCATTAAGATCTTGTTGAAAATCATTATTTCTCCAGTCCATGTGCCAGACCCCTCTCTCTAGTTTACTAATCATGTGAGTGCTGGCTGCAGGTACAGCTCACCACTCCTACACTGTCTGTGATGTATCATAATAATTTGTTGTGTCTGTTCAAGTGTAAAGATTATACCAGTGTGCAAGTGGTAGTAATCTAGGTCACTTCTCACTTTTCTTACACAACACAGTGATGTGGGGGACATTGGAACTAGAGAATCAACATGGTGTGCCTGTCACATTCAAGTGGCACCCTAAAGGTGGCAAAATGGATTATAATGACACATACCCTATAAATGAAACAGGTAAGGCCTTAACTTTTTGGCTGGCAATCTGTAGACCTATATTGTTGTTAAGGCATTCATCAGGTGCTGCTGCTGTGAGATACTTCTGATCTGCCATGATTATCATCCTATAGAATGATATGTCTATAATTTTTGTCTGATCTCTTGGCCTGATGTATTTTGTATTATGTTTGGTAAGTAAGTACATTCTGTTTGCAGGAGTCATTCCTGGCAACAGTCGAATGGTGTGTGGCTTTGAATGTACTCCTTGCTACGATAGCTTGTCTTCATCCAACTATGAACTCCATTTGGGGAGTGAGGTCCAGGAAGATCAATATATACATTTCACTGACATCACTTGTATCATAAAAGTAAGCTTACATTGATGACCACATATCTATTGTATGCTAACCATCATTCATTATAAACATTTCAGTTGCAGAAACCAGTGTGTAGCTTTCACCAAAGGAGAGTGCTGTTTGGCACAATTCCTCTCAATCTAATGTCATCTCAACCTCTCCACCTAGAAAATAGGAGCAATTTTCATTCTTACTACAAGGTATGTATGCAATATGTGACCATTCTTAACTTGTACAGTAGAATGCTTACAAATCTCACTTCTGTCATTTTCAGTTGCCTATACATGATTATATAACTAGCATACAATGTTCCATATACTCCCCACCCAATAGTTGGCACAAACTAATGCCATTAACTTCATTGTATTTTTGCACAACAGTTACCAAAGTTGATGGTGAAACTTAGTATGTCTATGATTCCAATAGGTATTGGGTGAACAACAGAGTGGTTTGAATCTGGGAATATCTCCACCCAGTGGCTGCATCCCTGCCAGAGGTGTGGTGGAACTGACTGTCTCTCTGTGTCCCATAGTGCCTGGGGCCTTTGATGCTAAGGTGTGCATTAATATCAAGGAGAGCAAGTCACTGTCTGTCAAGGTCACAGGGTCAGTGGAGGCACCAAGGATCAGCGTGGGCAAGGTGAGCATGTGCACGGTCCCTACACACTCTTTCTCTCTCTTTGTCAGTGAGGTTGCTTGATCTTATTTTTTAGGAACTCTTTGATTTTGGAGGTGTTCTCTGTGGTTCAGAGTCAAGCATTCCTTATGTTGTCAAGAACCAGGTGCAGTGTGTATCTCATATAGCTAGCTATATATATATTTTTTATCTAGTCACATGAGCGTAGTGTTAATTATTTATGGAATTCATTTATTTTAGGGTTACTGCCGAGCTCAATTGACCTTTGATTTTTCTCATCTATCTGACTTCACTCTGCGAACATGTGAAACTTCTGGTACATACACAGCACACCATTGTTACGGAAGTTTATACTGTCATGAGGACTTTCATGCAAGTTTTGTCCTGGCACATGCATGCCACTGATAAAGAAAGGAACTTCAAATTTTCAAGAAGAGCCATCTATTTTGTTATTATTAGCATCCACACAATTGTCAATAATTTTAGATTAAATTATATTTAGCTCCACACTGTATGTAAGATACCATCATGCTAGAGTAACCTTTTCCTCCATTGATTCAGATAACATGAGCAGCAAGCTCACCTCAGAGAGCACTAAACTCACCTCAGGGAGCAGCAAGAAGATTGACCAAGTTGTAGTGGAAGTGGCTGGCAATTCATCCATTGTTTGTGAACTGGAATTTAGGCCATGTGAAGTGAATGAGATATATATTGATGTTTCATTGCATACATTTATTAATCATATGCGCATCGCTGCAGGTCGCATCCTATGATTTTTTAATGACAATACTTTTAAATGGATTGCTTCCACGAGTATCTTCAGCATCTCCCTGGCCTCCATGTAATAGACACTCTTCCTTCTCCACCATGGATGACTGTATGTATAAACTATGGTTCCTCATCCCTTAAATTGACTCTCTTCTGCCTTCCTTCTACCCTCTCCTCCACACACAACACATGCACACACACACACACGCACGCGCGCACACACACACACACGCACGCGCGCACACACACACACACACACACACACACACACACACACACACACACACACACACACACACACACACACACACACACACACACACACATAAAAGCTTCTCTTTGGACACCTCTTGACTCTCCCATTCGGCAAGTGTTAGCGACTGCTCTCCAAAGTCCTTTAATTCTAGTTAACAAGAACATCAAGTTCACACTTGGCCCAACTCTTGCCATACCTGACGCTTCTATAATTCATGATCAAGTGAGTCAAAAACTGTCACTTTTTGCTATTACTTAAGCTAAAGAAAGTTACAAGAGAACATTTTAACACATCTCTCTGGCATTTAGGACACATCCCTCTAGCACTTAGAACACACCACTCAACATGTGTCCATCTAATTAGCACTAATATAGTACCGCTCTGGTATTTGGAACCTTCCTAAATAGCATCATAAATTTGTTTTATTTTATTACAACGCAAACAAATATGTACAGGAGATGTAAATTTTTGTCTCTGACTGAATATATGAGACATTATCCATGCATGCAAGATTTTATGATGTCCAGAAAGCTATAATCTTGATAGAAAATACTGAGTCTGGAATTGAAAAAATTCTAGGAAGCTGCATTAAGAGTATTTGTGATTTTTTAAACCATATAATTGTGTATATAGTTTTGTGTTTTTTTTTAAGTTTTTTTTTAGCTCTTGTTATTTTTATTGCCTTAAAAATGACTCACAGGGAAGTACTGACTGTAATGGGAGTTAGTCATTTATGATTCAGTGTACACTAACTAGTGGCAATTCGACTATTCCCATCCCATGCTTCATGCTGTGCCATATAAAATATCAGCATAATTTGGACACTGACATATTAATTTTGCAACTTTTTTAGGAGTATATTCAAGTAGCACTAACTTTCTATCAGTTTGTGTTTAATTCATGTTGTGTAATTATTGTCTAGTTGATCACCTTGGAAAACAACAGCTCCAATGCTCTGTCGTGGGCTCTTGACATTTCACACTGCAAACATCTGAAGAAAGGCATTTTCAAGTTCTTGCATCCAGTGACTGGGCAGCATATAGTTCCTCCACAGCCCAGGAATCCTAAACATCTAAATCACTGTGAAATAGATCAACTGAGAGTGGCATTCCAACCTGGTGAGTCCAAATAAGCTCTAATATGTATATATATATATATATATATATATATATATATATACTAGCAGCATATACCCGGCATTGCCTGGCCAATATAGGCTAAAATCCAGTAGTTGAACATGTCTTGCCAGTAAGAAAGGTGATGGTGGAGAAGATGTACTATTAAGAGAGAAGTGGCCAAAATACCATTTTTGGCTTTTTTCTCATTACCATAGTACCCATTTTGCAAAATTTTTAGCCCATGTTTTAAGTTGGGTCAAAACCTATCATTATGCCGAGTTTTAGAGAAATCCACCTACCGGTTTAGCCGGAATGATGGTATAAACAAACAGACAGACAGACAGACAGACAGACAGACAGACAGACAGACAGACAGACAGACAGACAGACAGACAGACAGACAGACAGACAGACAGACAGACAGACAGACAGACAGACAGACAGACAGACAGACAGACAGACAATTTCTGTTTTTTCCCAGACATGCCACCTGGCATAAAACCATCTCAGGGTGAGTCTCCTCCATCCCTAAAAGTTTGGTCAAAATCTAACAGAGGGATTTTGAGAAACGGACGAACATAGTTACATAGATAGGTCTTCTAATATATATATATATATATATATATATATGACTTCTCACAGCAAATTGTGGGACTTACGAGGATGTCATTCCATTGTTGCTAAATGGGAGCTCAGTGCCATACTGTGAGCTGTCCCTCTCTGCAACTGTGGCAAAAGGAAGCATCACTGCTACACCGAGCCATGTTGTGCTCAACCCTGTACCTCTGGGAGTCTCTGTCAAGGAAGAATTTCATATTGTCATGAATGGTTTTGAGTAAGTCTCCATCAGCAGTGTTTATGTGTCAATTATGTTCATACTTTTATAGGAATGTGGATCTGGATATCTTTGTGCCTTTCCTTGGAGAAGAAGTGCACTGTACTGTCAACATTCCCAATGGCCCTAGCCCAGGCAATGGAATTGTCACAAAGTGTCTGTGTGCTTTGAAGTTCAGCTCAACAGTGCCACTTTCCAGAGTGGATTTTCTAGTAGTTACTGAGAAGATCTCTGGACAAAGGTGCGTCTCATCCTGCCTTTCTTTGCGCAAGAAGAAAAACGAACACACCAACACACAAAATAAAAACAATTTTAGCTATTTGCAAATTCTATTGCCTGTATGGCTGGTAAAGGTCGTCCATGAGGTCAGCCACTGCACTGCACTGCACTGTTTGGCCTATGATTGGGGAGGGGGGAGGCAACAAACAAGAACTTGGTCTTTAGAATAATCTAATGCCACATGTTCATGTCCACTGTGAGTAGCATGTGGTATGTGCACCCTTGTAGCCAGTGTGCAGGGAAGCTGTGGGGCACTATTTGAACGCTTTGATAACTTTCAGAGGATTTTTAATATTATTTTTAAATTGATTATGATATCAACCCTATTGTATACAAGTAATATGGTAATGTATTGTATTTAGGGTACTATTCTCCTTCATGTAGATGCCTAATACCCTTCACTGTGGCTGCTGATAATAGCATATTTAGTGTCTACGAGTTTATGGCTCGCCACATGAATCCAGATTTCTCACTCACCGAAGAAAGCGTTCCAGTGTTTCATTTTCGTTCTGAAAAGTATGCAATTATAAGGATATGTTTAAGCTTGAGTGTTTTGTTAATGAAGTTTGTAAGGTATCACAAAGGAGATGCTGGTATCTTCTTTCCTCCCCCCCCCCCCCCCCCCCACTTTTTATTTCTTTGTATCGCCTTTAGAAAGGGTTTTTGTATATGCAATATATGCATGTATGTGTGTGTATGTATGTACACATGCATGTATATATGTACATATATACCTATGTATGTATGTATGTCTGTGCATGCATACGTACCTACTTACATATGTATGTATATTTGCACACTTAATCTTGGTTCACAGAGAGCACACTGCTTTAGTAAGACAACGTGCTGTGCTGTTACTAGCTATTAAGTATGCTCTGCTCGAGGTGTTCACACCGTGCACATGGTCAACAATGTACTTCGCTAAAGTTGTTATGCCAAACTACATACTCCACCACAACAATTGAAATACACCAATGTGGACCTGATATTAAATAGGACTTGGATCTATTCTTGCATTGTGGCGCTTCAAAACCCTCACAGTGTGGTGCATATCAATAAAGTGTTGTGTTCACAATCTATGAGGTGCGCTCCCTGTGAATCCACCTGCATAGGCAGGCAATCAGAGGTCCAGTCATTGCCAGCCACATTTCAATTGGGGACAAATGAATATGGTACACCACAGCATTCTGCAGTTGTTTATGAGATCGAAGGTGATGGCACCATAGTATCCTGGTGATGGGTGGTGCTGGTGACTAGTCAGTCCAGTATTTTTTTTCCTGTTGACCAAACACACCTAGAGCATACTACATCAGTTAGATACAGAACCTAACCCAGTGGAATCATAAAAAAATATATGATAACAGTACAACATTTATTACACTTATTTTGTATGTGACACAACAAATGTTTTATGTACTTAACTTTCATATAAGGTCTAACATAGGTCACTACTGGATTACATTTAGGTTATTTCCTCACTGGATATCTTGAGAATGGGGGGGAATGGGAGGGGATATTATGAAAAATTGTAGTCAGATTTGGTTCAAAAATCTGGCTGTGCATGAAGGCAATCAGTGTAAACACATAGGACAGACAAATGCAAACAGTTTCGTGTGCAAGATTGTACTTCAGATTGATGGTAAAGATTGATGTAGCTTATAAACACAGCAGACAGAGTTCAAATATTCTATGAATATTTCTTATTATCAACTATTTGGCTCACAATTATGATACACAACTTAATACGATACAATACAAAAACATGACCTTAACATCCATTTTCAAAAATCTCTGGATTTATGATGAAGTCTACCTCAATTTTTGTTATATGTACATGTTACATTTCACGTGTACGTATCATATTTCAAAATAGTCAATATTGGCCCTAATGGAAACATAATGTAAATGGAAAAAGGGAAAGGATTAACAAAGCTTATAAGATGAAACTATGGAGTGGATTTTTTTTTTTTTTTTTAAATTTTTTAACTAAGGTAGCTGCATTTCTGATAAATACCAACACTACCACATCCAATTGGTAAAAACATTTCTATAGCTTCATTAGTGTGAAAGTGTATGTATCTGACCTGTATTCTGATGTTCATCAGAAGTGATGCAGCCAATCCTGATGCTTCACTCTTGCCTAAGTTCACTACTCCTGGCTACCAGAGCATATGCATCAAGGTAGGTAGGTAGGTAGGTAGGTAGGTCAAAGTGTAAGGAAACAATCAGTGTAATGGCAACCCGACACAGAGTAATTGCACATGAATAATTCATACCAATGCAGGAGTGTATCTCAGCCATCTGTCATTGGATATCCTGCAATGGCTTCTCAAGTGGCAAGTATGTGAAAACTCCCATGGAGTTTTGTTCCAAAGTTGGGAAAGGTGAGTGTTGCATGGAGTTGCCACTACAAACACAAAATCCTATTCAACAACTTGAAATTATGTTTCTGATGTAAGCAAGTTGGTACACTATATTGTATGTTTTTACACTATTTTTAGTTACTTTCAATAAGAAATTGAAGGAGCAATCATTTTCAAATAAATCTCGGGGTATGCTGATGGACATGCTGATATACTTGTGTGGGCGTGTGCCCCCTGGCATTCCTGTGCACCCCCCTCCTTGTTCGACCAACTTGGAGGAAATACTTCAGCAATACTCCACCTATGACACCATTTTGGTTTTCTTGAGGTATGAAGCAACTGTTGCATGTGTTGTTGCTAGCACTTCATGCAGAACAGCATTCTACAAAAACTAGCTGTTCTGCATGATTTCATTTATTAAGCGAAGAAAGCTCCATATAACTTTGTATTTTTAGTTTAATCAACATTTATTGTTTCCCATTTCAGGAATCAGGGAGCTCTAGTTTCTGGTATTCTCCCAGAAGCTCTGCTGGATTACCACAACTATTTGGAGTGGATAGAAAAGGGATTCAAGTCTCGATACATTACTGAGTGTGAAGATGAGAGTTCATTCAGACAAGCATCAGAGAGAGCATGGACATGTGTTTTAATGCAAATAATTAAGGTAACTTGTCTGGTCTTATTATCATTATTTTTAATTTTTAACAGCCTATTTGTAATATGATAAATTTTATAGCCATCACTATGGTGTTAAATTTAATTTCATTATTTTGGTTCCATCATCCACATTTAGTCACCTACATACACACAAATTTACTATCTCTTTCAAGGATTTGTCTGGGGTTAGATTCTATAGTAGTATCACATTTTGGTAGTTGCCAGTTAATTTTGATAATCACCATTAAGTATCTGGTATTACTTTTAATATTTCCTTGGAAGTGGTACAGCTGCTATTAATTATAATAATCACAAGCCAATATTGTTGATGGTGACTCAGGTTCAATCATTACTACACTCACTTGATAGGGTCAAATTAAAATTTTCAAAGCTACCCCTCAGCTACTTTGTGGATCCACCACTGTAATTATTTCACAATAATTATTCAACCGTAACTATTTTAAGATAATTATTCCTTGGTAATTATTCCATGGTAATTATTCTATGCTAATGAAATAGTTGTCTTCATAGTTCCTCCATTACTCTTCTTGGTGGTAAGTCACAAAATCTTTTATTTTTTCCTTTCTATTCATCATTTAAAAAACGGGGACAGATGACAGATGGAAGGATGGATAGACATAGAAATACAAGTGTGAAAATAAAGAACAGGTATTTTAAACCTGAATCAACAACCACACTTTTATCAGTTTAGCATTAATTTTTATACGAACACTGAAGTAATATATCTGGTGTGAATTGTAATAATCATTATTTTGGTTATTGTCTGGTGTTAATTTAATAGTTACACTTGTGATACTTTAGCTCCAAAATTTTCTCTGTAGGATATCATGAGATATTAGTTTGCCCATGCTGACATGCTGAGTCCTCTTGTAACACTGCACACTGTATGTTCAATGCATGGAGGTGAACCAGAGAGTTCTGATGGTCTTTAAGGTATCCAGATTGAGTGGTTCAGTGGCACTCATTCTGTGTGCAACACCTCCATATGCTAATTTTACATAATAAGGTGTAATGTTTATAATATCTGGGTATGTGTGGTTAAGGTGTAATGGTGGTTAAGGTGTAATGTTTATAAGATCATGGCTGTGTGGTTGTGTTGAAATATATTATGAACACAGCTCAGTATTACATATACCTACATTCCTTTCTACACATTAATTATCAGACAGACATGCTTCCTGCAAGCTCAGTCATTTAATCTTCTTGCATTTATTTCAATGGTTAAGTGGTTGTCAGTTATGTAAGCCGTTAGAGTTGCTGTGAATCAGATGGAATGGTGAGGAGATATGTCAGCCACCACTGTGTTGACTTCATCAAATACCTAATGAATCTATGCTGACAAAAACTCAACAAGAATTTATGGAGTGTGACTGTTGCTGTTCTTTTCAGGTTATTGTTATTCCGAATTTACTGGCAAGAGAATGTTTGCATCAAGAAGTTACTCCAAAGTATCTTGTGTCTTCCACAAGTAATGTGTATTCTGTTTTCGAGTTGAAACTTCTCACATGGATAAATGACCACTTCAAGTTACACAGAGAAACTCTATTTGGCTCTGAAGGTTGACATACTGCAGATATTTATAGTTGCTTCTATATAATAGCAAAACTACCAAAATAATACAGTGTCTAATGGCAATTAAAATTGTTATACTTTCAGTACAGCGTCTAATGGCAATTAAAATTGTTATACTTTCAGTACAAGTTCCATTTTTTACTGAAGTTTGAATGTTGTGATAATTATATTCCTTGTGAAAATCATCTGTGTTTTTCCCTCTGTGCAGCTAATGTGGAAGTCATATACTTGGCTGAGTTTGGTGTTGACTTGGTGGATGCATTGGCCCTCTCTTGTGTCTTGTACTCTTACTGTCCTTTCTTGCGATCCACCCACTTTGACAGGCTCTGTGTGAAACCAGTCACTCCAGAACAGTATACTCACAATGTCCTCATATTTGTTGATGCTCTGAAAGCTATTGAACTCAACTATGATATTCAACCAAGTGACATTTTATGTCCTAATCCTATCTTCATGGTTCTGTTCTGTGCCCATCTCTATTCTACACTCTCAGCATACAAACCACTGGATACCATGACGTTTTCCTCTATACTTGGCAAGACTAGCGAAGGAAAGGTGGGGCAAGTTGGAACCCTTTTTTAAACATGTATTGTTGCATGTGGAAGTTTTGGCCTGTTTGACTTAGTCTTCACTATTAGAGTTCTGTGTGTCTCAGACAACACTGTGCACTGTTCGTTCTATAGATGAGTGTGTCAAACTCTAGTTCAAAGAATGTGGAATACCTTGTTTTGATGAGAGGAGACACACCAGGACATTTCACTTTAAGCTGCAGTCGGTCTGTATGTAGTCTGGGTGAGGCTTGAGGTGGTAGCATTCTCATGTTGTTAATTTGTACTTACAGTTACTTGTTCCTCGTCGGAGCAGCAGAGACTTGCTTGTCACCTACCACTGCCATTCTCTCTGTTCCAAGCAAGCTCACCTCCTGCTGGTGGCTGTAAACAGACACCCCAGTGTGTCCCCCAGGGTTTACTTGCTGCAGGCAAGCTGTACTGGAGCTGTGCCTCAGGTAATCATAACATTTAAAGGAATAGTTATAACAACACCACAACCAACAACAACAATAACAACAACAACTGGAGCACAACTGTACAAGTCATAATGAGCATTTTCATGCAAGAAAGGCAGGCATTATCTACTGCATTGGAAGAATTTCCTAAATGAACTTTTAGGTGTGAATGTCCAGGAACACATCCTAGTTCATTCTAGTAGTAATTTTTTTAGTTGAATATTAAAAAAATATATGTATAAATGAATCCTGATACTATTAGGTTCTACCTCAGCACTGTGTCCAGCATGACCATAAACTGGTTACTGATAGACTGGTATGACCAGTTCAACTCTTTATCAGTGCTATAACTGTAAACAGTGTATGTATATACATTGCCCTAGATCATTTTAAGTTAGTATGCAAGTATGACGACATAATTTTGACAATATTCGTACGTTTAAAATTTTTTTTAGTAACTAAGCAACTATAATTATCCACACATGTTCCTTTAAGCTTTGCTTTTGCAAAATAAAGTTACTAGCTCTGCTAGGAAAATACTATCTTAGTACCCCTACCTTGGTAAGAAACATTTTGTGAATGAAACAGTATAAAATAGAGATCAGTGTGAGCTAACCACCAAACCTGGTGTCAGTGCAGTTTATGTCCAGGGATATGAACCATCTTTGCTGCTGACACATTCTAACATGTCATGAAACATAAATGTCAGTTCCAGCTAAAGAATTGCCTCCATCTGATGCGTAGGTGCTTTTTTGTGCAATCAGTGCATGAGCTATTGCACTGGCTGTTTTCATTAACATGTGTAAAGTAGTGTGGAGCTTATACTTGTACAGTGATGGGACTGGTTTATACCATGTCTAAAAACATGACAAACAAATTACACAGATCTAGAAATGAGTTTCTATTTTTCAATTAAAAACCAACTGTTTGTATGTGCATTCACAATTGTCAGCTGTTGGTCAGTTTGTAATTAGCCAAATCATAGAAATCAATAAATTACAGTGTGATACAATTAGAAAGCACAAATTATTCCTGTCACATATACGCCACACAATTACTAATCATGGATTAATACAGTCACTATTACAAAATATAAATCACAGACTAATACAGTCACACATGCACCACACAATTAATAAACACTGATTAATAGAGTCACTATTACACACGCAATTACTAAACACTGATTAATACGGTCACTATTACACAATACAATTACTAAACAGATTAATAGGGTCACTTACATAATACAATTACTAAACACTGATTAATTGGTTCACTATTACATAACACAATTAATAAACACTGATTAATAGAGTCACAATTAAACGCTAGAGCAGAGTACAATTACTAAACAGCAATTTGTTTAATATAGTCAAAATATAACACGTATGAAGACACAGAAATAATGGGTAAGGATAACATTTTGAGAATAATATGCACATAATATAGGATGCATTATAGCTAGTACAAATGGGACATATGCACTAGATAATGTAGGACAGATTACAACACTTTAACAATTTACATGTATATGGACCCAGAGTGAGAAGCTGAAATATATGGATGAACTGACCTAAATATTTTTTCAAACTTGTGTAATTCTTGGTGGGAACTAACCTGGCCAATGCTAGAGTCAATGTATAAGCTTATGGTTTAAACCTCCTCTGGTATCGGACTGATGAGCATGCTTTTTAGGTTCATATTGGGCATCACAGGTACCATTGCAACAGTAACTAGCACAATTGCTAATTCGGAGCTTCACCTCTTCTCTCACAATCATAATCTATGACAGTTGTTAACAATGTTTTCCCTGCTTTCCTCCCCCCCCCCCTCCCATTATCTTTTCAATCTAAATTTTAAGCTTCAGAAAAAGATTTCAACCCACTTGTACGAGCTAGCTTCAGTGAACATTCCAATTGATAAATTTGTTCAGTCACTCAGTGGAGTCTTCATGATTAGACTTTGTGAAACAGACTGCTGTTCTTCAGATTTGCATGGCGGTCACAATCACAAATCTTCTTCCTTTATTCCATTATCATCATTACAACTACGTGAGTGTATATATTTGACACTTAGTGAGGTCTTGTATGAGTTACATTTACTAATGTTCACTTGTGCTCATTTTAGGTACAAAGGATAAAATTCATGAGTTTCATTGTGATATCTCATCCATGAACTTTGGCTCAGCAGCAGCAACCTCACTGGAACTGCAGTTTATTGGTCTGATGATGGGTACTCGCCAATGTTATGTTCTGCTGTCTAGTCCAGGAGAAGATCTTGTTGTCTCTGTCACAGCTCAAGTGGAGCAACCATTGCCAATGCTTCCCAGTGTGGCATGCTATGACAGACATACGGTGGTTGATTCTGAGACCAACACTCTGCACCTCAGCTCCTATAGTGGTGATACTGTGCAAGAGGATATCACTGTCCACCCTTCAAACACTGCCTTTGAAAATGCTTTGATTCAGGTGACAAAATGGGAGCTGAGTGAGCATGAACTGAAGCAGCGTGTGCGCACTGAGTCTCTGCAATACGCAGCTCTGACTAGTAACCTCTCAAGACTTTGTGTAGATGACCTTGTCATAAATGATGATGGCAAAGCTATACTCTTCACTGTTGGAAGTACCAACTCTAAAGAATTTAATCTTCCTCCAGTTGTGAACATTTTCACTAATGGTAAGACTAATAGATAATACAGCCAGTGTGTGTAGGAAGCTGTGCTGTGGGACCAACCTGTGGCACTTTTTTTATGGTTTTATTCATGACCTAACTGTGCTTTGGAGAAGATGCTAACATATCTGCTATTTATCATCAAATTTCTGGGATTACTCTGGAAAACTGGGGTAAATTTTGGTATCCCAGAAAAAGTCTTCAAATTCCCTCGTTTCTAGGCTGACTTATATGCAATCAGTAAGAAGACCTACACTGATCATCAATGCTCTCAAAGCAGTGATCTCCTCTTTTAGGAAGTAAAAAAAAAAAATTAAATTCAAAGAGGACTTTTATTAATGGCACAGATTCATATACAAAGTTGCACATTCATTTCCCCTCTATTGATGAAGACTATTTAGGGTGTTTGAAGAGCATACTAGACAATTTGTTAATGCCTTTCATTGTGACATTCTGGTGAAATGTGCAAAGCTGAAATAAAGCACTTGTGGTTTTTTTTATTTATTCAGGCAGTACAAAGTTCCCCGTCTCTTTCTCCTCTGCTTGTGAAGGTCATTATAAGTGTCATATACTGATGAGGTCTGGGCATGATGTCAGACACCTGGTCATAGAGGCCACCACCCTGTCCAAGCAAAGCCGAGCTCAGATAGAGTTCAACACACATGCAACTCTGCCTCTCACACAGAATATTCCTGTGGTAAGTGAGTTTAAGTTTGCTATTTCTGTGTATATGGATTTATGTATAATTCAGTGATTCATGCAGAGTGGGGGAATACCCTGAGATCCCACCGTCAAAATAAAAAAAATTTCCCTTCTAGACAAAATTGTCATGCGGAATATAACAGAGGATCATGAAATATTTTTAACACAATAAGATTATCATTGGCAGTCTGCCCATAACCCATCAAATTTATGTCAGAGCACTTTTTTTCGACATTTCCTTGAGGGGGAGGGGCATGCCTTCAGACCCCCCCTAGGAAATGTTCCCCCTAAAAATGCCCTGTATTCTAACCTGTATGATGTGTGTACATGTGTGCATGTGTGTGTGTTTTGATGTTATAGCAATTGTTATTATAGTTGTGCTAGTGCATTCAGGGAGGAAGTTGATTACAATGTAATGTGGTTAGGTAAACCCAAGTACGTCAGACTGGATTCTACAGGCATCCATATCCAATTCTCTCTTCCATGGACCAGACACAATTGGAGTTGGAGCTTTGATGACTTCCTGTTATCCTTTAACTTTCTATCCACAAAAAGAAGGAAATGTGAATGTAAGATGTGGTAGACAGAACCCTGTGTACATGTTTGTGCGATGTGGTTGTACTGTATACATGTTTGTGTGATGTGGTTGAACTGTGTGTACATGTTTGGGAATTTCTATTAGTTGCTTCCAACCTGGGGATGCAATATTATCTGCTCCAAGCTGTGATAAGCAGGCAGTGAGTGTGTGAAACAAAGTTGAGGCGGGGGCTCATTCTGCTGTGGGAGTTGGGGATGAGGGTGTGGTCACAGTTACAAATGTGACAGCTCTGGGCCAGGCCTACATTGTCTTGCATGTCATTCAGTCAGTCGGTCGGCCAGTCAGTCGGTCTGTCAGTCAGGATGTTTATATTTATTATAGTCAAGGCCACATCCCTGACCACTTTCCACACCATTTATTCAACTAGGGTGAACTAAGGCTGACCAACACCAAGAGCTTGAATGAGCACATGTTTGACTTAGTTGGTGTAGCTGAAAGGCCTCAGGCTCAGGAGAGCATCTATCTTCACGCCAAAGTCAAAGAAAGGTAGATAGATCCTTGTGTTCAGCTTGAAAGATTAAAATGTGATGAAGTGTACAGCATATCTTCTTGATATATGTCTAGTTCTTGCCTGCTTTCTGTACTGTACCATGTATTTACTGTGCCACCATCAACACTGTGTCTGTCTGTATGTGCATGCATGCATGTGCATGTGCGTGAATGTGTCGCTGGCTGATCCAGGTTAATGCACTACCTCCATGTCCCCAACTGTGTGAGTCGCACTGTTACATTCCATGTGGAATCAGATCTGGACTTTATCGGTGGTCCCAGTCAAGTAACTATTGGTGAGATATTCACATGATATGCACATTAGGAGACTATTATCAAGTTAATGTTATTTTAGGTATAGCCAATTGACCTTACCCTTTCTTTCCCTGCACAGGCGGGAATGATATTGTTGACTATCCAATAACAATATTTCCCAAGAGACGTGGAATGTTTGCTGGAGCTGTAGTATTCATTGCAAATGATGACGCTTCAATCTCGTAAGAAGAGGTTTCTGTTGTTGTTTTTTTGTTTTTTCTCATGGGAGTGAATTGTGCATGACAGAGAAGTGAGCAGGTGTACGTTTATAGTGACAATGTGAATGTGAAGAGAGATATTAACCTAAAAACTAGAGGTCGTGGGGAGTGGCTGTCATGATATCACAACACTCGAGTAGCCAGCCTAGCAGTAGTTTAGCTTCTACATGCAGTAACGCTTATACAAGAAAGATGAACACTAGAAATATGTAGTACTTCATCAAAGAATTAGCAATCACATACATATACCCTCACATGTACTTTTTACACACATTTTCTCTCACACATACGTACATGCGCACAATATTTTGACTTCCAATGTTAGCAATGGATCAGAGTGGGAAGGAAGCTCGCTGGTGGAATCCTCCTACTATATTTGGTTTGAAGTGAATTGTGAAGTTGAGCCGTGCTCTCCAGAACAGATCCTCTCTGTGTCCTGCCCGGTGTTGTCCAGTGAGCTGGTGCAGATTACAGTCCCCTATGCTATCAGTGAGACTGACGTGAGTTAATACTACACTACAACATTGTCACTCTCTACATATTGTTGAGATGAGAAGGATTGCCACTAGACTCTAGACTATTGTTTTCTTCAAATATGCACAGATATCATATTATGCCCTTTAAGAATAATTTTATGGTAAGACCATTGTGGTCAAACATGATAACCAAAACATATTAACAAAACTTGAATAAAATTATGTAATTGGTTCGATTATGATGGGATATGTTTGTATTCGATTGCTAATATCATTATCCATATCGTCAATTTTGATTATGGGGGTGGAGTACAACTCCCTATATTAGATCAACCATGATACTGAAATGTGGGCCATGCATTCCTAAAATTCATAGCTCATTATCTCAGTTAAGCCTTGGTGACTTTATTTCTTTTCAAACTAGACTTTTAAGTGCACTCTGAATCCTTAGCTAAGGTGGTAAACAAAGTAGCTCAGAAAGCAACTCCATGTGTGAGGAAAATATGAAAATTTAGCTTCAGGGTCTTTCCTTCAATCTCTATCTGTATCTCTTTTCTCCCACACCTATGTACCTACTACCATAAATGATAGGTTCTCATAATATTTCTTGTGCTGGAAAACCTAAAAAATTTCAATGAAAGTATGCCCAAGTAGTTTGTCAATAAAATTTTGTATAGACACTATTTTTTCTGTATTATACAGTGTATTCAATTCTATGCTGTTCCGTTCTATTCAGTTCAGTTCTGTTCTGTTCTGTTTTGTTCTGTTCTGTTTTGTTCTGTTCTGTTTTGTTCTGTTCTGTTTTGTTCTATTCTGTTTTGTTTTATTCTGTTCTCTACCATTCTTGGCTAATTTTTAGTACAGAAAAAAATGGGTGTGGCCATAAAGATATGCTTATGACGATTCTAAATATATATGGTTTTGTGGGTCTAACTTCAGCTGTCAAAGCGTGAATTGAGGATACACAGATATACAAGATCAATTATTCGTACTTCTATAGTAAGGATTTTTAAAAATCTCACTTATAACCCCCCCCTCCCCGAAATACTAGATCTACCCATGTGATGTGATAATACACTCTGACCATTTGCCTTAATGTGCCCACTGTAGGTGACCATGGAGTGTGCCTACTTGTCTGGCCCTACCACATGTGCTGTGACCCAATCACAAGAGTTCATCTACACCATGATATACTCACCTCTCTCTGTGGGAGCCTACAGGGGAAGGTAAGCCACTGAACACTGAGTGGGTGTGGTCTTGTGGACTATAACACTAGGGACAACTGCATGAGGGAACACTGGTGGAGCCTGTGATGGTTTAAAATATTTTTTATTCCATTTTTCTGATTTCCGTTTCTTTTCTTATATTAGAGTGCAGAATGAAATGAGAGTATATGAATAGACAAGTTATGGCTTCTAGCTAAATTTATGCTGTACTCCTCTTTAAACGTAGCTATATGTATGTATGTATGTATGTATGTATGTATGTATGTATGTGTGTGTGTGTGTGTGTGTGTGTGTGTGTGTGTGTGTGTGTGTGTGTGTGTGTGTGTGTGTGTGTGTGTGTGTGTGTGTGTGTGTGTGTGTGTGTGTGTGTGTGTGTATGTATGTATGTATGTATGTATGTATGTACGTACGTATGTACATATGATTTATGATAGTACATTGTCAAGCCCTACCAGTGTAGGCATGGGCACTATAACCTGAGGTGCACCACTTATTGAATTACCTGAACATTACTTCTTGAATTTAAGTGTAAAATATTAAAAGCAGTTTACTTCTGCCACTGCTCACTCATTGCCAGAACTGAACTCATTGCCTCAGGGCACTAGTGCACATAGTTTACTGTTCTGCTCTGCAAACAAGTAAACCAGTGCACAAACCACTTTGTTCCAGTTGACACTTCATACTTACTCTATGCCTGATGTATGTGTATACATAGATGTATGTGTATACATAGATGTGTGTGTATACATAGATGTGTGTGTATACATAGATGTATGTGTATACATAGATGTGTGTGTATGTACAGAAAGAGGAGGAGAGCTTCAGGAACTAGAATATGGAGGGTGGGTGGCATGTTGTAGAGATGTGCACTACCTAGAAATTTGGCCATGTTTGTGATGGTGTCCCCTTCATGTGTGTAATTGTGCATTGTGCCAACTATGATAATAGTGTTTCTTCAAAATTGTATAAGTACTTTGTAGTGTATAATTATGATGGTTTGCAACCATTTATAAAATTCCTAGCCCAATCATAGAAAAGTCTCCCTGACCAGCCAAAACATTCCCATAGGACCACCACCTTCATTCTGAATTGCTATAAATGGTTGTACGTACAAGTAGTCATTTTCAGGTTCTTGTAGTCTTTCTATAGAAAAATATATGAAAACCACAACATATTCTGCAACTGTCCATTTTCAACCAATAATCAGTTAAATCTTATTGTAATGAGAGGTATCAGAGGTAATATAAAGGTAACTGAACAGGGAAAAAAAGATATTTTTTTAAAGTTATCTTATTGTTCTTGATGCATAACCTGGTATATATAATTGGAAAATTTTAGTCCAATATTCATGAAGAAAACTTAGCTTAAAAATTTTACTTCCTGTGGGGGTGTAACTATTCATTCATGTCACAAGGGGGACACCTACAGCAAAAAATTCATGAAACTGATACGCTACTTCAACAAACTTCCAAGATTCCTGGACTCAGGAGTCCCAATTCTGCTGTTAGGTCCAGGAGTGGCAGCAGCACATTGATACCTAGCGAGATAGAAACTGCAGAATTGCTAATCAGAAGACCCAGCTCTTCTGAAGGAACAAGTGAAGAAGTCCCTTTGGAGAGTGCAATAATTTCTCATAACTTCAGAGCCTAGTGACGCTGATTCCTTACAGCTTCATCCAGCTCTGCAATTGTTCTTTTTCATGCTTGGTTGTATCATTTATAACTAGTAACTGCCCTAATCATCAAACCTTATATAATACACTAGCAGCATATTCCCGGCGTCGCCCGACCTATGTCAACGTGAAACATTATAGAAGTAACTCCTATTTTGGCCTGGTTGGTCCTTTAATTAGCTCTTGGTAGCCAGAACAACTTCATGTGTGTGTGGCTACAATCTAACCACATACACTGACGCACCTATATGCGGTTGATTTGCTCACTTTGTTACTTGGAGACCATATGCCAAATTTTAGCATGGTTGGTCTTAAAATTAGTATTTCTAGCCAAAATGACTTCCTATGGATGGGGTTATGATAAAGCCACACCTACATGTAGTCAATAATGCTCATCCGATTACTTGGATAACTCCTGCCAAAATTTTGCCTGGTTGGTGCTTTAATTAGCTTTTGTTTGCCAAAATGACTTTCTGTGAGTGTGGCTTTAACACAACCATACTCACTTCCACGTGACACTCACCCTGTTACTTGTAGTCCACATGCCAAATTTCATCCTGACTGGTCCATAAATTAGCTTTTGGTAGCAAAAAAATCTTCTTGTGTGTGTGGCTCTGATAAAACCACACCCACACATGCTTGATAACGCTCACCCAGTTCCTTGGAAACTACATGCCAAGTTTCAGCCTAATTGGTCATTTCATTAGCTTTTGATAGAAAAACAACTTCCTGTGGGTGTAGCTATAGCCAAACCACACCCAATATGGTCAGTAATTCTTACTTGGTTACTTGGAGACCACTCACCTTATTTTGGCCTAATTTGTAGATAAATAAGCTTTTTGCAGCCAAAACAACTTCCTATGGGTGTGGATATTCTAAAACCACACCCATTTCCACACCTACTTCATACCACTCACCCAGTTACTCGGAAACTACGTGCCAAATTAAAGCCTAGTTGGTCCTTTTATTAGCTTTTTATAGCAAAACAACTTCTGGTGGGTGTGGCCATAGCCAAGCCACACCCAATGTGCTTAATAACACTCACCCAGTTACTTTGAGTCCATATGTCAAATTTCAGCATGATTGATATATAATTTAGTTTTTATAACTTCCCATGGGTGTGATCATAACCAAACCACACACCACCACCACACACTTAATAATGCTCACTGGATTCCTTGGAAACCACATGCCAAATTTCAGCCTGGTTGGTCTTTTGATTAGCTTTTAATAGCAAAACAACTTCCTGTAGGTGTGACTACAGCCAAACCACACCCAATGTGGCTAGTAATGCTTACCCAGGTTCTCGGAGACCACACGTTAAGTTTCGTCCTGAAAGTCCTTTAATCGGCCTTTAATCAGCCTTTGGTAGCCAAAACAATTTCCTGTGGGTGTGGTTATGAAAAAAACCACACCCATATGCAGTTATTAACACTCACCCAGTTACTTGGAGACCACATGCCAAATTTCAGCCTTTTTGGTCTGAGGGTTTGGCCGTGATGGCTACACACACACACACACACACACACACACACACACACACACACACACACACACACACACACACACACACACACACACACACACACACACACACATGCACGCACACACTCACGCATGCCCGCACAACACACACACACACACACACACACACGAACCAAAAAATATATATATCAGAGAGTACGGTAGTATTCTCTAAGTAGGAATGATCACCAAAAAAAAATGGCAGCCTCATAGACTAATACAAAATGAAAGCTTCACTTTCTCTGCTATGGCTCAAACCTAGGCTACAAAACTCACCTGCAGTCCATATAAGCTGCAACACAAACTACCAAGAGTGTTTCTGTCCTCCAAATCAATCGCTAAGGTAGCAAGGGGAGACTCATCAAAATCACCAAATGTTTTTCATCTTTCTTCTTATAATATTTCTTACGTTCCAGGGCTAGAGCCTAGCTGGCTACAGCATATCATACAATTATCATGCAATAGTTATACTAACAGCTTACTATTTCTTTTAACTAGGTCCATGATCTGTTTATTGCTTCGCCATGCTAACAGACTATATAAGTATATCTCAGACTAATAGCTGCAATGTTAAGTTGAAGCTGCCATTTGGACCACCAATTTGTCTACCTGCACAATTTAAAACCAGTTCATTCGCGTGAGGCAATGAATATCATCAAAAGGGGGTGTAGTCCCGGCATTCAGATCAAGAAACTCCACGCTGTTAGCAAGTCTCTCTACTAGTACCACCACCACAACCACACTTCCAAATCTTTAATGCAAGTAAAATTCTTTAGCTAAATTTGTAACAGCTAGACATAGCATTGTTATAGCTAGCTAACTGTTACTACTTTCTGCATTGGCAGTGAGCCTCTCTGAAGCTTTACACTGCTGACAGCGAGTCTCTCTCTCTGAAGCTCTACACTACCAACAGCAGCTTCTTCTTTGACAGTGCATGTTACAAAAGTCCCTACTTCACTGATTCCACATTCTCACATAATGGGTAAGGTGTGATGCTGAAAGACTGCCACCTCTTCATTTTGCTTCTAGCTAGCTCATGTACAATCATTCTCTTTTAGTTCACGGGAATTTCGCAACACAGACTGTCACACTGTCGTGTAGAATTCTAAGGTCAGAGGTATCAGTGAGGTAGGGAATTTGGTAACATGCGCTATCACAGAATTCTTGTTTCTGCACTTTTTGTTGGCATGTCATCCCTACTTCCCAGTTGTATTTCAAAGAAATATTTTTTACTTTCACTTGTGTATATATATATATATATTAGCTATGAAGTTATAACAAAGTGTAAAAAGAACAATTACAGTTTGCCACATGCTAGATGAAGAGTCATCATATTTAAAGTGACATGTAGTTATATAGCTAGCTATTGAACATCTAGCTCCACACCAAAAATAGCTAAAGCTAAAAGATATTTTGCAAATGCTGGATTTTATCATAATAAATCAAAAAATCTTTGATCCTCATTTTTCTTTACCTGAATCAGAGCTAGATGAAACTGAATAGCAGATCAATAAAATTTGAAGGTATGAATAATTACTGCACCCTCCCAAGGGACAGATATCTTCACTTATTCCTTCAGATTCCCTAGTCCAATTTTGCAAGATGTCAATGTGTTTTTACCAATCCTGGACTTACTAGCAGAATCCTTCCTCCTAACTGGAGACTTGTTGAAGTTAGTCAAAGTAGCGTATCACTTACATTAGGTTTTTGCTGCAGTTGTCCCCCTTGTGACATCATTGAAGAGGTACACCCCCACGGGAGTAAATCTTTTAAGCTAAGTTTTCTTCATGATTGTTGGACCCAAATTTTCCTAATTTTTTTTATACCAGGTTATGCATCAAGGACAAGATAAGCCAATATAAAAAAAAATTATTTTTTTTCCAGTTCAGTTACCCTTTAAGCAGTCACATAGGTTTCAACATCATCATAGTGACAATTACATGTAGGAACATGGAGCAATTCATCCTGTTTGGGGTCTCTCTGGTATATTCATTATCCACATATTTCACTTCCTGGTGAATAACAGTAATGTCCATTGGCCTGGTGGTTGCACAAACTGTGATGGTGTGTGTTATAAATAATAGGTTTTCAAGTTACTCTCACTAATCTTGCATGTGAGGGAGGGATCTTGTCTAGTGTGTGCATAAATTGCTGTAGCTCCTTCATTAACTGAACTTGGTGCATATTTTCATGTGTTTTTTTTTTAACATTTAACATTGACGATAAATGCACTTACTCGAGTCCACTTTTGGAATAACTTTTCCTGTTAGAGAATATGAGCCTATTCTTTCACCTTGAGCATGTGGTGAAGGAAGCATGACATGGTGTATGTCACTTGAGTTGTTTGCTACTGAAATCTGCTGACATATCATGTATTTATTAGTCTTCTGAGTGCATCATTATTTACAATCCCATTGTCATCTTTGAAGTTGGTGACATATTAGGCATCCCATGACTGGAAGCATCTATCAGTGTGTCCTTTTATGTTGTTGGAAGAACTATGTGACATTTTATTGTAAACTTATAATAGTGCAGTTGCCAGCATTGGTAAGTCCTATGCTAACCCAGAAATATTTGATACTATAAGGTTTTTTTTGGATTATTCATGAAGATTAAAGTCTACTGAATCCAATTCCACCTCTTGCCGGAATGGCAACATCGGGGAATTCCTATAATTTGCATAAATCAAAGATGGCCACCATTTTGATTGTGTATAAAAAGTAAATTACCTATATATTCTGATAAAATAAAGCTAGAAGAATAAATTTGTTGTCTACACCTAGGTTTTCATATATGAGAAATATAATGGAAGTGTTTTAAAAAAAATGTTTAAAATGTCTCTTTCTAACCATTATTCAAGATGTATTACGAATTAGTAATGTGCCAACTTTTTGATGGAATCCAGCTCAAATGATCATTTTAGAGTTAATTAATGTCTTTCACATGCTTATATTTATGAGAATGTTTAATATAACCCAAATTAGTATATTTCTGGTCCACTATCACTATGCATGTCTTATTAGTTAGTACTGACAAGTGATCTGTAGTCTCCCTGTAGATGCCAAGGCTGACCTTATGGCAGGTGCCTTGGTTTGTAGGCATGGAGAGGGCATGTGGAATGCAGTATCAATAGATCAGTTTGGTGAGCAAACATAATATACCATAAAAAATCAAGGGGTGTTTTCACTGGTATCACTCTCTCTCAGCTGAGCAGGGTGCATGTTGGGTGCTTCCTTTCCTTTGTGACAGTGGGTTGAACGTGGTTTTGAGCTAATGTTTGACTGATGTAGATAAAATACCAACTCAACTCCAATGAAACACAGCAGATGACTCAAAGAGAAGGATTCTTGACACAGATTATCATAGCCACATTATGGTGGAGTTTCAGAAGCATGCACATCAAACAACATATCCTTCTGCAGATCAAATTAACATTGTTAATGGGAAGGTTGCAGATGACACCTTCATTGTTGCTGATGTTCTGCTTATTGACAAGGAAAGCACTTCATGAACTCCCTGCCTGATGGGTGGGTTCTATAGCTCCATTAGAAGAAGAGTCAAGACCATGCATGAAAACAATGGAAAAGGGGATCAAGTGTGAGGATGGTCTATGACATGGAGGCATTGTTTAGTCAGCTAGTGATGGTTGGCCTGACTGCAAATATCATTGTTCCATCCATCTTTGATTATGAACTCTGTGGAGTGCCCTCTACTATCATTGACATGTTTGGCCTTCCTAGCAGAGGGAATAAAGCCAACCTTGTGAAAAAATTAGGAATCATATTAACTAATCCTGGCCTCCTAGATGATGTGTTCGTTGATGCTATCAACTGCTATACTATATTGTGTGGCTATACTATATTGTGTGGCCCTGTGTAGGTACAGTTACTACTGTAGCTACAAGCTTGAGAGTAAGACTTCAGGTATACAAAGGAATAACAACAAAGGTGATCTTTGACTGCTATGGCAGCATGTCAACCAAGGACCATGAGCAATTACGTCATTCTTGTACTACTGGAATTAGTACTTACAACCTCAAGTGACATCTCCTCTTCCTAATAGAGAAGTCATTCTGAAAATAAAGTCAACAAATGAACACTAACATCCTCTTTGCACTTAAATGCTGGGTGAAAATATTGTAATGGTTGGAGAAGTTGAGGGACTGATCAATCATGATGAGGCAGATATCATAATGGTTAGCTACCTGCTTCAAGTTGTGCATGAAGGTAAAATAGTGATTCACATCTTGAGTGATGACAAAGGCATCTCCATTCTCCTGCTCCATTCTCCTGGTAATCTGGGTGAGTAAGCTGAAGAAAGCAGCCATAGTGGAGATGGAAAAATGGTATATGAGAGACCTACACATTAACGATACAGCAGCTTCTCTCAGTAATAAGAACCTCCAGCTCCTTGGAATGTAGCCGTTCTCCCTCTTACTAGAGTATGGGGAAAACTGATTATGACATTAATAGTTAGTAAGGAGTATTGGTTTCCTTTTTAGCATGGAAAACACTGAGCAATCAAGATAAGTGTTTATCCACAGAATAAAATAAGATAGCAACATAAGTAACCTCTTACTTTGTCTTCTCACAAACTTCCTTTACTGTAGAGTCATCTTTGATACACCTGCTGATGGTGAGGTTTGGTATGAACTGCATCTTGAAGCACTGCAGCCAGAAGTCATCCAAATATCCTCAATGGAGTGTGAACTGGGCAGGTAAGTATCTGCATGAAGTGCTCCTTGTGGGTGATTTTGTTCTCTGTTCACTTTATCGTGCTTTTGTTTATTATTCTGAAATATGTTTAGTAGATTTAATTGAATGTGCAGTTTATGGTAACTCTTTATGTGAACCAAATGGAACCGCAATTATGATCAATATTCTCAATATTAGGAGCTGTCAACAAATTGTTTGTCTGAGTAATCCCTTGGACAGAGATGTGAGCTTCACCTGCAACAATTCCAACACCACACATTTCTCTGTGGCTGGTCTGGCACAAGGAACAGTAAGTCATGTCAACACTATGTCCAGGTTTCATTTTATTTTGCTCACATATATGAGATTTGTTGCTAGTCAACTGATTCCTTTTGTTGGTTGCATTTTTTTTTTTTTTTTTTTTTTGTTGTTGATCTTGAACCATGGTCTCCTGGTTACTGTGCATTCCTCATAAGCTGTCAGTGAGACGATTAGGTGGTCAGGAATATCTAAGATTGTGACATGTATGTCGTTCCTTCTCAGATTGATGTTGCTGCCAATTCTCAGTTGGATGTTGCAGTGCTGTTCTGCCCCTCATCTCTAGGAAATGGTGGTCATCACCTTACCTTGACTTTCATGAGTCCTGAGGTACACATACATGCATATATAGCTATATACACTTGGTGAGCTACTCATGGGGAGTGTGTACACTATATATAAAGCCTGTTCACCAATGGCAGGTTCCATAGGTACATGTTAGATTGCCCAGGACCAAAGGGATATACTGTATCTATACTATGAAGTGCGAATAGTCTGTCTGTCTGTGTGTCCATGATTCACACTTGAATGGTTGAAGTTAGACTCACAAACCCATATATGTTTAGAATCAGTGTCACCAGGGGAATGTCATGAGTATGTCTATATGGCCACACCCCTTTACGTATTCAAATAAAAAGCCAAAAATGGATATTTTGCTAGAAAAAATGGAGCTACAGGCCTAAAACTTTGGCATGTAGAGACAACTTGACTCTGCGAATAACATGGGGTGGGTCTTATCTGGCTACACCTTTTCCTCATCATGTATAAGACTAAAATGTAAAAAAAATGGTACTTCTAAAAAACGCTTTGATCTAATCAGATGTTCACTTTTGTGACTACAGAAAACCACCCATAAGGCGGGTTTTTTTTTGTTGTTTATATAAGGTAGGAAAACTCCTGCTTTAAGGACTTCTTTGTACTGTTTCTATAGTAACACATGACTCACTGATATGAACCACTTACAGGTCAGTATGGTGTCACAATCCTGCCATGACTGTGATCACCTGTTGTGTAACATTGGAAAAGTGTTACCATAGTGATTTAGACATGTGAAAATAAGTACAAATTAAATGAAAAAGGAGCCCTATGGCTGCAGTGGACAGGTCGTTTAGCTTGAGGAAGTGGTTGCTCCTAGCGGATATGTCACTTCTAACCAGTTAGCTGGCTAGCCCAGTCAGCCAACTCGTCCAGGCTGGTGGTGACTCTGCTGCTGATGAGGACAACCATGGGAAGTTTGAAGGAGAGTAAAGATACCCAAATTTTCTTTCCATAAAGCAAGGTTTTATTCTTTGTAAAGGTTGGCATGGCTTGTTTAGAAGTGTCTGATGATAAAGATTGCACAGACAGTACACATGTATTCTTCAAACCCCACTAAATAAATCATCACTCACAAATTCTGTGTTTCATCAAGAATTTTATTCAGTGTCAGTAAAAAATCCATCTGGGTCCTTTTTCATAACTTTACCAAGTGATACCACAATGCAGTGTTCAATAGAAACACTGGTATGTGGTTAGCTGACATGAAAAGAAAAACTGTTGATTATTCTCGTTACTTTGCAGTCAAATTTATAAATAACTGACGTCATTGTGGCGAGGCAATAATAATTAATCAAGTGGTTCAACAAAGTTGTGTATATCATCCACCAAGGTTGTTTGGCTCGTCAGCCTTTCTGAGATATGTGTATATATATAAAAATGCAGAACAATTAACAGAGAATAACTTCTTTTTTTCAATAGTGTACCAGTTGATGTAAATAGATCAATAGGTGACCGATTCAATAACATAATGACATGCATTATAAAATGTGTATGTATATGCAAATTAAGCTTACCTGGTATGTTTCTGTCACAGTTTGGCCAACGAGTGTTTTCTGTTCGAGGAACTGGGGTATTGCCAACACCATCGGATGCAACTGTCATAAAGGCTGAACTGAACTCCTCAACAGTTCAAACCATATCTTTTCTAAATCCACTGAAATCTTCCACAACTCTGCATCTCTCTCTGAAAGGAAAGGACACAAGAAGTTTCCATTTGTTTCCATGGCGATCTGGTACAACTATGACTGTCCAAGAGAGACAGCGGAGTGACTTTGTTGTGGTTTTTTCTCCTAAAGAAATGTACCAGCATGACGTAGTATTTTCTCTATCGACGGATGTACAGTGCATTAATGATTCCTTTGGCCCGGACTGTGAGGTGGTGCATCAACTGTGTTGGGAATATCCTATTGTTGGCCGACCTAAAGTTCAGCTTGCACAGAGGAGCAGTGCACCAGAAATTAGCTCTTATGCAAAGCAGCAGATTGAACGAATATTAGTTGTTCATTTGAGGACATCTTTGGAGCACTCCAATGCAATGGTTATGAGGAGTCAAGGTAAAGTTGGACAACCTCTTTGTGTGGTGTCCACTGGTGGGTAGCAATGATTATTTCATTGGTGATATATCTTAGTACTTCAGTAATCACAATTATACTTCATCATTGATGTCTGTGTGAAATTTAGTACACACATTGAGCCATATAATACTGCATTATGATGTGACCTTCTCGCCCAGAGCAGAGTTTAGCTCCGAGAGGGAAACACATAAATAGCTTGTACGAACATTTATTGTAGCTATTTTAAAATCATTATGAGTGTTTATTCATTCCCCCCCCCCCCCTGTTCTAAAGAGCTCAAACAAGATAATGATTGTTTTAACACGAGGAATAAAATATCATAGATTCTTGACTTAGCAAGAAATGAATTTTGTTGTAGAAGATACTAATTTCCTATACCTGTTCTAGAGTATTGTTCATTCAACGATTGGCGCATGCAGCGTGGTGTGTCAACATTGTTTATGGTTTTGTATCTTACCTTTTCATTTTTCACTGCCGTGCAATTGTTTTAGATGCTACAGATACTAAGCTCTGCCCCAGGGGCAAGTACACTCACACAGTGGAGTGTGACAACAAATCATTGCAAGTCCACCTTTTGGGAGAGATGGATGACTTTAATGACAACTCCACCTACACAAGTCTCGTCTTTAAGATTGTGTTCTCACCTCTCAAGTCCTTCAAGTAGGTGTTGTAATTCTATATATCACATCAGACTGACCGACTGCACTCCTTTAACCCACCCTTTATATTTCTAGAATTTACCATGTTTTCCATTCATCCAAACATATAACACTGAATTTTAATGCCTGAATTTAAGCCATGGTTGAGTGTATTTCATTTTTTGGAAAAAATAATAAAATAGGGTACTTCCGGGTTATCTCTCCCCCCCCCCCCCCCCCCCCCCCCCAGCCCTAGCCCTAGAATTACACAAATAAGAATTCTAGGATACTGAAAAGTTTTAATATGAAGTATTACTTACATGTATTAATTAATAATGCATCCTAAATGCACATTTTGTTAGCCATAGCCCTAGCCCTAATACGCATAGGAGATAACCCGGATATACCAAAATGGTACTATTTGTATAATTCATATTTGGGGGGGGGAGATAACCCGGAAGTACCTAAAATAGTACCATCCTATTACCCCCAAAAATATAGCTGCATTACCCCTGAAACCAAAGTATCAGTCATCTCCAGAATGTTCGTGATCAGTATTGCTGTTTTAGCTATCTACGCATGCTGATGAAGCCATTAACAGACTGAAGCAAACTGGTCTTGTTCATGGCTTACATTATAAGTATGACATCATTTGCTGTCTTCAAGGCAGCCAGTGAAGTATGCATATTGGGTTTAGCTCCAGCAAAATCAGTAGCTACATAGATTGCTCCAGCAACTACATAGCTAAGTTCAAACAAAACAAAATATTGAAGGCTATTGTGATTGATTGCTATCTATTGAACCTGTAATCTGGGAATTTGAAGCCATTTTCTGGGATACTAAGATATACCCACATTTTTCCCCCCTGGAATCCCAGAAATATGTGATGGTCGACTGGTATGCCACATGCGTGTCCATATTCACACATGGTGTCCTTGATGTTGAGTCAATTGCCTCTTACTATATGTTAAGTATATGCAACACTATCCACACATTTAGTAGAACTTGGTAAAGGGTTATTAATAGGCAGATCAATAGGCAGATCAATTTAGGAGTCGCATTATGGCGAGTAACTTCAGAAATTCAAAGACTTATAAACACCTTTCTGTAGCACAGTCCCTTAGCTTGTTCTTAGCATTTGTTTCTCATGCAGTTATAACAGATCCCTCCCCTCAACTTCTCATTAAGGGGCAAGTCTTCTCCCTTCTATACACCCACCAAAACTGCCAAAGAGTTTGTGTGTGTGTGTGTGTGTGTGTGTGTGTGTGTGTGTGTGTGTGTGTGTGTGTGTGTGTGTGTGTGTGTGTGTGTGTGTGTGTGTGTGTGTGCGTGCGTGCGTGCGTGCGTGCGTGCATGTGTGTATGCTGTAATTGTTGTAGGGGGACATGTGACCTTTGTGTCTCTACCAGTGAAGGAGGGCTTTGGACCTTGCCGCTACAGCTCTGTGCTACCTCTGCATACCCTGATGATGTCATCACCATCGAGTCAGTTGGGTTGAACATTGTATCCCAAACCTCTTTCTACCTCACCAGCACTTCTCTGTGAGTAGTTGTTTATGTGTGTCTCTAACTTCCTCCTACCTCACCAGCATTTCTCTGTGAGTGATTGGTTGTGTGTGTGTGTCTCTAACCTCCTCCTACCTCATCAGCACTTCTCTGTGAGTGATTGGTTGTGTGTGTCTCTCTAACTTCCTCCTACCTCACCAGCACTTCTCTGTGAGTAGTATTTATGTGTGTTTCTAACTTCCTCCTACCTCACCAGCACTTCTCTGTGAGTGACTGTTTGTGTTTGTGTGTTTCTAACCTCCTCCTACCTCACCAGCACTTGTCTGTTAGTGATTGGTTGTGTGTGTGTGTCTCTAACTTCTCCTACCTCACCATCACTTATCTGTGAGTGGTTGGTTATGTGTGTCTCTAACCTCCTCCTACCTCACCAGCACTTCTCTGTGAGTTGTTGGTTTATATGTGAAGTGTTAATGGGATATTAGTGGGTGTTTCGCTTCCATGACCCCATGACATTAAGGGTGTAATTATGGGTTAACAGGATGTACATGAATAATAAATTTACCCATGTGCAATCATCTTACTTAGATTAGTATGCTTATCACAACTGCATGCCGTTTCACTTCTGCAACCAATTTGGGTTTTGTACTTGCCGCCTGCTGTTTTCTTAGTATAAAGTAAACAAGCTCTTCACTGCTATCATGATAGCTGCCCAGTGGTCTAAATTTATTCCCATATCTTATTCCAGTCACCCAATAATCTGTAGCCTAGGCCATGTGTGACAGTGTAGGTGGGTACTAATGTGAGTTCTAATGCATTTATGTGTTGTGTTGTATGTGTATTGTTGTGTGTGTGTGTGTGTGTCTGTGTGAGTGAGTGTGTGTAGCAAATGTCAATGATGTACTTTTGTTGTTGCTTATCACATTTTAGGGACTCTATTCCGTTCAAGGCGTATCTTGTGGGTGGGTCTACAGCTGATCTCTGTGTGTCGCCCACAAATGGAATCCTCCTGCCCTACAACACTAGAGGAACAAAGTTTGTTATCTCTTACAAACCTCTTATGTATGGGAGGAAACATCATGGAAGGCTTGTTGTCCAGGTATAGTATGTGGTGTGGTGTCAAGTTGATACATACACTACCACCAGTTACAATATTAACCTTGTGATACTGTATGTTAGTATGCCTTAAGGTCACACTAAAAGCCATAAACTAGTCTTGTCAAATGTAAAAAAACCCAATAAAGTTGCAACAAAGGATTGGCTGGCTAACTGGATAGATATCTTGTTATTATAGCACTTTTAATGCAGTCCCCTAGACCACACCAACAGATTTTCAGACCAATAGAACAAATATAATAATTTAAAGAAATTATAGCAAAATCTGTAGTTATAATTTTAATTTCCCCTGAGCAGGTGCTATAGATGCTGAGGGGATATAGATTCTTGTGTTGTGACTAGGGTCGATTGGTCAATATCAGTGAAGCTATGTGTTAGGGCTCTTTGCTGTGTTACTTACAGTGCCAAAAGGGAGAATGGTGTTATGATATTGTTGGGGAGCTGCCTGACATGAGGAGCACTCACACTCTGCCCACATCTACAGGATCTCTACCCACAGCTACAGGGCAGCACAGACAAATCCTCACCAGTCACAGAAACAGACAGAAACAGACAGAAGAAAACAATGGGACAAGCAATTTAAGTTCTATTGTTTGTTAACAGTCATTCCAGAATTAGTGACATTTTAGGTTCCAGTATCATAGTGTATGTTCACGTATGTATGTACTAGTGACTTTAGAAAATAAAAAAATAACAAGAAAAAAATTTATGACTAAGTGAAAGGGGGGGGGGGGGGGGGAAGGATTTTAATACTGAAACATGAAAAATCATTAGCTACCCAATAAGTCTTGAAACAAGGCATAAACATGGTATGTCAATGTCTGAAATCAGTAATTTGGTAGTACATGAGTATGTCTGACATAAAACTAAACATTGTGCCCATAACAGAGGATATCATAGTTCCATGGTGATAGAACTTCATAAATGAGTGCATTAGCTAATAAACAAATAGCTATGGGTCAAGGATGTAGACCAATTGAAACTCTACCAGATCATGGTATAAACATGTCAGCAGCCTGGCTCATAAGGAAAATCTTAATGAAGAAGAATTCCTTCTTCTTTTTTCCTCCCTCTTTTTAGGGAGCCCTCTGACCTAGAAATTTGATATTAACCTTTATAAGAAGCTCCAGACCACATCTAAAAGTATAAATATCAAAGTATGAAATATTTTTGTACTGGGCCAATGCTAAAGGTCTAGTTAACCCTATATAGCTCTCCCTAATAGTAGAATGATATTGTCTGAATTTTTTAACGTCCAGCCTATATCATTGTCTGAAGTAAATGACATCTTAGGTATGTACAGATTATATACATATCTACTTGGCTGCTACACAGAAGAGTATCTTTTCAAGCACTCAAACTGACTGTAACCTGCTCCCATCCACCAATTATGTCAACGAGGTAATTGTAAATTGCAAGACACAACTTTTTTTTTCCTCTTCTTTTTTTATTTACTTTTCTTTTCATATGTTGCGGTCTGGAGTTTCTTATAAAGTTTTATGTCAAATTTCTAGGCCAGAGGGCTCCCCCAAAAGAGGGAGGAAAAAAGAAGGAATTCTTCTCCATTAAGTTTTTCCTTAAGAGCCAGGCTATCTCATTTCCCACTGTAAAATTGAATATCAACCAATATTTTTCTGTTTGGTATCAGATGAAAGCCAACACTGTAAAGAAGAAAGATAAAACAAAAATTACATTTATATCTATTACCATTCTTAACTTACAGTTTGTTTGTGTGTGTGTGCATGCATGCGTGAGTGCGTGCATACCCACCCGCCCGACTGCGTGCATGCGTGGTGTGTCTGTCTATGTGTCTGTGTGTGTGTGGGCATGTGCGTGCATGTGTGTGTGGCGGAGTGGTTGAATAGTTATGCTCTTGGACTAACAACCCCAGTGTTGTGAGTTCAAACCCAGCACTGACAGGAAAACTTTCCTGTCCTTCAACATCTTCCCACACCAGTCCACTCAGCTTTGATGGGGACTGGGAATTTCTGGGGTGCATACTCATTGGCCATTGCTTGTCAATCTGCTAAGTGTCCAGGTGGGACTTCAGGTGCCCACACCCATAAGCAGAGAGTCTTGGTCAGTCCTCCTGCGAGTTCCTAGCTCGGCTCCAGGAGTTTGCTTGCACTGGCTCATAGTGCCTGCTTAGTGCACAGGCACCCTGATTATGTCAGGTACGTGTGACCGTGTTGATGGCAGCTAGACGATTTTGGATGGATGGATGGATGGATGGATGGATGGATGGATGGATGGATGGATGGATGGATGGATGGATGGATGGATGGATGGATGGATGGATGGATGGATGGATGGATGGATGGATGGATGGATGGATGGATGGATGGATGGATGGATGGATGGATGGATGGATGGATGGATGGATGGATGGATGGATGGATGGATGGATGGATGGATGGTCTCCATCTCCAAAGTAGCTGCAATTGCTTCATCAAGCCTCTCGGGTCTCTTCTCCTTAACTAGGGCTACCATATTTACAGATTCCAAAAAGAGGACACTTTGAGAGGGGGGTTAAAAGGTTTCAGTAATACCAGTAGATATTGGTGCTGGTGTTGCCGGCTTCTTATTCTATTATTTTTTCAGTTGTTTTTGCAGTTGATCCTGCCCACAATGCCAGTTGTAGTGAGACCCACAGATCCCGTTGACTGGTATATAATAATACTGTTCTCAACTCAATACTTTGACTGGTATATAATAATAATGTTCTCAACTCAATACGAAGAAATCATACAATAGCAAAGACACTCAGGACACACTCAGGACACACTCAGTCCTTGTTTTCTATACAGTACAGATCAACTCAATCACAAACTCAGTTCGAACAATGAGTCCTTTATCCCAACCCCACAGAAAGCTCATGGATAATAAGTAATGTACACGTTAATAACCACATGTGGGAGTGGTAATGGGTGTGGTTTTTCTACATAGCCACACCCACAGATAATTGTTTCAGCTACCAAAAACCAATTTAAAGATAAATTTGGCAGTAAGCATTTTTAGCAACATGTGGGTGTGGTTTGTCCATAGCCACACAGGAAGTTTTTTTTTTCTATAAAAAGGAAAATTAAAAGACTAACCAGGCTGAAATTTATAATGCGATTTACAAGGAACCGGGTGAGTGTTATTAAGCATGTGTCGGTGTGGTTTGTCATGGCCACACCAATAGGAAGTTATTTTGGCTGCCAAGAACTAATTTATGTACTATTCATGCTGAAATTTGACATATCGATTCCAGGCAATTGGTTGAGCATTATTAACCAAACTAGCACACAATTGCAGCCTTCGGCCACATTGCTTGCTAGGCCCACCTTCGGTGGGCTATGGTCACAAAATTGTCTTAAGAAAGAACATGTCTCATGGAAGGACATGATTTTCTGGATTATATGCCTTGAGGAAGGTCATGCTTTTTTGTATGAAATGTCTTATGGGAAGTCATGTATTGGTGGAGTGCATGTCTTCAGGATGGCATATCTTACTACATGTTGAGTTTTACTGAAAGATGTCTTACTGAAGGTCATGTTTTACTTGAGGTTATGTATTACATGAGGGCATGTCTTACAGGTGGACATGTCTTGCAGGAGTATATATGTGGTATGAGTGGTCATGTATTGTTCAAACGCATGAAGTGAAGTAGGATATGTCTTAGTGGACGGCATGTCCAACAAGAAGACAGGTTTTATAGGATGACATGATATGCAGGTGGGCATGTATTAATGGAAGACATGTGTTAGTGGTGGGTGGTCATGTCTCTTATGAGAATATGTATTATGGGAGGACATGTGTAATAGGTGGGCATGTTTTGCAGGTCTGTGCAGAAGCAACCATTTAAGCTGCTGTGAGTTCAGGCATCTGGTTTGTTTGTTTTTTCTACATAACTTTTTGTTTGCTCTGAGAAATGCTTTCCAAGAATTTATTATTTGAATAGTTCTCCTTTGGTATGTAGGTTTATTTATGTAGTCTTCTTGGTATCCCCTCAACTATGGTTCACATGCACCTGGCTTTGAAATTTGTTTTTGTAATGTGCGAGATTATGGTGGTGGGAGGTTTAGCTGTTACAATATTCCAAAAGATTGGTTTGTAATCTTCAATGGAATAATTTTTATTTTAATACTATGTCTGTGGCTCTTTTAGGAATAAGCTCTTTTGGCACATAAAATTTTGCTTTCTTTCAACACTGATCTTCCTGTCCTGTGAAATTCTTGATAGGCCTTTTTTTTTGGTTGTGCAGGAAATTAATTTTGTTATACAGGAATAGTGGTGAGTGGAGGTTGGGGGGAGGGGGAAGTTGGTTAGTGGGAGCACAGTATTCTGTACTTTCAGCAGCTGTCCAGAAGCAGCAGTCCCTTGCAGTAATAGGATTTTATTTCTTGAATTATTTTGATAAATGGTCAAAATCCACAGTATTGAAACATTTTAAGCCAAATATAAGACATAAATATCCCTTAAGTTTAGAGTATGGGAAGATTCAGTCCTTTCATCATTCATGGCATGATACCTACCCCTAGTTTGAACATTCACTGGCTCATGATGAAGCTAACAGTACAAACTATGTTTTATTCAGTACAATTGCAAAACAATAAAAGTGCTTCACAATTGGATCATTTGGTCACATCAGAGCTTACATTTTAGTAAACTACCTCTATTAGATAGACATGGTTTTCATGAATCAAACTCTATTTAATTATGCACAAGAATGCTAATGTACTGGTTAACATATTTTGTGCAGTATTAAATCAACATATGAATGATCATGAATCAAACTCTATTATGCACAAGAATGCTACCATTGTGGCTAATATATTTTGTGCAGTATGAATCAAAGGAGAAATCAGTGGTGGCAGTATTAGCTACAGTTATTAGATCACAGATCTACAATAAAAATGAGAAGAAATTTATCTGATTATTAGGGGGACAAGAAGTCAGTGTCCATGTCATATCCCCTGGTAACTACACCTGTAGGCAAATGACCTCAACAGTCAATCCCAATTACATCCCTCACCAGAGCATTCGCCATTCTCAGGGAAGGTGCTATGTCGGCCATCATAGGGTACAGGGTTGTTCTAGTGCAACTCAACACAGAAGGCATCTCCAAAGTTGAGGCTCTAGTCATTGTGCAATTCAAGACAAATGTGTTAATATCTCTACCTTTTTTTGGGGGGGGGGGGGGGGGGGGGGGGTTGGTGGAGGTTCTTCATGTTCCTATGTCCTTTTAGTGGATATAAGATGTGGGGGAATCAGTGAGAACTCTCATATTATCTAATCATAGCTCTATATAATAAATGTTCATCCAAAGAATTGCAGTTTGCAGCTGTCAAATATATACTTGCATCTTGAAGAAAAGAACATCTTGCTACAGTACAGAAAAATTGTATGTATATATATTTTTAATATCATACAGAATAATTTAATTTGTACAAGTAGTAAGTGGACCCAGACAGAAAATATTGGCAGGCATCTAAGCTTCAATTGAGGTATTTTACAGTTGCAGCAGATGATCTCAGTACACTGAATAAAATGCAGGCAGATATCCAAGCAAGTATTAAGAAATTTATGGTTATCAAAGATGAATGCAGTTTTCTAATGGAAGATTATTGGAAGTTATAGAATTTCTTGTACTTGTACACTAGTACACTATGAATATGGGAACTACAGGAAAACAGTTTTGTAGCCTTATTTTATCTACTTCACACAAGTTGGCATGGAAATGAACATGTGTAAGGGATAAGGGTATGACAGTGCTGATAAATAGATAGATTAAGCAATGGAGAGGCCTAGATTATTCACACTAAGTTCTTCAAACAATTAAATTTTCTTTGTGTCAGTCATAAATTGAATGTGTGCCTTGTTCATTCTTACAAGCTTGGCTGACTTCTTTAATTTCCCTTCTATGCTGCAGAAATTACTTCAATTTCATGTCACATTCTTTAAAAGCAAACCTTTTCCTTTATATCAAACTCATGGGCTTGGCAGAATAAATTCTCTTGAAATACTTAATTTGCTTGAACCTTTTTTTGAAACTTTTACTAGCATAGCACTAAATGTGAATCATAGATGGAAAGAGGTACTGCATCACTAGAAGCAGCATTTGACCTTACCACCAAGCAGAAATCATTTTACTTTACTATTGGTAAACAACAAGTTTACAACAAAAACAACAACAATCTATTGATATGGGAAATGTGAATTACGAGGTTCAGCAAGTTATTAGAATTTTGAAGCAAATAGGTGAGTGTAGAGATTTTATCATGGCTCTTTTGATAAAGTTCGTAATTCAGCCAGGAAGATTGGTATTAAATAAAGAAAGAAACCATGAACTTGTGCAGGATAAATCCATCGGACAAAATGCTGCCTTCATTATTATTGAAGACCTCATGAAGGGCAAGTGGAGAAGCTTTATAAATTAATGTTGATATTCTGATGTGGATGATATTTGTGCAGGTCTGTGTGATTGATTCACTGGTGGACAAAGTATTGTAAGGAAAAAAAAACATGTTGCTACCAGCATCAAACATTACTGAAGCAAACCAAGGGAATTTTTTTCAGCCACTTAAAAAAATCTAAATCTTAGATATATTCCTTCCTATCTAAATTTAGGTATTGTAATTGAACTTTGGAAACAGATTTGGAATGATCTGTGGATGCCAAATGGATGTTGACAAGAACAAAATATGAAAGCATCAGGAATGAGCACAAACATTTCAATCAAGGAACTCACCAAACTGAAGAGAAGTTCTGTCCCATTTGTGGTGATACTCATTTCCTGTTGTGGTAAAACTGTTATTGATATATATTGTTCATGTCACCACTGATTCTGGTCACTTCCACGTGTATGCTTTCGCCTATTGAATGATTTAAGAATATACCATTTGAGTATCTATTGAACTAGTCTTACTCAGTAAGTGCTGATTGTTACATGGTGTCAGAAGTGGGATCCTATGGCAGGTGTCAGAAGTGGGATCCTATGGCAGGTGTCAGAAGTGGGATCCTATGGCAGGCATCAGATTGCAAGCGCCAGGACAGTTGGATTTTTCCAAACATGACGTGTGGCCCAAATGGAAGATACGCTTCCAACAGTATAGAAGCGCCTCTGGACTTGGCGCAGAGGGAGAGCCTCGACAAGTTGACACTCTACTGTACTGTATGGGCGAGGAGGCAGAAAGTGTTCTAGTCTCTACTAATGTCACAGCTGACCAGCGAAGCAAATAGAGCGATATCACAGGCCTATTCAGAACAGATCTGATAATAAATCTCAACAGTCCTTTTTCAGGCAAAGGCAAAAGGGGCTACAGTGTACAAGATGTGGGCGTGATAATCACTTGGCAGGAGATAAATGTCCAGCCACTGGTGCAATTTGTCAAAAATGTGGCAAAAGAGAGCATTTTAGTGCCTACTGTTTTACAAAGCCTCTACATGCAGTGTCTACTGGCAATACAGAAGAGAAAGCTTCCTGGTACATTGATATCCTGATGAGGCTGAATCAAAATTAATACAGGTGCTGAAGTAACAGCAATAAGTAGGAAAACCCATCAGCTAATAGGGAAGCCTATATTGGCTAATCCTAGCAAGGTCCTTTATGGTCCTGTCAACCAGATATTGGATATCATGGGTCAGTTTTCAGGTCACAAGAGACTGTATATGTGGTAAAGGGGTTGAAAACTAACTTAATTGGTCTGAGTGCAATTACTGCTTTGCAGTTGATCCAGAGGGTGTATGCCACGTACAATCAAGAACCTGATGTTGTGAAACAATTTCCAAAAGTTTTTGAAGGCTTAGGGAATTTAGGGGAAGCCTACCATTTACCTCGTGCTGTTGCATGAATAATACTCTGCTAAAAAAAAGAACTTTATGTTGTACTTGTGATAGTAAGGGCTATAGTGTGAAGATACAACACTTATATTTTATCCAAGGAGGTAATTTTTGGAGCCAAAACAAATTGCTGCAATAATGTAAGATTTTACTAATAATTATTTAGACAAATAGGACAGGAAACAGTATGTAATAGATAATAGATATCAATACATTATTTCACATCTCCCCTTTTAAGTCCGAATTTCAAATAGTTAGGTGGGTAAGTGGAAGTTCCTGTTTGGCTTTGAGTCACAATCTTGTTTGACTGGGATGAGGACTTGGACTAGTGTCAAGAGGTATTCCTCCTGGTGAGGTTTCCTCAGCAGATTGCACAACATTGAATTGAGTAGAGTTTCATCTAATTTCTCCAAAGGGTGTACTGACGACAAATGACCATGGTTAGTCTGAGGTAATGATTACTCTGCCTCTGACTAGTTCTGGCCCTGAGTTCACCCAACTTGTGTATCATATAGGATTGCTGGAAAATCACTAGCTTAATGTTGAATGTTAAAATTCTCTTCCTACTTGCTCTTGAACTCAAAGTTCTACTTTCGGAAATCTTTAAGTTATGTCCACTTGCGTATGAGATGCTTGTTGGTCTAGGGTACAGAATTCACATTCAAATTGATGAAGAGTGCTTGCCTTTTTTGAAAACTGGTTTGCATTTCAAATTGGATTGTTCTTTTGACCACAAGCTAATTGATATAATCTTCAATATGTTTTTACTGCAAACCTTAGAACCAGTTTCTGTTATGTCTTTTATTTAGTATCTATTTTTTTATAGCAGAAAAATCTACATTTGTTATGTCTGTCAAATGTATTTAAGTGGTAATGTAGGAAGTGCATGTCTGAGTATGATTTTATGGACATCTCTGCATTCAATATACAAGAGACCAATAATATATTTTAGTCAATAAAATGTTTTATATTTAACAAGCATACAAGTTTTGTTAATGTACACAACCATGCTAAATATCATGTCTGTAGCTCTCTCCAGTGTTAGTTCAGGGTTGAGCTGTAGCTGCAGAGACATTCTCTTGTCTTGGATGCTCACAACAAGTCTGTCTCTGAGCATTTGATCCTTCAGCTCTGCATTATCACAGTTCTCTGCTACCTGTACAGAGTAGCTATGTTTTTTTTGGCAGTCTCACCCTTTAGCTGGTTCCTTCAACTGAACCTTGCCCATTCAAAATTACATTTGCGCCGACTTTAAAATTTTTTTATCAAACTTGGCTTCAACTGCTGTGTAGCTGGCTCAGCCCTAAAACTTCGGTAGCCTCCTCTTCTAGGCAATACAATAGCGTACTAACTTGTTTAGGTATGCTTTCTCTTGACAGTCCAGAAGTTTCAAATATGTTTCAAACCTCCTCTTCCATCTCAGCCATTCATTTAGTGAATTAAAGTCATATTGCTTTGGAATATCAATATTTTGGATGCTTCTACTGTGTGACTCTCTCCAATTTTATACTTTGTACCAATTTTATACTTGAGTTATTTACAAGCTAATTATTGTTACTAGCACGCAATTGCAGCCTTTGTTTTAAGGAAGGCCATGTCTTATGGGAGGACATGTTTTTTTGAATACATGTCTTTCAGAATGACATGTCTTATGAGAGCATACGTCTAAGTGAGGTCATGCTTTGTAGGAGGAAGTGTCTCATGGGAGGTCATGTATTGGTGGAGTGCATGTCTCCAGGATGGCATATCTTACAATATGTTGTGGGTATATATTATATAGGGCATTTCTTACAGTTCAAAATGTCTTATTGGAGTACATGTTTACAGGAGGACATATCTTTCAGGATAATTTGTCTTACAGGAGGACACCTGTTATATGAAGAGTGGTTTTACTGGAGGGTATGTCTTATAGGAAGTCATGTAGACATGAGGGCATATCTTACAGGTGGACATGTGTTGCACGAGTACATGTAACGAGTAGACATGTACTATTCAAACACATGAATTAAAGTAAGATATGTCTTACCGGTTTTATAGGATGACATGTTATGCTAGAGGGCATGTATTACTGGAAGACATTGTAGTGGTGGTCTTGTCTTTTATGAGAATATGTGTTATGGGAGGACACGTCTAGTAGGTGGGCATGTTGTACAGGTCTGTGCAGGAGCAGCAAACATTTAAGCTGCTATAAGTTTAGGCATCTGGTGTTATTTTTTTCCTCCAGCAATTTTTGTTAGCTCTGAGACATGCTTTCCAAGAATTTACTGTTTGAAATGGGTATATAGGTTTTTTTGGTGGTCTTCTTGGTTGACTTTTTTTTGAATTAGTCAATAGTCTTCATGCATGCTTGACAAACATACCCCCTCAACTATGGTGCAAATGCACCAGCTTTAAAATTGTAGTTGGAATGTGCCAGATAATGGTAATGGGAGGTTCAGTTGTTACCATACACTACTAAAATTGGTTAAAAAAAACTTCGCTGGGATAATTTTCTTATCAATACTATATCTGTGGCTCTTTTAGCAATAAGCTCCTTTGGCACTTTTTTTTTTTTCCTTTCTTTCTTCCAACACTGTTCCTCCTGTAAAATCCTTGATAGTTATTATTTTAGTTATAGAGGAACTTAATTTTGTTGTACAGGAATAGTGGTGAGTGGAGATTGGGGGAGGAGGGGGATGGTGGAGGTGGTAAGTGGGAGCACAGAATTCTGTATCTTCAGCTGCACTCTCAAAGCAGCAGTCCCTTGCAGCAATAGGATATCATGGAACACTATTTCTGAGTAAAAACAATTTTTTTTTTTTTTTTTTTTTTTTTTTTTTTTTAATTGCTGATAGGTTTTTATCTTATCAACTTGGCAGGCAATGTTAAAATGCTTTAACGTCTCTTTGAAATGGTAGTGTGTGAACGCCTAAGCATTCCTTTTGTGGAAATAAAATGGTGGATGTGGAAGAGCCCTTTTTTGGCTTCTTTTAGTTACTCCACTTGAACAATGGGGTGTGGACCAATGGGACATAGCCGAGGTTTTTTTTGCTTACCTGAATATCATATCTTCAAATTTTCATCCAAATCCTTTGAGCCATTTGGCAGGTTATCATGCACATAGCTATACACATGCGCGTGCGGGCACACACACACACACACACATCACTAGCTCTATTAGTATAAGATTACTATATTTAGCTAGTATTGAATTATTTTGACTATCTCTTGCTACAATCTTCATCATTTGTGTTTGTATTGTATTCCTCCATGAATTTTTCTTGCTTCTTTTTTCGAAAATTATAGCTGGAGATCCAGGTTATCTAACCAGTTCTCTGCCTCTTGCATCAGTGCATAGATGCTCTTGAGCCCATTGCCATTGAATTTTCTAATAGGGCAATCATTGATGATATGATCAAGGTCTGGTCTAGATGACCACAGTCGCAATGGACTAGCTTTCTGTTTCCACTTGAACAGGTGGTGCAATATTCTAGCAAAGGAAGTTAGAGTCTTGCCAACAATCCATATAGGCTTACATGACTTTAAGTGTGTCTTAGGTATGTCAGAGAGGTCCTTGTGGATTGGGAGATCTTGATTGTTCACACACTGGAGCCATTGTCTGAGGGCATGATTTTGCCTACGTATGGAGGGTGGAGTTATATTAGAGAGCACTGGCAACCATAGAAGTGGAGTTGGTTGAAGAGTTCCAGTGATGGTTCACATGGTTGCATTTTGGATCGTGTCAATTTTCTTCACATGGGAGCTTTGGGACCATGTGGGAGAGCAATACTCTGCTGCAGAGTACAGAGGGCCAATGTGGCGGTATGGAGTATTGTCGCCTTGAATCCCCAGCTTGTACCTGCTAGTTTGTTGATGATGTTAACTCTGGAAATGGCCTTATTAGCCAGTTTGGTTATGTGCTGTCTATATCCAAGGATATGAGTTATAAAAATTAAAAAAAATTAAAAAATTAAAAAAAAAAAAATTAAAAAAATGAAGTTAGAATAAGAATATCATTCTTTTAAATATTAAATTTGGATGTTTTATGGGTTCCTCTGTGAAATCTGTGAAATTTTCATCATCCAAGACTGAGTTACCTGCAAGCTAATACTCTTTTATTACAATATGGAAATCTGTCAATTAAATTTTTAATTTGGATGTTTCTACTGTTTCTCTCTTTCCACTCTACTTATTTTTCATCACTCAAGCCTGTGAGTTAGTAGCATATCTAATGTACTTTTATTACGATATAAAAATCAACCACTTTAAATATTAGATATGGATGTTTCTATTGTTTCTCTCTTTTCAATCTACTTCATTTTCATCATCCAAGGGGGTGAGTTACTTTCATAGCTAATAGACTTTAATTACAATATGAAAATCAATCAATTTAAATATTAAATTTGGATATTTCTACTGTTTTCTCTTTCCATTCTTCTAACTCTTTATCATCCAAGATTGTAAGTTACTAGCATAGCTAATGTACTTTATTACATGTGAAAATAAGTCAATTAAAATTTTATTTGGATGTTTCTATTGTTTCTCTCTATCCTGCTTATTTTTCATCATCCAAGGGGGTGAGTTACTAGCATAGCTAATGTACTTATATTTACAATATGAAAATCGGTCAATTAAAACTTTAATTTGGGTGTTTCTATTGTTTCTTGTGAGTTACTAGCATAGCTAATGTACTTTTTACAATATGAAAATAAGTCAATTAAAATTTTTATTTGGATGTTTCTATTGTTTCTCTCTATCCAATCTGCTTATTTTTCATTGTCCAAGCCTGTGAGTTACTTAAGCCCTGTCCACACTAGAAACGGGTCTCCACCAATACCCAATTCCAAATGTTTTCCTCCATCCACATTAGCATAGTGCTGAACCTGCTCCATATAACGTGGGTGGGCTAACAAATTGGCTGGGCATATTAATTGGTTTTCCTTTACCATGTATAGAAACAGGATATTTTATTTTCTGCTGTGCTCCATTGTTCTGTCTCTTTCCCTCCACAATGTCATCACACAAAGGGAGGCTAGAGAGGGGGAAGAGAGCTGTTAGTAGCTAAATTCCGAATAGGGAACATCAGCAATAACGCCACAGGTATATTCAACAAATCTGAGCTGCTTGAAACCCACACTTCTGAAGGTTTCAAGTGAAACCGGGGGAACCCATTGGGATGAAACCAGGTATAGTGTGTATGCGTGGAACCTGTTCCAGACACAGGTGAAACCGGTTTTATTTTGCAGTGTGGACAGGGCTTTACATAGCCAATGTACTTTTATTACAATATGAAAATAGGTCAATTAAAAGTTTAATTTGAATGTTTCTACTGTTTCTCTCTTTCCACTCTGCTTACTTTTCATCATCCAAGCCTGTGAGTTACTAGCATAGCCAATGCACTTTTATTACAAATGAAAATCAATCAATTTAAATATTAATTTGTATGTTTCTACTCTTTCTCTCTTTCCAATCTACTTCCTTTTCATCATCCAAGGAGGTGAGTTACTGGCATGGCTAATGTATTTCTATTACAATGTGAAAATCAGCCAATTAAATTTTTTATTTGGATGTTTCCACTGTTTCTCTTATTCCACTGCTTACTTTTCACCATCCAAGTTTGTGAGTTACTTGCATAGTTAATGCACTTTTATTACAGTATGAAAATCAATCAATTTAAATTTTAATTTGGATGTTTCTACTTTGTCTCTCTGTCCAATGTGCTTACTTTTTATCATTCGAGCCTGTAAGTTATTTACAATCTAATTATGGTAATTATAATAATTTGCTAGTATTGAATGTGAACATTTTGACTACATCTCTTGCTACAATCTTTATAATAAAAAGGTGTGGCCAGGAGAAACCCAGGCAATGTTACTCCTAGAGTCAAGTTATGTGTGCACGCCAAGTTTAGCTCTGTAGGTCCTTGGGTCTATCTGGCCAAAGTACAATTTTTGGCATCTTTTGGCCTGAAACGAGCATAGTTAGTGGTATTTACCATATATAGAACTCAAAACATTCCCCTGGAGACATTTAGTCCATAAATATAAGGTTTCATGGGTGTAACTTGCCAACTGTAGGTGCTACAGAAAGAGATAGCATATGGATGTCAGGGGTTACAACTTTATATATGCAATCTTTAAATATAGATAGATAGATAGATATACTAGCAGCATATTCCCGGTGTTGCCTAAGACATAATGACATACCCACAGGAAAAGGTGTGGCCTAGTGTTTCCCAACCCATTTCTCTACTTGATTCAAGTTATGTTTGCATGCTTCTAGGTTTTTAGGTCCATGAATTTACCATCCATAAGTATCACAAATAGATTGCATCATTTTTGGCTTTTTTTTTGTACTGACATGATCACGGGAAGAGATATTGTCAGGTGACCCTTTTTCTTGGTGGCTAAAAACCATCCATTGTGTAGGATGCGCCTAAACTGAAGAGCAGGCTATAATTGGTATGATGGTTTGGTAGCAAAGTGTTGTTGCAAAGTGTATCCTAGCCTATGTCCAAGATTTACCAAGTACCACTATCAGCACTTTTATCTTCACTAACCCACAGGAAGAGGTTTAAATAGGAAAAACCACAGAGTAGAGTATCCAATCAAATAAAATTCAAGCCTCATCAATCACAGAAGTTTTATTGAACAAGACTGAAACATCATCCCCAAACATTGGTACAAGTTGGACAGAGGATAGGGAAAGTTCTGGGAATGTTGAAGGTTGTCCAGTTGCTCTTATATAGAATGTCGCAAGAATATTATGGATGCCATTAGCTCACTGTAGGCCTTGTAGTTGTTGAGTTTGGTCTTCTATCCTAACCAAGTTCAAAATGTGGTGTTAAGACCTGTGTGCGTTATGCCACAGGTAAAAACTCATGACTCAAGACCAGTGTTACCAGATGGATTTAACCCAGAATCACTCATTTTATCACTACTATTTGCAATGTGACAAAATATACCTTGTAATTGAAAAGTGTAAACTATTTTACAAATCTAATTCAAATGCAATTATGATTACACACATTAAAATGTATTTCAATTATGATTATGATTATAATTTGTATAAATATTTTGTATGTGAATTTTTTTGGTGATTTAATTAACCCATATGTGAACATTTTATGCGTGTGTGTGTGTGTGTGTGTGTGTGTGTGTGTGTGTGTGTGTGTGTGTGTGTGTGTGTGTGTGTGTGTGTGTGTGTGTGTGTGTGTGTGTGTGTGTGTGTGTGTATATATGTATATATATATATATATATATATATTTGGATGGCGATATTGTATCTTTCTGTCTAATATGTGCTCATTGCATCATCAAAGGCAAAGAAGATGAGTTGCTTACATTGTAAATGTAATATTATTATTACATTATAAAAACCAATTTAAAAATTGAACTTGGATGTTTCTACTGTGCCTATCTGCCCAATCTGTATACTTTGACTTACCAAGATGTTGTGTAATTTTAATTTTGAAAGTATTGTCATTCTAATGTAAAAAGAGAAATATCTGTATAAATATCATATTTGAATATTTTACTGTGTCTATCTGCCAAACTGCATACTTGTGTCATCCTAGGCGGTGAAGTATATTCATCTAAGTTCTGTTATTATCAAAAATATATAATTTGGATGTTTCTACTGTATCTCTCTGTTATATCTGCATATTTGAGTTATCCAAGTTGGTAAGTTGATTACATACCAAATGTATTGCTATCTCTATAAGAAAATAAATTTAAAAACTTTAAAAAAAAATTAATTTGTATTTTTTTACAGATCTTTCGGTCCATTCTGCATATTTTATCTTCAAACTGGTGAGTTACTGATATATCAAGAAATAATTATTAAAATACAAGAATTAATTAATTTAAATCTTAAATTTATATGTTTCTACTGTCTATTTCTTGCAGTCCCACTTGCCTTTTATCATCCAAGGAGGTGAGTGAGTTTCATATCTTATGCATTGTTATTGCAATATGAAAATAAATCATTTAAATATTGAATTTTGATTATTATACTGTGTATCTCTGTCCAATCTGCTATTTCCCTATCATCCAAGGCGGTGAGTATCTTACGTAACTAATGTAATGTTGGTACAGTATGAAAACACCTATTTAAATATAAATTTGGATGCTTCTTCTTTGTCTCTCTGTTCTATCTGTATACATTCTATTATCGAAGATTGTAAGTAATATTATAATATGGAAATATATTTAAAAAATTTTTTTTTGATTATTCAACTCGGCCTCCGTTTATTCTGTATATTTTTTATCATCTTGGCAGGTGAGTTACATACCTAAAGTATTGTTATTATGTATTATAAAATGAAATATGATCAGTTATATACAAATATTTAAAAAATGCATGTGTATGTGTATATATGTATGTATATGCATATACATGCATACATACACACATACATACATACATACATACATGCATACATACATACATACATACATACATACATACATACATACATACATACATACATACATACATACATACATACATACATACATACATACATACATACATACATACATACATACATACATACATACATGCATGCATGTATGCTTGCACGCATGCACCGCACACACACACACCACACACACACACACACACACACACACACACACACACACACACACACACACACACACACACACACACACACACACACACACACACACACACCTATATACATATATACATCATACTAGCTGAGATACCTGCACCCTATGGATCAATCAGATACATTAAAGTGGGTTTTTCCTTAGTTGAACTAATGTCTGTCTGTCTGTCCGTCTGTCTGTCTATCCATCTGTCTGTCTGTCTGTCTGTCTGTCTGTCTGTCTGTCTGTCTGTCTGTCTGTCTGTCTGTCTGTCTGTCTGTCTGTCTGTCTGTCTGTCTGTCTCTCTGTGTCTCTCTGTATGATTGTACCATCATTCTGGCCAAACCTGTTAGTAGATTTCTCTGAAACTTGGCATGATGATAGGTTTCGACCCAACTTAAAACATGGGCTAAAATAATTGGAAAATGGTTACCATGGTAACAGAAAATAGTCAAATATGGTATTTGGCCAGAAAGCCCCTTGGAGCTACAGATGTAAAACTTGGTATGCATATATGACTCTACTCTGGGAGTAACATGGGCTGGATCCCACCTGGCCACACCTCATCCTTTCCCTGTGTAAGGCTAAATTTGCCAAAAATGGTATTTAAGTAAAAACAGTTGAACCTAGTTAGACCCATGAATCCATATATTTTTAGAATCAATATAATCTGAGGAATATTTTAAGTACATGTATATGACCACACCCATTTCTGTTTTCACATCAGGCCCCAAAATAAGGCAACAAATGGTACCTTGACCAGACAAACCCTTAGAGTAACAGACTTAAAACATGGTATGTATACACAATTTGACTTTGGGAGTAACATGGGTGGAATCTCTCCTGGATACACCTCTTCCCATTGGTGTGTTAAGTGAAAAAGTGGCATACAAAAAAATTCTGAATGACGCTTGGACCAAAGGAGTTAGTTCCACGAACCCATTTTAATATATATTTTGGTTCGCAAATATATATGATATTTGTATGTGTGTGTCTAGTCATCATGGCCAAACACTGGGAACAAAAAGGCCGAAATTTGGAATGTGCTCTCTAAGAATCTGGGTGAGTATTATTAAATACATGTGGGCATGCAAATGGTGTGGTTTTTCCATAGCCACACCTACAAGAAGTTATTTTGGCTGAAAAGAGTTAATCAGAGACCAATCAGGCAAACCATTGGTGTGAGGTCTCCAAGTACCCGGGAAAGCATTATTAACTACATCAGTAGCCACACCCATTGCAAGTTATTTGGGCTATTAAAAGCTAATCCAATGACCAACCAGACTGAAATTTGGAAAGAGGTTTCTAAACAACTGGATGAACTATATTAATCACGAGTGTGTCAATGGGTGTTGTCTGGTCATTGCCACACCCATAGGACATCATTATGCCTACCAAAAACTCATTTATGGGCCAATCAGGCTGAAACTTGGCATACGGAGTCCAAGTAATAAAATAAGCATCATTAACTACATGTGGGTGTGACAATGTGTGTGGTTTGGTGTTAGCCACACACACAGGAAGTTGTTTTGGCTGCCAAAAGCTAATTAAAGGACTAACCACTTTACCAGGCCGAAATTTGAGTGGCTTCTATAATGTTTCATGTTGACATTGGCCAGCAACACCAAGTATATGCTGCTAGTACATATACACACACACCATCCATCCATCCATTCATATGCTGTATGCACTCCACATGCTGCATTTGGTAGGACTGGTACAGGCCAAGAAGTTATGTCGAACGTGATTTATTTTTGCAATGTCTTCGGTGATTAAAAAGACCCTGTTGATGAAATACTTGCTTGCAGAACTGACACATGGACTATCGGCAGCATGTATTTCTGGTGTGTGTAGTTAGTTAGACCAGCCTTATTCATGCGACCAAAACACATGTAGGTTAGGTACAGTGAAGTGCCACCTCAGCATTCACTTGTCTTCTCTCTCCCAGTTTCTTCCTCTCATCTTTCCATCTCTTCTCTTCTTTCTCAGCAAGCATATTGAGGGACTCTACATGGTCAGGGATGACTTTTCTCCATAAACTCCGGCTGTGTGCAAATTCACACCAGTCCTCTGAGAGTTCACAACTTTTCAAGTCCTTTGACACTAGAACATTCCAGCGATACTTCTGCCCACCTGCTTCATGTTTACCATCCATAGGGGTGCATATCAATAGTTGTTTTGGTAGGATACTGTCCTTCATCCGAGAGATATGGCCAAGGAAGTGGAATCTGTGCTGGGAGAGCACTGAGGAAAGTTTCTATTGCTTAGCCATTCTCCTGATAGTGATGTGTCATTTCTTCTCCCTTATGGACACCCTAAGGATGATCCTGAGGCAATGCATCACAAAACCCTGCAAGCGATATAATTGGGGTTCATGGAGGACCAAACTCTACTGGCCATACAGAAGGGTTGACAATACAACAGCATTGAAAATGCTGAGCTGGGTGCAAGTCTTTATCTTGCGTTGGTACCAGAGAATATGGCACAGGGAACGAAAGGCCTTAGAAGCCTTGCAGATTCTGGAGTCCACCTCTATTGCTGTGCCACAGTTGTCTTGCACAATGATGCCAACGTACTGAAAATTGGACACCACCACTACAGGGTCATCATAAGGAAATAGATTGATCGGCACAGGCTTTGGGTAGATGTCTGATGGCAGCACTGACAGAGTCTTAGTCTTGCTACAGCTGATGGTGAGTCCTAAATCTCTACGCCATATTGACACATCATCCAGTATGGACTTGAGATCATCCCATGACTCAGTCACCAAGGCCATATCATCAGCATACTCCAAATCAGAGATTATGGCCTCATGCTGTAGCTTCCTGCGGTTGCCCACCAACTTAGCACCTTGAAGGTAAGCCACTCTCACACCTTTACCCTTCGGCTGGCTATTTTCCAGTGCCATACATATTGCCACATCATAGTAGAGATTAAAGAGTGTGGGAGCCAGTACACAGCCCTGACGGACACCACTTATGATGGCAAACTCATCTGAAGTCTTCCCATAGCATCTGATAGCAGCCATTGAATGTTCATGTAAAATGTGAATGATGGAAATAAGTTTGGTGGGGATGTCAGGAATGCTGCAACATAGTCCATGGGGAATTGCGGTTCACAAAGTCATAAGCCTTTCTGAGGTCAATGAAGCAGATGTAAATTGGCTCGTGAAACTCCCTTGCTTTCTCCATCAGAACCTGCAGAGAGAACAACTGATCTGCACAACCTCTACCTTGACGGAAGCCACACTGGTTCTCACGGAGGAAGAGATCTGCACAAGGCTTGAGCCAATTTAAGAGAGCCCTAGAGAAGATCTTACTTGGGATGCTCAAGCGAGCAATACCACGATAGTTGTCACAGGTAGTACTACTTCCCTTCTTATGGATGGGTATGAGCAGCTGCTTCATGCAGTCACTTGGCACCATCTCTGTTCTCCATATTCATCTGCAATAGTCCAGCTAGCGGACAGACTCTGCACCACCCAACTTCAACATCTCTGTCGATATTCCATCCAAGCCTACCTTCCCTTCTGCATCTGAGAGATCACTGCAGTGATTTCTTCATCTGTCAGGTTGTCACGCAACTGATTCACACACACACACACACATCATCAATCAGTGCAGAAGGCGGTTCAAGAACAGGCAAGGCATCCAAAGTTGCCATGCTGACCACTGACTCATAGTTGACGACATCAGAGAAGTGTTCCACCCATCATTGTAGCTTGTCATCCTCTCCGGTCAGTTTGCTCCCATCTCTTGTTAATAAGGTGGATGTGGATGGCTTAGATGCACACTTTCTCAGTAATCAGAATTACCTAATAAGTGATTCATCATGGCCACACTGCTCTGCAGCCCAGGCACGCTTCTCTGCTTCAGCTGCACTTGCACTCCACCAAGGATTTCAAGCTTCTCAGCAGCAGCCTTGGTCAACTTACACAGATGGTGATATTTCAACTTTAGGGAGTTGTCACTCTTCCCAACCCCACAGAGGAGAAGCCAAGCATTTTTCTTCTTCTTGGACAAATTCAGCCGTTCATCTGTCACCCAGTCTTCCTTCTGTTTTCTTTGAGTGCTCTGGCAAGGTCTTATAAGCATCACTCATGGCAGCCTTAAAATCATTCCATGACAACTCAGGGGACTCTGACTGGCAAACATGATATAAACCCTCAGCCAGAGTGGACCTAAACTGTATCTGTGAGTTAGGAGGCAAATCGGTAGTCTGACAGAGAAGAACCCTACTCTGGTGGTGTTTGGCCTTAATCTTGAATCTCATGGTGGAGACAACCATTTCATGGTCAGACACATAGTAGGTGAAGCGAAACACTAGGGTGTTAAGCACAGAGGAGCGAAAGCAACTATTTACGAGGACAAAGTTCATCATGTGACCAGGTCTAGAGCGGTCACCATTGTGGTACCAAGTCGCCTGATGGAGTGGCTTGTGCTGGAACCATGTGTTGGTAATGAGGAACTGGTTGCTCACACATAAGTCCAAGAGCCTCGTCCCATTCTCATTGCATTCACCAAGACCATGAGGACCAATCACTGAACCATGCAACACAAAGTCGGAACCAACATGAGCATTAAAGTCACCCAAGATGATTACCATGTCTCTAGGTGGAACAGAGGACAGGGTATCTTGGAGCAGATTGTAGAAGTCAGATTGCGCACTAGCTTCTGAATTAGTAGAGACAGGGTTGGTGGGGGCATAGATGGCAATAACTGAGGCATATGACAGATGAGTCTTGAGATGAATATGGATGATGCGCTCAGAGATGGGATGGAAGATACTACTAGCAGCCTCCCAAGAGGAGCAAGCATGTGGACTCAGTGTTATGGCAACGCCATGAAAATGGTTGGAGGACAATCCAGAGTGAAGGATGGTGGTAGAACGAATCCTGGTAATGCCTGACAGGCAAGCAGATTAAACTTGAGAATGCTGAGGTCAAACCTTTTAAAATTTATTTTACCTAATAACCACATCCCAAATGAAATGCTAAATATACAATGGCTATTAAAGTGTTCTGAAGTTACAACCATTCATTTTCTAGTTGTTCATCTTCCATGTTATGATCATCATCAGCATGTTTCTGATAGTCCTCCATAGCCCTCAGCTCTGCTTTTAAGAAGGCCAAGAGAGCATTTAAGGATATCTCAGCTTGTACAAACAAATTTTGCAGGTACTTTCACATTCAATGCTGATGCTAAGCAATGTCCAGAAAATTAAAAGAGAATAAAGATGTCAGTTAGAACCCTATATAGTTGGTGACTTGTTTTTATAAACATCATCTTATGGTACACAACTTTTATTTTTATAAAATGCTTAATTAGTTAACTATGAAGAGCTTGAAGAGCTTGAACAGTTTGAACAGTTTGAACAATCAACTTGCTTCACTTCAACCTTATAGATAGAATAATTACCATCTAGTTTTGTCATTGTTTCTTTCTTCAATATAACAGAATATACTCTTATTAATGAATGTTTGTGTTTAAGAAGGGCTAAAGAAAGTGTGAGGATCAGTATCTCTATACATAAAAAAGAAAACCAGAACCCTCATGATGATGATGGGTGCATGAGCAATGAATAAATTCAATGAAAGGTAATGCTTCAGTGAAAAGCAGCTGCTCATTCTGCAGGTCAATGAGGGGTTGAAAGTTCCAGCTATAGCTACTAGGGCTAGTGAGAGACCACAGAACAGTGTGCATGAAGAATTTCTCAGTGATTATGAGAGAGGAAGACTAATAAATATCATCAGAATTAACCAGCAAATGATGAAATCCGTAGGTATAATGAAGTATAATGATCAAGTTAAGACGCTCTTATTTGCAATGCCTATTTCTTTGTGCGAATGTAGATTTGTAAAAGGCAGTCTCCTTACAATATATTAAAGCTATTTCCTTGTGGGCCCTGAAACTGACAGTGTTTTCTTACTCAATTGATATGGTCATCCAGTGATTGCCAGTTCCATTCTGAATAGCTACATAATCATAATCATGCAGTTAGAGAAACTGTTAGTTGAGAGCAGCAGTGCATACAATTTGTCCAGTTCTTTTTTCTGTAGCAAAAATATGCAAAGAGCTAGGATTTTCAACCTTGGAGAAGCCAACATGAAGTTTGTCATGAAAAAGTACATGGCTGTGCAAGATGTAGTCCAACAACCTTGAAAAACTGACCTTCTGGAGCTTTGCTGCTGGCATAGTAAAACTCACCTTCATTGGTATCTTTAGTTGCTGTTTTTTAAACTGGAATGTAAGATCATTGGAAATTTTATATATTTTGTGATTTGTCTGTATGTCTGTATATCTGATGAATGTTCGCTATCTCCTCCCAGATGCCTGGACCCATCGTCCTGAAATTTTCAGTGGTTACTTACAAGACCTCTGGCCCCTTTTGGGGAGAATGTGGTTAGGGAAAGGTCTAGGATTATGGCATAGGTCCATTAAATAAACTTTCCTAGTCATGAGTAACCACAAAGTTGTAATGTATACCCTGATACCATTCAATAAGGACATTTCTAGAGGAATTTAAGGTGCATCATAATATTTACTAAGTGAAGTCAGCATATTAATTTTTTTCAATATGTTAGGGATGAAATAATTGAAGGATATTTTCCTAGTTCTTGAAATTCTTATGGTTAAAACACTTTCTCCTTTGGCTTGTCCAGTAATTATTATTTCTTCCAGCAGATGAGCTTCCATGTCTTTGATGAGGAGCCAAGTTCCATTGCACATTCTTGGAGCGACCAGATTTCTTAGCAACATTTCGGGTGACAGTCATGGCAGCTCTGCTGAATAAATAGGAACTCCTCAAAGCTTACCTTATCAGACTACCACTCCAAGCTGGAACAGAGGAATAGTAACCACAGAGCTGTCAGCACACAGGTAGTACTGAATATGTGTGTACCTTTGGTGGACGGCCAGGCTGAGGTCTAATTATAGTCACACTGCTCCAGTGAGCAGTCTCCTTTAAGTAGGTGACAATAAAAACATTTTCCCCTAATTACTAATTATATATCTACATACATACAACAAATTAGCTCAATTAACAGCAGAACTGTTAACACATTAAAATCATTAATTGGGGTTCATGTTTGCTGTTTTACTTTTTATATGGATACAGCACCACCTAGAAGCTGTAGCATTTGCAGGAAACTATTTTTTTGGGAACCACTATGTTAATATAGTTTGCAATTTGTCTGTCTGTATTTATATTCGCTATGTCCTCCCAGATATCTGGACCAATTGTCCTGAAATTTTCAGGGGTTGCTCACAGGCCCACTGGCCCTGTTTGGAGAGAATATGGTTAGGGCTAGGGAGTACATTAAATAAACTTTCCTATTCATGAGTAACCACCTACTTTGTTGTAACAGCAAACTTGTGTTTCCATACATAAACAATTTCTTAAAAATGGAGTTTTGACTAAAATATGTGGATATGCCTCCCCCCCCCATCATTTCAAATACTCATAGACGTGTGTGCCTGTGATAGTTCATGTGTAATCTGATCCAATTCAAAAGGATATTTCTAGAGGAAGTTGTGTTTACAAATCACACAGGTGTGCAGAAGGATACTAATTACTTTAGATGCATCATAAATTCATAATATTTTCTTTAAAAATAGGGCAATGCCTCCCATATCCCCTTGTTTTCTTTTTACAGTATTGTCCTCACATATTCCCACATGAGTCATCCAGAGGGAGACTCCAGTGGATGTATGACTAAAAACAACAGCAGAGCTAAATGGGTGGGTAAGAAGAAGAGAAAGAGTGGAAATAAGGAACCCTGGATGGAAGCACAGATGAGCAGAAAGAAACCCAAGACAAGTAATTTCTCATATTCCAGCAGCCCATATATTTTACCATTTTGGGGTCATTTTTTAGGTTCTGCTTTTTTTTATACTTAAACTGTGTCATTACATACTAACTGCTTGTTTTTCAAGTTTGAGAGCATTTGGACTGGCCATTTTCAAATTACAGAAATTTTTGTCCATATCTGTCCCATACCATGAAGAAGAAACTGATTTTGTAGCTATGGGGTGCTACACCCTCTTGTTCCAAATCATATCTCAAAAACTACTAGGCCTATTCACTTATTAGACATTCAAAATGAAACCCACTACCAGTAGATTTATGGTGTTCTAAATGAGCATAGATTTAAGAAATATTAAACTACTGCACATAGTCAGTACAGTTAGCTATCTAGCTGAGTTTTTCTGAGATGGAAAGACAGAAAAAGCCTGATCTGTCTACAGAAAGAAGAGAGCCAAGGTTTTCTATGGCCACAAGGGTTCTACTAGTCCTGGTTCAGCTGTTCCCTCTGCTGCCTTTACACCAGCTTCTACTTCTACCCTCCATTCTATTCCTACCTTCTCTACTTGTATGGCTGCCACACCTCCTTCTACCTCTTCTGATCCTAGTGATACCCCTGTCCCTGGCCCATCCAGATCCAAGAAGAAGATTGCTCTGGCTAAGTCAACAGCAGCCTTTTGTCAGCCTGGATCTTCATCTACACCTCCTTCATTTCTTCCTGCATCTTCTACTCCTCCACAGGACATGTCTGAGGACTACCATCTCATCAAGATGAAGAACCTCATGAGGGGTATTGGTGCTTTCTCTTGTTGTGGGATTCCCCTCACCATCAGAGAGGACAGGAGGCAAAGGAGGGGATTTGTGTCTAAACTGGATATCTTCTGCAGTGTATGTGAGAATCCTCCTCCATCCAGGACCCCTATGACAGTGAAGATCTTCAGGTTAACACCAGAGCTGTGCTAGCTTCAAGAACTGCTGGGCATGGATGAGCTGGACTGGCAACATTCGCTGGGATGATGGGAATGGTACCTCCCCTCACCAGCAAGCACTACCTGGCATGCTGAGTTTAAAGGAAAGAAGCTTGTCTAGAAGCATCGTCGTCAGATGCAGTTGGAGAGGGTCACCACAAAAGAGGAGTAGCTTGCAGCAGAGGGAGTTCAGTATGAGCCAGGAGGATTTTGATTTTGTTTGTACTGTTTGTGATTTCAATCAGCTCTTTTCAGAGCCACCAAATATACAAAAGACATCACCTGGATGTCATGTGAATAGCCCACCTAATTGATAAGTCTGAATCAAATACCAAGTTACAAAAATTAGCTCACATAGCCTAATATGTCATACCCAAAGTATGGATGATGTCCCAAATACTTTTTTAGTTCATTCAGCTTCAAAATTGAAGCCTTGGTATTGTACTTATGCTTAGTTGAGTTATGCATGCCATTGTGTTAGACTACGGTAGAAAAAGCTGAAAGGCAAGACCAAAAGCAGTGCTAGATCAAAGTGTGAACTTTAACCCTGATTTACTCAAAGTTGTTCCACAGTATGGAGGAAATAAATTGCCATCATAGAACATCCTAAGAACATACTTTTATATATCATTTTGTAGCTTATTGCATGCTCTATGTTATGAGTGGATCACTTTGTGACTCTGATGTGGCATTCTGTAAAAAAAAATTTCTATAAACACATCATGCTATGTTGGTGACTCTCTTAGTGGCTCTTATGTGTAGCAAGCTGCTAAGTCATCCACTCATAACAAGCCACAAGGTATGCAGTGGCATCTCCTTAAATGGCAAGTGTTGTAAAGCTTTAAAATGGTAAAATTTTTATGGTGCTCCAGAGTGGAGGTCATCCCTTGCACTTGTTCATAACTCAAAGTAATACATACCATTAGAAAGCTTATTAGCTAAGGAATCTGTTGATACCAAAAAATTTTCTTAGAAATGAAAGGAACCAACATTATGGTCATTTAAAGATAATTTGTGAATTATGGGCTGCTGCCCCCTTAATTATTTAATGAAGTTCTACTAATGTGTAATATATAGTGCTGCCAACATTGAGTTTAACTGAGCAACTGACAATGGTGGAAGCTATGGACAGAGAAGTTGTGAGTATCAAAAAAATTGTATGCTCTGTTGCTTGGCAAAGTGACCTGTGTGTTCTCTATTGTGTATAATCATGTAGATAAGTATATGTAGGGAACATTAAATTATTTTCATTGTCCATTGGATCAGTTATAGTCTTTGTTGATAACTAGCTGAATTTTAAACTTACATATCACTACATGTATAAAAAAAAGATGGATTAATCTTGTAATACATTGATCAAATTTTCAAAATAATTGTGTGTTCACTAATTTAATTAAGAGCCAGCTGGACTATTGTTACAAGTGCTGCCCAACAGAATTCTGAGAAGTATTGCAGCTATTTCTGGGCCAATATTAACTCTGGCAACTGTCTGCAGCTTACCTCTGCTTTCACCTGCCAATGGGGGGGGGGGGGGGGGGGGGGGGCATAATATAGACGAAGTGCAGAAGAGAAAACTTTATAAATTGGTGCATGTTAGGTAAAGTTTACCTTCTGCATACAGCAGTTGATATCCAAACCCCCCAAAATTCTCACTTTTACCCCATGATGACATCAAAGGTTATTGCAGGAACATCAGAGGTTGTTGTCCAACAAACTTGGCTTTCTACTTTTATCAGCTAATTCACCATGCTTTTTGAGGTCCCTGATGCCTCCTTCAGTGAATAGCATATGCTACTGATTTTTCTTTGATGATGAAGTAATCCATGATGTCTTAGCTTCTCATCCTTTGCTATAGGTCTTGGAATATTTTAGTTTTGATTTATATGATACCTTCACTGCCCTATGTTCCATGACATTAATTTTTTGATGGATATTGTGCAAGTGGCACTGCTGTGGGATGAGCTAGGAGTGAATAGGATGTGGTCAATGTTGCTGGAGAGCATGGACAGAAAGCTGATTGAATAAGTAGAGAATTATATCTTCACAGGCCCACTTTCAATGTGCTGTCACACCAACTAAAAATGAAGGCATTTGCATGTAACTTGTTTCTTCAATTTTAGATTAGAGGGAGTGTGCTACAAAAGAGCAGACAAGTAAGACACAGTGGGCATTTATATTCCAATCCAGCTTCAATGAATGAAATTTTAAAAAAAAACATAATGCATGCAATTGTCAATGGAAGTGCCAGTTATGTTTGTAATAGCTGCAATAGTGTACAAGTTGTTTATTCCTTCACATTTGAAAACCTTAGTGAACATTTTCATGACTATCATCACCACATCAATCTACATCAGAACTAAACCTAGAATAACTATTTGCCCAAAATGCTACCCAGAAATTTAAAAAAATTGATAAATAAATTTCTCTTACCAGCAGGTGAAACAAATGTCAACAAACAAACTTGCTCTTCACAATGCTGGCAACTCAGATAATCTTTCAGTATTAGAAAAACAATATTTCATTATTTCTGGCTTAATTTCAGTGTAAACCATCATAGGAACACACACAAAAAGTAAATGAATCACACATATTTAAATATTGACATGTGATTGCAATTTAAGATGTCACTGAATGTTTATAACTCATGTTCTTTTCTCTTGTGCACAGTTCAGCCATATCAAGAAGAGATGTCTCAAAATTGGGTAGTTCGAAGCAATTAAACACAAAATTGAAATGGACACTAACTAGATCACGATGGAGAACTGACTTGAAGTCAGTTTTGATATTACTCACCAAACAAAATATTTTCTCACAGTGGATGTGTAGAACTGACAGATTTCTGACATGTGAAATTGATCATCTTCTTAGCTAACCTTGCAATATACTTGATGTGTAGTATAGCTGGGTATTATCTGTGTTTGTGGTGCATTTCACATTATTGTTTACATGTAATGTCACATATTCACCATTTCCACCTAAAGATTCACTGAATTGTAGAGTGGTGTCTTCTGTGTTTTGCATTCCAATGTAACTAAGTTAAACATGGGCAATATTATAAAACTTCATGCAATTATGGTTCTAGAAATGGTCACACACACACACACATGCAAGCATGCACACTGCACACACATTCACTCACCCAAACATAAAAACACAAATGCACAACACATGCATGAACGCATGCATGCATGATTACCCTTCAGCCTGCCTTCGTAGTGCTAACAGCTTCCCTGCTTGCTTGTCCTCTTATGAAGACACATCAATACTTCTTGCAAATAATGACCCCAAATTATCTGAGTAGTTGTATTTAAGACAGTGGGCGATTCACTATCAATATTCACACACTTGTTAACTTGTTTGCAATGGTTTGAATTCCCCTCCCTCCCTTAAAGTGGAAAGAGAAAAGGAGGTTTAAAATACCTAATTATTATTTTTGGGCATGTAGTCTGTCTATCAGTCTGTTTGTCATGGTAAAGGGTCAATAATAAACTCCCTTTTTTAAATGGCAAATTCCTCTTATAAAGTTAGAGGTCTTGGAAAAGAAAATACACCTGTGTGTATGTATGTATGTATGTATGTATGTATGTATGTATGTATGTATGTATGTATGTATGTATGTATGTATGTATGTATGTATGTATGTATGTATGTATGTATGTATGTATGTATGTATGTATGTATGTATGTATGTATGTATGTATGTGTGCCACAGCTCTACAGTTAGCAATTCTAGATGGATTTTCGTGCCAAATAATGAGAAAATATCTGAGGATGTTGTCTTTTAAAGGGGTTTTCTGGAAGTGGCACCTGTAAAAAAAGGAAAATGTGGGAAGGGGAAGAAGTAAAGAACCAAGGAAACAAGGTGAAAGAAGAAAGGAAAGAAGGAAAGGAAAGAAAGATGGAAGAAGAAAGAGGTAATAAAAAAGAAGTATAAAGAATGGAAGAAAAAATGGATGGGTGATGAAGAAAAGAAGAAGGAAAAAAGGAAGAAAAGATGGAAGAATACAAGGTGGAAAATAGATGGAAAGGAAGGGGGAGTAAGGAGGGGAAATAGAGGGAAAGGAACAAAAATGAAGTGAAAAATAGGGGAAGAGAAAGTGGTAGTGGAAGAATAAATGATTGAAGGAAGAAAGGATAGATGGAGGAGAAAACAGATAGAACATGCAGACATCAATGCAGTTCTTATCACCTAATTTTTAACTCAAGATGTATAATTGGCTTCAATCATGTAATTTTTGGCTTATCTTATCCATTCAAAAATACTTCACTGAGTTTATTATTGTATTTCTCATCAAATGTGCCAATTAAGTGAAATCATTCCCATTTTTAAACTTAAAATTATGAATGTTTTTTGTAGCAATTCTCTCAAATTGTTAAGCACATGGGATTCTTTTAAATATAGTTTATACAACTGGCAATACTATAAATTTCAAAATATCAGATGTATGATGTATAAAATTGTGTTGAACCTGTTGTATACTTGAAAGACAAATGTATTATGCAACATTAATCTAATTCTAATAGCTAACTTAATTTTATGTTCATGTAGCAAATTAGAAAGAACAAGTATGCAAATATGCAAATAAACTCATAATAAGTATTAAAAAAATAGGGTATACTTTGTTGTTGTTTTTAATATGCATACAAACTTTTGGGATAAATAAAAACTAGCAGCTGTCTGATATATCTTGCTTTCCCTTTCCTTACCTAATCTTGAGAATATATTGAATATGTCACATTATGTGTGTAGCTGGATTGTGTGTTGTGTGGGTGTGTTGTGTGTGTGTGTGTTTCAAACCAAAGATAAGAAAGTTCAGCAAAAAAAAAAAAAAAAAAAAAAAAAAAAAAAATTTTTTTGAACTTTTAATGGTTGTTATATTTGTCTCTCTCCAAGTTCTACTAGTTATAATAAGTTAAGTTAATTTGGCACTGGTTTAACCTTTTCATTTTATTCTACAGATATTTTCACTTGTACTTAACTAATTGGAAGTCTGTTGGTAGTCCAAAATTTGAATAATTCTAGTCTTAAAATTCTCTTTCAAGTGGCTACTTCCATAACAACAGAAATCATTTTAAACTTGCACAGGTATCATTAGTGAGTACTATATAAATTAATTTCATTTAACACTAGCACTTTGTATATAAGTTAATTTCATTTATTACTACATTTGTTTACTTGTATTATCTAAAAACCCTACCAACTTGTCATGTACCGCACCAACTTGTCAAGTAACTCATTGTGGTAACCGTGGAACACATTTGTTGTAAACATTTGTTGCTAAGTCTTGACAAGCTGCTGTCTATAATCTGTGGAGTTGTCCAGATTTTGATAATAATTCACTTTGTTTAGTGTTTCAAACCAAAGATAAGAAAGTTCAAAAAAAAAAAAAAAAAAAAAAAAAAAAAAAAAAAAAATTGAATTTTTGAATGATTGCTATATTTATCTCTCTCCAAATTGTACTAGTTATTATAAGTAAAGTTCAATTTAGAAATTTAACCTTGTCATTTTATTCTACAAATATAAGTTAATTTCATTTAACACTAGGTTTTTATATAAGTTAATTTCATTTACCACTGCATTTGTTTTACCTGTACTATCTACAAGCCCTACCAACTAGTCAAATACCTCATTTGTTATAAACATTTGTGGCTAGTTTTGACAAGCAACTGTCTATAATTGTGTGGAGTAGTCCAGATTTTGATAGCAGTTCACTTTCTTAGGTGTTGCAACCAAAGTTAAGAAAGTTCAACACAAGAGAATGGTAATAAAGAACAGCTTTGTGACAAAAGATCAAAACATAAAGCAGAAATCAAAGAGAAATAGAAATAGTTTAGTAGTAGCTACCTGGAATGTCTGTACTTTAGTAGAGTGTTCAGGTGATGAGGAAGCAACTAATGGGTGTAGCTAAGCAGGGTAACCATAGTGACAAGCCTGGGAAGATTGATAGGAAGATAGATTTGTTAATGGGAGAATTGAGGAAATATGGTGTATCTGTTGCAGGAATCCAAGAGACAAAGTGGTTTGGAAAGGATGTGTGGCCAGTGGGTAGATATACCTTTCTGCACTCTGGTCATCCTCTGCCATGGGATCAGGAAAGAGCTAGTAGGAATGAGGGTGTTGGAATAGCATTGGACGAAAAGGCTACAGTGGCATGGAAAAATGCAGGGGAAGTGTGGGAAGCAGTTAGTTCTAGAATAATATCAGCTAGATTGAAGTGGGTACACACAGGAAAGAAAAAGGGAGGTTGGTCTGGAAAGGCATCAGGCACTTATGTATCAGTAGTGTGTGCTTACGCACCCACAGCTAAGGCACCTCCAAGCATTAAGCTCAAGTTTTATGATGATTTGCAGGATACAATAGATAGGATTCCACATAATAATATCCTTGTTCTGCTGAGTGATTTCAATGCTAGGGTGGGTGTGTTGGACACAGGGAATAATCTATGGCAAGGTGTTATAGGGAAACATGGCTTGAGTGATCGTAATTTTATGGGTGAGGAATTTTTGGAATTATGTACATTAAATCAGTTCTCAATCATGAATACCTGGTTCCAAAAGAAGAAAATCTATCAAGGAACTTGGACACACCCAGCAACAAAGAAATGTCACATGATAGACTTTGTCGTGATGAGGGCTGAACAGAGAGTTGTTTGCAGAGATGTGCAGGTGATGAGGGGAGCAAACTGCTGGACTGACAATAAGCTTGTAAGAGCTAAGCTAAAGGTTACTGTTCCTTGGTCTGCCAAAAGAAAAGAGAAGATTTCTTTGCCTTTTGCCATCCATAAACTGAAAACCCCTGCCAAGAGGGATGAATACCATGAAGTGTTGGAGCAACATTTGCTGGCTAGACCACTCAGAACTGGAGATTCCAAGAGTGCAACTGGGATGATCTGAAGTCTTGTATTGTTCAGCTGCAGAGGAAGTAGTTGGTAGAGGGAAGAGGAAGCAACCAGACTGGTTTGAGGATAGTGAGGAGTTGTTGTCACCTCTGATCAAAGCCAAGGATGATGCTCACCTGAAGATGATACAGTGCAATACTTCAGCCAACCGGAAGGAGTTTAGGAGACATCAGAGAAAGGTAAAGGTTGCAGTGGACAATGCTAAGGAAGAATGGATATGCAGGGTTGCCAAGGAGGGTGAAGCTGCAAAAAAGGATGGTTGCACAAGGTGGAAGAGTATCAGGAAGTTGCAGCTGGCTCATGCTGGAAGAAGACCAACTAGATCCACTGCTGTCATGAAAGAAAATGGAAGTTTGACTCAGGGTCCTGAGGAGATAAGAGCCAGATGGCATCAGCATTTTGTAAAGATACTTAACATACCCTGTGCATTCAATGATGAAGTGATTGACACTCTGCCACTACTCCCACCACACTTGGATTTGGATATGCCACCAACTGAAGAGGAATTGATGCAGGCTCTATCCAAATTGAAGATGAGAAAGGCAGGAGAAAAGTCTGGTGTCCTTCCTGAACTAATCCTCCATGGTGGTGTAGATCTGTGGGATAGAATGCTTGAGGTGATGCAGAAGGTGTGGGAAGAAGGTAAAGTGGTGAGAGACTGGCAGGACGCAGTGGTTGTTCCAATCCCAAAGAAAGGTGACCTGAAGCAGTGGGCCCATTGGCATGGAATAAGTTTGTTGGATGTGGTAGGGAAGGTACTAGGAAGAATTGTACAGGGAAGGTTGCAAGTGATTGCTGAAAAAATTCTGCCAGAGTCACAGAGTGGGTTCAGGAAAGGATGTGGTTGTACAGACATGATTTTTGTTGCTAGACAGCTTGTGGAGAAAGCTAGGGAACATGGCGAATCATTGTATGTGTTGTTTGTAGACTTGAGGAAGGCTTATGATTCAGTGCCCAGGCAAGCCCTATGGAAAGTCCTAGAGAAGAGTGGTGTGCCAGAAAAAATGTTAAATGTTGTGAAGTCTTTCCATGAGGGGATGCATGCTGAGGTTAGAGTGGGTTCGATTGTAACTGATAGGTTTGAGGTCCAGAATGGCTTACAGCAGGGATGTACCCTGGCACCCACATTATTTAATATCTACTTTAGTGCTATGGTGGCTGATTGGCGCAATAGGAGTAGTGGTGTAGGAGTGAGTGTGTTATATAAGCATGGTAGGAAGTTGGTTGGGGACCGCACAGCTAAGTCTAGATTGAGTGAGATGAGAGTAACTGAGTCCCAGTTTGCTGATGATGTGGCATTGTATGCAACCTCTCGGGATAGTTTTGAGTCAGTAGCAGCAAAGTTGTGAAAGTGGCAAGTGAATGGGGGCTGACTGTGAGTACTGAGAAGACAAAAGGGATGGTTGTTGGTGAGGGATTGAATGAGAGTGATGTCAGACCAGTGCAGGTGGAGGGTGGCTCTGTGGATGTAGTCCAGGACTTCACATATTGGGTGCTAACATCTCAAGAGATGGGGAGATCACTAGTGAGGTGACCAGAAGAATTGCTAGAGCAGCTAGAACATTTGGATGTTTGAGGGTGTTAGTATTTAAGAACAAAGACCTCTCATTGGCCACAAAGTGAGCAGTGTATAGGGCAGTTGTTCTAGCTGTATTACTGTATGGAGCTGAAACTTGGATGATGAAGGCTGTGCATACAAGACGTTTGAATTCTTTTCATAACCATTGTATTTGGACAATCCTGGGTGTGACGAGGTACCAACAATGGAATGAAAGATTAACATCTCAAAGCCTATCACATATGTTTGGCTTGCAGCACTCCATCTCTGATATCATTCTGGAGCAGTTTATAAGATGGCTGGGTCATGTGGGTCGCATGGATGAAGAAAGGCTTCCAAATAGATTGTTGATTGGGGAGCTTAACATGAAGAGACCATGCCATGGGGCAAAGAAGAGGTGGAGGGATGTTCTGAAAGTGGATTTGCAGGCAATTGGTGTGTATGATAGATGGTATGAGTTGTGCCAGGATAGGAAGGGGTGGTTTCATCTGTGTTTAGATGGTGAAAAGAAAATTTCAACATCCAGGCGATGGAACACCTGCTCAGCTAACAAGCAATCTGAATTAAGAACACTAAGTTGTGTGTGTGTGTGTGTGTGTGTGTGTGTGTGTGTGCGTGTGCGTGTGTGTGTGCATGTGTGTGCATGTACATGTGTGCATGCATGTGTGTGTGCATGTGTGTTACATTTACACTATTGTTTTCATGTAATGCCACATATTCACTAATCCTCTTAATGATTAACTGTTTTTTAGAGTTATAGCTTCTGTATTTTGCATTCTAATGTAACAAAGTTAACCATGGGCAGCATCATAAAACTTCACGCAATTATTATATAGTGTGCTAGCACTCCCTATTCAAGGTTTACCCAACCTTTACCGTTGACATAATATGAAACAAAATCATTCTTTGCCAAGCTTCTACATAATAACAATCTAAAATTTTCAGATCTTTGTAATTTGTATCATAGTAATATGCATAAACTATATAGGAATCCAATATGCCTGCCAAACTGTATGAACTAGAGACTTGAAACTTGGTATGCATGTACGATTTGACCCTGGGAGTAACCTAGTCAATTTTTTAATTCCAGGAATGGAATCCTGGGGCTACAGGACCTTAAATAAAGGAGAATGTTTACGTGCTTAAGTAAACTTTCTTCATGCATGTGTAATCACAAAGTTGTCTTACAAGTCACACATGTAATCTGATCCCATATGAATTTATTGTAACCCATGGGAGTTGAAGAGGGCACCAAATAGTAATTGAGACTGTTTCATCCAGGTACATCTACAGCTCTATTTAGTTAAGTGCACAGGTCACTTCATTTATGCTAACTTTGTTCATTATGACTACACAATTCAATTGCACATTTAAAATTCCAAGTGAGTTCCAAAATCATCAGTTACCACCAGTCAGAAAGATAAAGCTAGTTAGTTAAAATTTGTGCTAGAATTAAGTTCAAGAGGAATGTCCACAGTTCTGGTTAGGTAAGTGAACGGCTAACTTTGTTCATTTCAATCCAAAGGACACACTCAGATCTGATCGTTCAGCATTAAACCATGTCTCCAAAACATTCTGAATTTTTTTATAAAAATCAACCACAATGATGGGCTCTTCACTGATTGTTGACAACTGGAAATCTAGTCATGAACCTCATTTATTACCGTATCTAAATTTTTATGTTTGTTAAATTTCACAAAAGCTATTTATTTCACTGATTTACTGGAAGCTGGTTTGGGCATTTATCCTTTGTTTGGAGCTAGTAGGGCCTATTTACAGAGGTACCAGATATAGAAGTAGCTCTTGTAGGAATCGATCAGTGCCATAAAGTTAGCTGGCTGAGAGAGGAATAAACTTCACATGTAGCTGTCAAGTTCTTCAAATCCAAAAGAATTTCTGTAGGGGGAATTGCAAAACCTCATCCCTATTGCCTCTATTATAAGTTATGTACATATTCAATGACAATTTTTACCCATGAACTCCTAGTCATGGTTGAGTTTATTATTATTATTATTATTATTATTATTATTATTATTATTATTATTATTATTATTATTATTATTATTATTATTATTATTATTATTATTATTATTATTATTATTATTATTATTATTATTATTATTATTATTTTTTTTTTTTTTTTTTTTTTTTTACCTGCGGTAAGTCATTAAATCAAAACATTAAATTTTAAGTGAGCGGGTTTTTGGCTGAAAATTCCAGTCTTGTTATTTTTAATTTGCTCTCCAAAAGAAAGATAAAATGGATTGCTATAAAAATAAATGAGGCCATTATATGAGATTTTGATGGGAAATAATATAATAATCCTAGCAATGTAATTTCTAAGGGATGAATTAGATGAGCTAAGCTTAAAAATGAAGTTATTGAAGACAATTAAATATATTTTGTTATAGTTAATGTGATAATAGTGTATTTGATGAATATATGTGATCATTTCATCAAGTGTATTCACTTTGATGTACAAAATAGTCCAGCAGCCAAAAATGCAATTTTTGGCTTGGACCTAATTTTGGAGTACAAACAATGTTGTTGTTTTTTGGGGGGTGCAAAATCTGTATTGTTAAAGCTTACGTTTTTGGAATCTGCAGGGTGACGTCCTGTCACCATTGAGCATTTAATATTTTATGATTTGAAGGTGTGTACTATTTAAAGATAATTTTATGTTGACTAAATTGGAACAATATGTTCAAAGTATGTCATATTGCATATCAAAATGACCAGAAAATTCCATAAAACAAGAATATGATTCTAGTTTTTTTTTGTTTTAATAGAAGTAAAAATGAAAGGATAAACAAAAATGAAGGACAATATTAGCATATTGAATATATGCTAATATATTTAATTTTGATTAAAGTTTCCATGAAATTATTTTCTTTTCGTAATTTGTTATTATTGTTAACAATGTCAAACAGTTCAACACATGATGAGTCAGTATTACACTTTAAAATCGCACACACGATCATATTTACCCAAATCCATTCATATGAAGATATAAAACAATAAGCCTATACATAGTAGGTGAAGTAGGGAAATACCATGATTATGTTCTGTAAATAGAGGTGAGTTTGAACATGTTCTGTTTCATTGTGTTGGTATCATTTATATCCATTTCATGGAAGAAGATTTTCCTAAATGTAAGTTTACTGCAAGGTTGTTCTACATTTTCTGATTTACTGTGGACAAGTGAGAATCAGATCAGTCATCCAATACAGTAAGTATATTGTACTGTCTTAGCTAGTACTGCACTAGTTCTTTCCCCAACCAGCACTGCACGCACACACCCAGTGTATACTCAATAATCAATACTTGATAATCATCAATCAACAAAAGCAATACAATACTGGACCTGGTGATATGAAATAAAACCATGGCATTTTAAAGTGTACACTCAGTAATTATGACATGACAGGAAATGATATAGAACCACAAGTATGTCAACAATAACAATAACTAATTCTATACTACAATGAATAAGGTAAATACATCACACCCTTCCCTCTTAAACTTGAAAGGTCATATCAATGAAATGTTGGGTGGTACCTATCTGGAGGTACTATGTTTCTACTTGAATGACGTAGCTGTATTGTAGGTGGTTCAATTTCTTGACTCGACATCTGTGCTTGTGATGGTACTTCTTGGTCTGTACTTGGAAGTTGATTTTCCGTTCCAGAGAGTTCAGAGGGCTCAATTATCAGCTTTAGTTCAAGTCCTATTCCAGAAGATTGCACTTCAGGCTCAGTTGAACTCGAGTCTGAACTTCTTGCAATTACATTGTCAATGTGACAACGTACTTCTCTCCCATCCATCAACTTTACCGCATAAGATACTGGTCCAGTCACCTTGGCTACGGTACCTGGTATCCACTTATGCTTTGATGGGGTGAAGTCCTCCACATAAACAAGGTCTCCTACAACAAAAGATCTTGGCACCTTTTTGTTGTCATGGCCTTCTTTCTTTTTTGACTGTTTTCCTCTATGCGATGTGATGTGAAATATTTGAAAATAAGTTATCCAAACGACATTTCAAGCATCTACCCATAAGCAACTTTGAAGGTGAAACTCCTGTGGTCAAGTGAGGTGTAATACGGTACTTGAATAAGAACTTTGCTAATTTTTCCTCAATGGTAAATCCTTCAACTTGACATAAGCCTTGCTTAACTGTTTGAACTGCTCTCTCCGCCAACCTGTTTGAAGAAGGGTGATACGGTGCAGAGGTAACATGCTTAATTCCATTCTTTTCCATGAAGACTTTGAATTCTTCACTAGTAAAACATGGACCATTATCTGTTACTATCTTGTTAGGAAGACCATGATTAGCAAAAAGCGTCCTTAATTTCTCAATTGTCTTGGCAGTTGTGATAGAAGACATAGCTTGAACATCTAACCACTTTGAGTGTGCATCTACTGTGATTAGATACATGTGACCCAAGAATGGACCTGCAAAATCAAGATGCAGTCGACTCCAGGGTGTCTCTGGCCACTCCCATGGATGTAGCGGTGCTGAAGCAGGTGAGTGTTGATGCACTTGACAAACACTACAGCTTTTAGCCATCTCAACAATATCTGCGTCCATCTTTGGCCACCACACATAGGTCCTGGCTAAGGATTTCATCTTGGATGAACCTGTGTGTGACTCATGGAGCTCTTCCAATACCAATCTCCTCCCCTTTTGTGGAACTATCACTCGTGCTCCCCAAAGTAAACAGCCATCCAGGGTGCGAAGTTCCTTCTCTCTCCCTCGATATGGTTCAAGGTTTTGACTTCTGTCCTGGGCTGCCCAACCATGCATGACATATGCTAAAATTCTGCTTAACACTGGATCTTTAGCTGTCCATTGCTTGATGTCTGCTGCACTAATACTAGTGGTTTCCAGATGATACAACAGATTCAAGAGGTCTCCAGGTAGTTTAGCAAGGGAAGTAGTCACTGGACTAGGTAACCTACTCAAAGCATCAGCATTACTCAAATTCTTCTCAGCTTCATAGCGTATTATATACCTGTAAGCGCTCAGAGTAAGTGACATCGTTGATTCGTGAAGATGCAAGTGATGGAATCTGTTTAGATTCCTTGAGCAAGTAAGAAAGGGGTTGATGGTCAGACTCAATAATATATTGTCTACCATAAAGATAAGTGTGGAATTTGGTAACACCAAATACTATTGCCAACCCTTCCTTTCCCAGCTGCGAATAATTTTTTTCAGCAGAACTCAGAGTTCTAGAGGCATATGCAACTGGTCTTTCAGACCCATCTTCCATTACATGTGAAAGAACGGCACCCAAACCATATTGAGATGCATCACATGCAATTGTAGCGAGCTAGCTACCAAATAATGCAATAGAGTTGAACAACACTTTCTTTTGTTAAATCTTTAACAAAGACAAAAACTGGAAAGGATCAACAGACATACCAATAACTACATAATAATGTTAATTATGTTCTGTAGGGTGCGCGCCACAAGGCCCCCCCCCCCCCCCCCCCCCCCCAGTGAGGGACACTGTGACGGCCAAGGCCTACAGGCAGCGGACTGGTGTCTTGATCGGTCTGCCCGAGTGAGAGTGCACTGTAGGATGTGGCGTGGATGTTCTTGGTGGAGACAGAGCTGCTCGGGTTGGATGTGAAGAAGTGACAGGCTGAGGAGGGGAGGGGATGGAGCTTGTCAGCCAACCTCGGCATGAAGCGGCGGTAGTAATTGATCATGCCTAGGAAGCGCTGAAGACCGACTTTGTTGGTGGGCACTGAAAATCACTCACTGCTGTGACCCTGGACTCAAGGGGCATAATACCTGAGGTGGTGATGCGGTGCCCAAGATAGATGAGCTCGCTGACACCAAAAACACTCTTCTTACGGTTAATGACCATGCCATTGTCGGAGAGTAGGCGAAAGATGTCACGGAGGTAAGCTTCATGCTCCTCATTGGTGCAGCTGGCAATTAGGATATCATCCAGGTAGACGAAGATGAAGTTGAGGTCATGGAGGATACCATCCATCAACCTCTGGAATGCCTGAGCTGCATTCCTCAGACCAAAGGGCATGCAGAGGAACTCCCACAGCCCAAAGGGAGTGATGACTGCCGTCTTGGGAATGTCTACTGATGTGACAGGGATCTGGTGATAACCGCATACCAGATCCACCTTGGAGAAGATCCTCTTGCCTGCTAGGCTGCCATTGAAGTCTTGTATGTGGGGCAAGGGGTACCTATCGTCAACAGTTGCATTGTTAAGGCGTCGAAAGTCGCCACATGGTCTCCAGCCACCACCTGGCTTCGGGACGATGTGAAGCGGTGAGGCCCAGGGAGAGTTGGAGCGTCTGATGATGCCCATCCTTTCCATCTCGGCAAATTTTGCTTTGAGGCAACGAGAATGAGCATGAAGAGGAGGACCCTCAGTTGTGATGTAATGCTCCACCCCATGCTTATTAGAGTCTGTAGACTTGAAGCGTGGCACAAGAAGCTCAGGAAACTCGTCTATTATGGCATCGAAGGAGTGAAAGCGACTGATGTGGAGACCGCAGATGGTGGAGCAGATGCTTGCAACACTAGTCGCAACCACATGGAGGTCGTCAAGACTGATGAGATGCTTGTTGGACATGTCAATGGCCAACCGATTGGAAACAAAGAAATCAGCACCGAGGATGGAGTCTGACATCTGCCACGTGAAACTCCTCTGTGAAGGTGTGTCCCTTGCCGAGTACCAGGGATGCTTCGCATTTGCCCCATGTTTTGATGAGTGTGCCGTTGGCAGCGACTAGAGGCGCTGAGGAGGCACGGTGCCTCTTATCAGCGGCTGAGGCAGGGAAAACAGATTCCTGTGCACCACAATCAACAAGGAAAGAACAGCCTGAGTGGCGGCCCCAAACTGTCATTGTTTTTTCCTCCCCTGGGCCGACCGCGGAGATTTTTAGCGGCCGGCCTGCCCGTTTCCCGAGGCCATAGAAGAGGAGATGGAAGTGGAGGATGGGATGAGATATGCCAACTTGCACCCTCCCTTGTTGCACTTCCTGGCCTCTTTGCCAAACTTCGTGTGATAAAAGCACAGGTCTTTGGGCATTGCAACGGTGGTTGAGGACATCGGGTTGTGCACCCCAGAGATGCCTGTAGCACTGAATGCCCTGGTGCTCACCTCCATGATGGCATCAGCCTCCTTGGCTAAATCATTGAGGTCAGTTGTGGACGACCCAGTGAGGATGCGACGTGCTTCCATAGGCAGCTGGGCAAGGAAGAGGGTGCGAAGGAGGGTCTTGGGATCAGCATTGAGGGACTCCATGTGGCGGAGAAGGCTGGAAGGCTTTCTATCACCGAGACCTGACAAGGACAGAAGCTCCATGTCCTTAGAAGCTTGAGTTTTACCGAAGGCATTGATGAGAGCAGCCTTCAGTGCATCATATTTGCCATCAGCAGGTGGGGACAGGATGATAGCCTCAACTTCTCCTGCTGTGATGTGGTCTAGGGCTGCAACAACATGATTGAACTCAGTCAAGTCTACTGTGATGGCTGGGGTGCGGGTTGCAAACTGCGCTTCCACCTGGCGGAACCACACCTCTGGTCTGGTGATCCAAAAGGGAAGCAACTTGATAGAGACAGAGGATAAGGTGGCAGGTGGAGTTGCTGCAGCAGGGGCAGCAGGGAGAAGTGCTTGAAGGGCCTGAGCGATAGCCTGGACATCCACATTGTCCAAGGGCATTTGGCTGACTAGAAATAGGAGGACAAGAGAAAGAAGAGAATGTCTGTAGTAAGTCTCTAGGATGAGTAGCAGTTTTACCACCACCACTGTGGAGCTCCAACGGGACTGAAGGACAGCGTTTGCGTGTTCCTTTAACTATTTAAACTCGGGGTCACCAATTGTAGCGAGCTAGCTACCAAATAATGCAATAGAGTTGAACAACACTTCATTTTGTTAAATCTTTAACAAAGACAAAAACTGGAAAGGATCGACAGACATACCAATAACTACATAATAATGTTAATTATGTTCTGTAGGGTGCGTGCCACACAACAAGGGGCTTTGAACTGTCATAATGCACCAACAATGAGTTAGCTTGCAAAGCACCTTTAGCCACTACAAAAGCATGATCTTGCTCACTAGTCCAACCCCACTTTGACTTTTTACATAAAAGTTTATACAAAGGAGAGAGCTGTGTAGATAGTTTAGGCATAAATTTCCCATAATAATTTATGATACCCAAGAAAGCTCTTAATTCTGTGACATTAGTTGGTTTTGAAGCATCTTTAATAGCTTGTATTTTCTCTTCAGTCTGGATGCAAACCATCCTTGTCAATGACATGCCCAAGGTATTCTCTTCGTGATACCATGAAAGAACATTTAGCCTTATTTAATCTAGCTCCTGCTAGATCTAGCTTGCTCAAAACACAACTTAGATTCTTCATATGCTCTTCAGCTGTACCCCCTGTCACTAAGATGTCATCTAAATATATAGTTTCCTTTTGTCAGTAACTGACAAGACAACCTGAGAGAGAAAGTTGAAACAGAGCTAGGGAGTCTGGAATGCACAGGCATAATATCACCTGTCCAGTTCTGTGATTGGGCTGCACCTATAGTGCCAGTAATGAAAAGCAACGGTACTATAAGAATCTGTGGGGATTTTAAGGTTACCATTAACCCTATTTCTCAAGTTGACACTTATCCTTTACCTAGGGTGGAAGAGTTATTTTCTGCTTTGAGTGGGGGAAAGTATTTTTCCAAGCTAGACATGTTGCAATATGTCCAACTTTTTTGCACATATGACACTCAGCATTTTTAAATTTACAATCTGGTGCCAAATGTTCTCCCCCACACCTATAACACACAATTTTCTTTGGAATGAAAATCTTTTTCTTCTCTTTTTTGGGTTTAGGATGGGTGTGGAACCGATACACATCTCTTGCTGGAAAAGGCTTTCCATTGGCTATCTTCATTCTTTAGTGTCCTTTTCTGCTGATTCAATAACCAAAGCTAGCTCAAGCGCTTTTTCATAGGTAAGTCCTTTTTCTGCCAACAAGTGTTGCTGTATACCATCATGATTAATTCAACAAAAAAAAAGATGGTCACGTAGCATCTCCTTTAAAGTGTCCTTGTACTGACAGTGCTCTGCCAAGGAATGTAGTGCAGCTATGTATTTTGATACAAACTCTCCAGCAGCTCTTATACGGCTGTTAAATTTGAAACTTGAAACGCTGCATTATAGCAGATGGTACTGGATCAAAGTGGTCCTTCAAAACCTGTACAATCTCAGAGAAACTGGTAGTTTCAATTTCCACACTTCTCACTAGTGTCCTCACCAGCTTGTGTTCACTTACAACACAAGCTCACTTCAAGACAATGGTGGTACCAATCCCAGAATACATGGTGTGCTGAATTCACATATATTTCTATCAACTGAATGAAACTACAAAATTTCATGATAAACACAATTGTCAATTAAAAGTGCCAGAAATATCTTTGCAATGTAATCAAGTGTCCCTATTTTAAGTTGTCCTCTTTGTTCTCTTGTGAAGCTGTATGAGCAGATAGCTAGTTAATATACAGACAATCTAAAAATTAGCAGCAGAAAACTCAGATAGTGCAATTAATGTGAAAACTTTGTTGAAATATAGTTTGGAGGCAGTAATTTTTCGAACATAAAATTAGTTACTTAATAGTTGAGTATTCAAGACTTGTTTTAGGACTTAATAGATCAAAGAAATGCTGTAAATGGAATGGAGATATAATATATTATTTGCTATCATGTTTGATCAAATATAATGAGGTCATGTTGTAAATCTTATTGAGGCTGTTATTTAGGGATGTAGATTTAGGCCAAGAATTGATAATTGATTATTCATGCCTTCTTCAAGACTTAATGGTTAACAATATTTTCTAGTTTCTGTACTTCATTTGAGTAACTCTTAACACCTTTTTCCTCTCCAATATGTAATTATGTTGTCCCCTCTAATCATTATTTCCTATTCTTAAAAAAATAATAATTTTTTTTAAAGTCCTTATAGCTAACTCAATCTTTTCCAAAATAATTTATAGAATTAAATGTCACAATTTTTTTGTTTTTGCACTTTTTTTTAATTTTTTTTTATTTTTTATTTTTTTAGATGCAAACCTAATTTTTTCCATAGTTTATCAGGTTTAAAATACCTAATTATTATTTTTAGGCATGTATTTATGTCATCTGTCTGTCCATCCTGCTGTGTGATCATGGTAAAGGGTCAACAATAAACACCCTTTCATTTTAAATGGCGAATTTTTCTTACAAATTTAGAGATCTTGGAAAAGGAAAATCGTCTGTTTGTGTATGGGTGTGTGCCCACAGCCTTACAAGTCGCAATTCTAGATGGATTTTGGCACCAAACAAGGAGAAATTTTGTGAAGATACTGTCTTTTAATGTAATTTTCCGAAAGTGGCACCCTTGATGGGGAAAAAAAAAAGGAATTCAATTCTATAAACAAAAAAAAAATTTAACAAATCCATGGCCCAATGGTTAAGGCACAGGTCTCCCAAGCTGAAGGTCAGTGGTTCATTCCTACTGAGATTGTATTTTTTCCTACTCCTTTTTTTTAATTTCTATTTTATTTTTCTTCTATCTTATTTCCTACTCCCTTATTTCTATATCTTTTTTTCGCTTATACCAATTTTTTCCATTACATTTTTTTTTATTTAAGAAAACATATTTTTCTCTCTTGGGAATATTTGTTGTGTTTTCAATGCTGTTCAAATGCATTAAGGTAACTTAGGAACAGTGATCTGTAAATACCAAAAACTATCTATCTTCGTTAAAAAAAAAGAAGTAAAGGGTCGAAATACCATATTTGGGCTTATTTTTCTTTGTATTTTTGAAACACTAATGCATTATGCAACATAAACCTTATTGTAATACTCACCTTAATTATATATTTATAGAGCAATTGGAAAGGAAACAAGTCATCAAATATGTAAATCAACTCATAATATATAGGAAATTATATAGGGGTTAATTTTTGAACTGTAAGAGAAAACTTTCTGGATTTATAGAAATTGACAACTCTGAAATGTGAAATATATTCTCCTCTTAGCTAAACTTGCAATATGTTTGATGTGTATAGCTGGGTATTATATGTGTTTGTGTGGTCCATTTACAATTTTTTGTTTACATGTTAGTCCACATTTTCACCATTTCCTCCTAAAGATTCACTGAATTGTAGAGTGGTGTCTTCTGTATTTTAAATTCCAATATAACTAAGTTAACCATGGTCAATATTATATAGCTTCAATCTATTATGACTCTAGGAATGGTCACACATACATGCAAGCATGCACACACACTCACCTATCTACACACACACACACACACACACACACACACACACACACACACACACACACACACACACACACACACACACACACACACACACACACACACACACACACACACACACACACACACACATATGCATGCTTACCCTCTTGCCTGCTTTAATAGTGCTAACTACTTCACTGCTAGCTTATCCTCTAATGAAGACACAACCTTACTCACGGATAATGATACCAAATTATCTAAGCAGTTGTATTTAGACAGTGGGTAATTCAATATCACATTCATGTCTTCCAAGGGACCTTGCCAGCACACACACACACACTTATTAACATATTTATAATGGTTTATATCTCCCCCCTAAGAGTGGAAAAGAGAGAGAGAAAAAAAAAGGAAGAAAATAAGGGGGTAAGAAGTGAGAAAAATGGGGATTGGGAAGAAGAAAAAAATTCAGAAAATAAGGCAAGGGAAGCAGATAGGAAGGAAAGGAAAAGGTGTGTGAAGAAGGAAAGAGGGAAGAAAAAATAAGGTAAAAAGAAAGAAAGAAAAAATAGAGGGGGAAAAAAAAAAAAGAAGGGAAAGATGAAAAGATGGTGGTAAACTGAAGGGGGAAATAGGGAGAAAGAAGGTGAAAAAGGAAGGAAAAAATACAGGGAAAGGTGGAAAAAGAAAGAGAAAAGTAGGAGTAAGAAGGAAGGAAAAGGGGTGGAAGAAGAATAAAGGATTGAAGGAAGAAACAATAGAAGCAACACAAAAAAAGATGAGGATTGCTAAGATGATCATGCAGACATCAATGCAGTTATTATAACCTAATTTTTTACTCAAGATATTTAATTGGCATCAATCATGTAATTCTTGGTTCATCGTGTTGATTAGAAAATACTTCACTAGGTGTGTTATTCTATTTCTCATCAAATTGTTGATTGACTGAGACTATTCCCATTTTTAAACTTGAAATTATGAATGTTTGGTTTCTATTGTAGTAATTCTCTCAAAGTTTTATGCAAATGGGATTCCTATAGCTATAGTTTATACAACTGACAATACCACAAATTTCTAAAAGTCAGTTGGATGATGTATAAAATAGTGTTGAAACTGGTGTATTCTTGAAAGAACAGTATACTATGCAACATAAAGGCCTGTCCACACTGCAACTAAAACCGGTTTCACTTGGCTAGGGCTAGTGTGCAGTGTAGACAGGCCTTTATCCGTGTCTGGAATGGATCCGCGCGTCCACACCCTGTTTCGTCACAACATGTTCCACCCAGTTCCACATGAAACCATCAGAAGGGTAGGTTTCAAGTGGCTCAGATTTATTTTAAATTCCAGTTCATGTGTTCTATTAGGAGTTTAGCTACTAACAGCTCTCTTCCTCCTTTCTCCTCACTTTGTGTGATGACATTGCAAGGGAAAAAGACATAACAAAATAGCACACGAGAAAATAAAATATCCTGTTCAACACTAGGTAGAGGCAAACCAATTAATCAGCCCAGCCAATTCTTCATCCCACGATGGTAATGTGTATCAGGTTCAGCATTATGCCAGTGTGGAAACAAGAAAATGTTTGGAACTTGATGTTACTGGAGAGAGGTACAAATCTGTTTGTAGGGTGGACAGGCCTTTAATCTAAATCTAGTAGCTAACATAATTTTATGCTCATAAAGCAAATTGGAACAGGCAAAAGAAGTTATCAAATATGTAAATTAACTCATAATTGGTAAGAAATAGGTGGTAGTTTTTATTAATATGCCGACAAAGCTTTTTGTATTTATAGAAAATGGCAGCTGTCTGACATATATTGTTTTTTCTTCACTTAGTTATATATCCTTGCAATAAACTCAATGTGTCACATTATGTGTGTAGCTGGATGGTAAACATGTGTGTGGCATATTTACACTTCATTGTTTTCATGTAATGCCACATATTCACTATTCCTCTTAATGATTTACTGTTTTGTAATGTTATAGCTTTGTATTTTGCATTCTAATGTAACTAAGTTAACCATGGGCAGTATTATTCACACAATTATGACTGTAGGAATGGCCACACACACATGCAAGCATGCAGGCAGCATGCACACACCCAGTCACCCACCCATTCACATAAACACATTAAAAACACCACATGCATGCATGCACTCTTGCCTGCACTAATAATGCCAGCTGCTTCAAGTACATATGTAGAATGTATGAACAAAAATGTATTACTGCATCAATTTTTTAAATAGAAGTCACTACAGAGCCAATAAAATTTATGCCAGATAAAATAAGCACCAGGTGCAGTATTGATCTATTTATGAACAGCTTAAATTTAATGCATCCTTCCACATTCCCTCCCTCTATTTGTCTATTCATATCTTTCACTCCCCCTATCTAAATTAGACTGGCAAAAAAATATACACATACATATATAAGGATTTTACAGATTGTTAAATTAATTGAATATATCAAAGGTTGTGTGGGTATTTTTGTGAACAATATTATTGTTAATAGTTACTTGTATGTATGATTAATTCAGGTGAAAAGAATTTTGAACTCTTGTGGTATATGTGGAAATACTGTTATATTTTCTTGGGTCTAAATGTCAGTATAAATACTTTTGCTTATGATATATATTTACTTCTTTCTTGGGTGCTCTGGGTTGCTCCAAATGTCACTATCACATGTTATATGTAATTTACTTCCACTGTGGTCCTAATTTTCCTTCCTCTCACATAAAGCTGATGTACTCTTAATAAATCCTAGAATTTTTTCCTTTCATCAAGTGATAATGTGTAATCAACACAGAAGCTATAATACTGCCCATGTTATAGCAGCAGATACCATTGTAAGATACATCTTTAGGAGGAAATGATGAATACGTGGCATGGCATGAAAACAATCAAGTGGAAATGCCAACACACACAACTCTTAGCTACTCATTTATGATTTTACAGGGTTAGCTGAGAGATGATTAAGTTTCACATGTGAAATAGCTGTGAAGTTCTTCATATCAAAAAAAATATTCTGTGCTGATTGCAAAAACACATCCCCTATTACCTCACTATTACAAATTGATTCACATACTAAATAACAAAAAAAAAATTTTTATTTCTAACTTGCTATCCAAACTTAAAATATAATAAGCCGTTAGAATTAGGTTAATGTTTGCATAGTATCTTTTTCTTTAACAATATACTGGTTTGATACTGTTTAATACAGCATTTAACTGACTTTATATATTTGTATCCTTGTCATTTGCATAAACTATATAGGAATCCAATTTGCACAAAAATGTAAAAAAAAAGTATTTCTATAAAAAAATCCAAATTTTTATAATTTCAAGTAAAAAAATGAAAGTGACTGATGGGAAATCTGACAGTTGTATCCAAAGTGTTGTTTTTGTTTTTTTTTGTTGTTTTTTTTTTGTTTGTTTTTTTTTTGCTGTATCTAATAGCCTGCTAAACCATTGGAACTAGAGACCTGAAACTTTGCATGCACATACAACTAGACCCAGGAAGTAATCATGTCAATTTTAGAACCCGGGTAGGGGGGGGGGGGGGGGTAGAAACCATTGGAACTAGAGACCTGAAACTTTGCATGCACATACAACTAGACCCAAGAAGTAATCATGTCAATTTTAGAACCCGGGTAGGTGGGGGGGGGGGGGGGGGTAGAATCCTGGGTCTGCAGGATGAAAAAAAACTGAATGTTTCCATGCTGATTTAAAATTTCTACATGAATCAGTAACCACAAAGTTGTCTTACAAGCCACATATATAATCTGATCACACATAAAATTACTGCAGTCAAAGTTAGTTGAAAAGGACACCAAATACTAACTAAAACAATTTCATCCAGGTATATCCACAGGTCACTTGGTTTATGCCAACTTTGCTCATTATTACTACAAGCAGAAAATTTGCCCTATCAAGCATGTTTAGTTTGCTTATGTAACATATACGATTTATTGACACTAATCTCATTAATCAAACAAACCTGATACAATTAATAAACATGCCAAATTGCATTGAACTTGGTCATTAGTAAGAGTGTTTTATATCACCAAACCACGCATATTTTCAAAACTACACCCATAGCAACCTGATCTGAATGAAACTTTTGCAAGGATGAGTAGTGAGGTGCTCTAATCAATCCTTGAAAGTTTTGTGAAGATCCCTCCAGAGATTTAGAAGGAGTTAAAGTCCTCACTTACACACAGACAGACACAGAGACAAACAAATTGTGAATAATAGTAGTTGGATGCAATTTAATTACACAAAATAATAGTTCAAGTGAGTTCCAAAATCATCAGTCACCATCAGTCAGAAAGAGAAAGCCAGTGAGTTAAAATCTGTGCTACAATTAGATCCAAGAGGTACATCCATAGTTTTGGTTGAGTAAGGGAATAGCTAACTTTTTTATTTCATTTCAATGGACACACTCTGATCTGATATTTTTGGTTTGTATTATATAAATTAATTGTTTGTTTCCTGTAACCTAACTGACCCACTTCCACTCCTTCCGTTATTACACCATGCCTCCAAAACATTCTGACCTTTCTAAAAAAAAAAAAACCACAATGATTAGCTCTCCACTGATCATGGCCATCAACCTTTCGGCTTTACATAATGCTTCTAAAACATTCTGACCTTTTGAAGGAAACTCAAAGAAAAGAAAAAAAAGACCAAACAAAAATACCTAAAACCCCCTGTGAATAGGTGCAGCTTTAGGTAGGACAGGAGCTCAAAACCTTCAGACTCAGACTGAGAGTATTAACACACTTGGGCTATCCCCATTCTTAGTCTTCACCTTCCATAAATGTTGTGTCCATTAAAGCTACAGCCCCCTCTCAATTTTGACATTGACAAAGACACATATCCAGTGTCTGTTATGTATTTAATTAATCATGTAATTAATAAATTTATGATGGAAACCTTTGTAAATACAATAGTAGTTGGAGGCTGGTGTATAGAGCAACTAAATTACATCATATCCGCAGTGTCGCTTTAACTTCCGCATGGCAAAGGAGACCAATTGTTTGTTATTGCTGGCTTCTTTCCCTGTAAACTGAGCTTAAGAAATCACCAAAAAGTGGGTATTTATTATTTTTATAATATTACAAGGGAGTGTTATGAAAGTGGGCTTTGGCTCATTACTATATAGAGAGGGGGAAAGTACAATCCTTGGCCAAATATTTATATTTGCAGTGACCACTACTTTGAAGGTAATATCAGTTTTAATTTTCATTGTTCCAGCTTGAATTAAAGAAAAAAACTTACTTGAGACATAGTCATTGAAATGTACATATTAGTGACTTATTCATTCATTCATTCATTCAATAATGCTTCACAAGGCATAAAAATACATGTGTATGATAGTGAAAGTGAATTATACATAAGAACCTGATCATGATCTACTGACAAGGAGCCAGTAGCCCTAGCCCTAGCCCTAGCCAGTAGGGCTAGTAGCCAACTTGTAGGTTTTAAGATAATGATCCTGAGTCTTCAACTTATGCTCCTTCAACTATTTGGAGAAAGGAGAGGTACAATTAATAACAACCAGTCTCAACAACTAACAACAACCAGCCACAGCAAACAAAAACCAGCCGCATCAAACAACAACCAGCCACAGCAACTCACAACAACCAGACACAGCAAACAACAACCAGCCACAGCAACCAGCAACAACAAATAAAATGCAAGCATTGGTATTAACTAAGAGAATTTTGCATGATTAAAGACTACAATAGCACAGCTTACTTATCAATTAAGAAGTTCAGAAGTTCCACAGAAGCCTTAAGAGCCTTGAAAGCCTGGGTTGCCTTACAAGTGCAAGTTTGCAAACCTTGGAAAAACTACAGCCTCCACGCTGTATAACTGCAATGGGTTATTGTGGGTGTGTTGTTATTGTTTTGCACAAGCATACCTTAATAGGCTGAAGCATGCACTACTTCACTTCAGTAATTAACGCTGACTTCTGGGGCTCAAGTCAGCATGAACAGACATTAGTTGCATACAATCTTGTAATATTTGTTAATATCTTGTCTGGGGCACTTTCTGCCCAAAAATCTAGCGATTCATGCAGCCGTGACTATCTGCTACTCCAGCTCCCCACGTGGTGCTCTAGTTTTATCATACCTGCAAGTGCTACGGGAGAATCCTTTCTGCTGCACAGGTAGTTAGGTTAAAGTTTCCCGTTGGTCAACTCACTACAAAGAAGCGCCACCCACGTAAAGGTCAAACTTTTTAACGGGGCAACTGGATACAAAACGGAACTCAAATTATCTCATTTATATTATTATTTCTGTAAGGAGCAAAGAGTAAGCAATGGTACAATGAACAAAATAGCATTGTATAAGTTGAAAAAATGACTTTGAATCAAACAGATGATCCCCCAGACTTCAGGTGAATTAGCAATAGTAACTAAAGTTTGTTATAGCTAGCTAACCAGGTTGACTGGAATGTTATTTAATATTTCTATTTCACATTTATACAGCTATTTTTACCTTTATCTCTACCTAATAAGCTGTGCAAGTTTGTAATTGAGGAGGAGGCAAAGAATTACAGGGGCCTCACTGCCTGTAAGTATTTATAACCAAGGATGCATTTCTTCAAACTGCTTGGAAACATATAAGATAAAAAATTTTTTTTTAAAAACATTTTAAAAATTATTAGTGGGAGTATGAAGTACTCTATACATGTATATTATTTATTACAGTTATACTTGAACATCAAAATTAAATAGTTGGCTTCCTCTATCTTTCAAAAAGCTTGACAGTGAATTCCTTATGTCACAGTGGAGGTTTAAGGGAGGAGGAAAAAGAAAGAAACTAGCCAAGGGCACTAAATGAAGAAGATATTCCATTGGAATTTAGCAAGATTCTAATCAGTGATTCACAGTGAAAGCTTGTAAATCTCACCCTATGGCCTCTATATAGTGATGTGTTTGTTCAGTCATTGTTTGAAGCAATGACCACCCTTATTGCAAGACTTCTATTCCCCTAAAAACATTCATTTTCACAAGTTGAACTACTTGAAGAAATTAGCAGGAAACAAGCTATAAACAAGCTACAAACAAGCAATAGATTAGATACAGTGTCATGGTATTAATGCATGTCAGTTCCACCAGGCATCTTTAACTTTTGTTATAATATTAGCCCCATTACATTAAATTGTCCATTATTCGTTTTTTGTTATTTACACAACAAAAAAAAATCTTTCTTTCAATTTTGTAAGGTCTCACATCTTTAATATATATATATATATATATATATATATATATATATATATATATATATATATAGTCATCTTCATCACAGACATGGGCTATGTATTTCTCCTGCGCACCCTTGAATGACATTCTATGGACATGAAGGACTTGAGATTTTGCTGCACCTCCACCCTTATTTTCTCTGTTACAAAAACAACAACAAACTTTTTCCTGTATAGCATCATGTTTCCTGTGCCGCTTTGGTACCTCGAAGGAGCATATGATGGAAACATGACATTTTTGGTGTGGAGCAAGGTATTTTATAGCTAGCTAGCTATATAACAAACTGTGTAATTGTTCTTTTTACACTAGGTTATAACATTTATAGCTAGTAACTATCCTGGGCTACTAGCAATAAATGTTATAACCTAGTATAATAAGAACAATTACACAGTTTGCTATATAGCTAGCTAGCTATGAAATATCTAGCTCCACACCAAAAATGGCAAGCTAGCTAGCAAGTATTACCATAACAAGATACTCACTTTCTGTAGCTATATAGCTAGCTATTAAATATCTAGCTTCACACTAAAAGTAGCCAAAGCTAAGAAGGTTTTTTTGCAAATAGCTATATTTTATCATGACAAATCAGAAAGTCTTTGATCCTCATTTTCTGTACCTGAATCAGAGATAGATGGAACTGAAAAGCAGTATCAATAGGATTTGAAGGTATGAATAATTATCGCACTCTCCCAAGGGACAGATCTCTTCACTAATTTCTTCAGATTTCCAACTCCACAACTCTTTCTCAGTTGCTATTGCTCGCTAGATGTCAATGTGCTGCTACTAATCCTGGACTTACAGGTGAAATTGGCCCTCCTGACCCCAAGAATTGTTGAAGTTTGTTGAAATAGCATATCACCACCATTCAGTTCTGGCTGCAGCTGTCCCACATGTGATGTCATGATTAGTTACACCCCCACAGGAAGTAAAAATTTTAAGCTAAGTTTTCTTCATGAATATTGGACTAAAAATTTCCTGGTTTGCATCACCGAAATAGCAAACACTCTGGCATCTGTCACTAATTTTCTATCAGCCAAAAAATTTTATACTAGGTTATGCATCAAGGACAACAAAGTAAAATAATAAAAAAAAAATTTTTTTTCCAGTTCAGTTACCCTTTTAAGTCATTTGGCCTTATTAACCACCCCCCCCCCCCCCACAAAATCTACCACAACAAAAAAAAAATTGAAAGTGGCACCTTTTTTTAAACAAAAACTAATATGGGACTATATGGGTGGGTGAGTGGGTAGGTGGGTAGGTAGGTAGGTAGGTAGGTAGGTAGGTAGGTAGGTAGGTAGGTAGGTAGGTAGGTAGGTAGGTAGGTAGGTAGGTAGGTAGGTAAGCAGGTAGGCAGGTAGGCAGGTAGGTAGGTAGGTAGGTAGGTAGGTAGGTAGGTAGGTAGGTAGGTAGGTAGGTAGGTAGGTAGGTAGGTAGGTAGGTAGGTAGGTAGGTAAGCAGGTAGGCAGGTAGGCAGGTAGGTAGGTAGGTAGGTAGGTAGGTAGGTAGGTAGGTAGGTAGGTAGGTAGGTAGGTAGGTAGGTAGGTAGGTAGGTAGGTAGGTAGGTAGGTAGGTAGGTAGGTAGGTAGGTAGGTAGGTAGGTAGGTAGGTATGTAAGGGTAGACACATTCTTCCTATACCAAGAATGATTTTTGGCCCAAAAATATCTGAGCCACCACGTCACACCTTTTCCTGTGGGTATGCCACTATATCCCACAATCCTGACATGTCTGATAGTATTGATAAAGCACCTACTAAAAAACACCCAATTTAATATGCTGGTATCACAATCAGAAATTCTGCCACACCACAAAAGATATTCTAAGGATTTCATAGGTGACCTAATTTAATAGTCCTAATAGTTAAGTGCAGATTATTAGGCGATATTTGACTTTACTGATCCCTAGTGGTGGTGGAGATCTTCATTGTCAAAAATTTATCACCGTTAAAAACTCAGGAACTGCTGAACACCCCCACCCAATTAAGCACTGACTGAACACATTCGCATCAACTAAAGTCTTGTCCCCTGGGGTATGCTAGGGTTATACCTGAAGAATATGTCTTTAAATCTAGCCATATACCCCTAGCCCTAGGGGTGAATGAATAGCATGTTAGCTATCCCATGTGTATAATTGGGCATGGGTGTTCAGCAGTTGCCTACTGACCCAGACCACTTGGGGTCTTTTAGGGACCAGTAATGCTAAATATCACTACCTTGATTATCAAGAATATTACATTTGCTAAATGAAGCCGACATTAAACACAACTAGTTTATATTTTGTTTTCTACAAGCAAATTTCTTACAAATAAGAGGCACACAGATAGCTATAGAAGCAGTGAACCAGTGAGTGGATATTATGGAAGGGGAGAAGTAGTACCTAACTTCAGATGAGATAAGCCATGGTCCCCTTACCGCAACAAATTATCGAGAGAGAAAGAAATTAAAAGGAACTCTCAGCATGAAGTATACGTCGAAGAGACAACTGTGTGAGCTATAGTTTATAGCGGGGAATTAGTGGAGGCCTTCGGGGTCAAAGTTTGAGTTCAAAGTTCTTAGCTAGCTTAGAGCCCGGGGAGCGGAACTAAAGAATACGTCCAAAGGTCAAAGTTTTATTTTGAGGCAACTGACTACGCAACAAAATTTATATCTATATAGCTGTCGCACACTGATGATGACGTCAGGTGCAACCTTTCTACGGGGTGCACTGACGCAGTCTCCGTTAGGTGCCAGTGGAATGTGAGACAGATCATTATTGATTACTATAAAACCAAAGGGACCTGCATTCCAGTTTCTTCGCTATAATAGTCTTCGAAGTTGTGCCAATAGAGGTTTGTTTATATAATAAGTACTAGATATAATACTCCAGTTCTGCTTGGAAGGTCGAAGCTGCTAACAAACTATTAGGATATGTTTTACTTATACTCTGGTATCATGTTAACTGTAATTACTAACGCTGGCATACTTGCTTATGTTATTAAATAGGTTGGTTAGCCTCAAAGCCATAGATATATAGCAAATTGATTATGTGTGTGTCAGACAAGTAGCTAGTATTGGTCAAGATGCTTGTAATAAAATTTAAATAGAGTATTTGCTGTTGTTGATCTACAAGGCAAAAGCTAGTATTGTAGCTGTGAACAGATGATATTAGTGAAAATGTTTTAGTTAATTGTGTTAACAGACCAAACCGGCCTTGAGGCAAAACTTGAAAAGTTATGGTGGGGAATTTCCTCTGATCTCTGTATAACATCTTGTAGATTATTTATTCATGCATTCAAATATTTTTAGGTGACAGAAAAGCTATAAATATTGACTCTGCAGTTAGCCTAGGATCAGACACATAAAATAAGGTAAGCAAGTATTTGACAGATCATTTTCTCCGCCCATGATTGTACATAACAAACAAATAAACCTAAGTAATAAATTGTGAATTATATATATATTTTTATAAATATATATACATACATCATATATATACATATATATGTATTATAAATAAATAAATAAACAAATTAACAAACAAACAAGCAAGCAAGCAAGCATGCATGCATGCACGCACATGAGCATGCACGCACGCATGCACACACACACACACACACACACACACACACACACACACACACACACACACACACACACACACACACACACACACACACACACACACACACACACACACACACACACACACACACACACACACACACACACACACACACACACACACACACACACACACACACACACACACACACACACACACACACACACACACATACACACACACACACACACACACACATACCAGAGAGGAGGAGAAATCAAGGGGCAAAGGGGGGCTTCAGCCCCCAACTCATAACACCCACTTTATTTCAAATGCTTTACATTGTCATCAATGCTATAAATAAAATGCATCATTAGTGTCCAAGATCAATTATTAGGAGAATCCCCAGATAGTATAAAGTGTTATGTACTTGTAATTAAGATGTACTATTTCATTCATTCACACAATGAGAATCACACTAATAATAATGTTGCAGCTCTACAGCTGCCAATTAAAAGATAAATAGATAAATAAATTTTAAAAATTTAAAAATTTTTAAAAATCCTTGAAAGATGCACCAAATGGTCATGACTATGAAAACACCATGGAAGGTTCAAGAATTCTGCTTTGGCAAAACATTACCAAATTCACAAGATAAATCAAACAGTGTAATGTTAGAATGAAGAAAACTAGTTCTATACAAGCCATCTGTCAAGCAATGAAAAAAGATATAAAAAATCAACTGACCATGCACTATATAGCTCATTTGTTTGTATTCAACAATCAATTACATCTGCAACATCAGAAAGATACTTTTCCACACTAAGTAAGTCCTAACTTCTATGAGCTTTACAATGGCAGATATGAGACTTGAAAATTGCCTGTTTTTATATTATAACACACTTGAGATTTAGTTGTTGTTTTTTAAATTTTTTATGAATAATGAGAAAGCGGCTTTTTTTTGC
>OZ017787.1:13394795-13429795 GCA_963969325.1 Lycopodina hypogea
GTATCTAAGTACTTGAAACTGGCTTCAGATTATTCTATCATTCAAACATTTGCTCATTTGGGTGCCTAGACCCAGGATGCCAAGACCCAGGATGCCAAGACCCAGGATGCCAAGACCCAGGATGCCAAGACCAGGATGCCAAGACCCAGGATGCCAAGACCAGGATGCCAAGACCCAGGATGCCAAGACCCAGGATGCCAAACCCAGGATGCCAAGACCCAGGATGCCAAGACCCAGGATGCCAAGACCCAGGATGCCAAGACCCAGGATGCCAAGACCCAGGATGCCAAGACCCAGGATGCCAAGACCCAGGATGCCAGGACCCAGGATGCCAAGACCCAGGATGCCAAGACCCAGGATGCCAAGACCCAGGATGCCAAGACCCAGGATGCCAAGACCCAGGATGCCAAGACCCAGGATGCCAAGACCCAGGATGCCAAGACCCAGGATGCCAAGACCCAGGATGCCAAGACCCAGGATGCCAAGACCCAGGATGCCAAGACCCAGGATGCCAAGACCCAGGATGCCAAGACCCAGGATGCCAAGACCCAGGATGCCAAGACCCAGGATGCCAAGACCCAGGATGCCAAGACCCAGGATGCCAAGACCCAGGATGCCAAGACCCAGGATGCCAAGACCCAGGATGCCAAGACCCAGGATGCCAAGACCCAGGATGCCAAGACCCAGGATGCCAAGACCCAGGATGCCAAGACCCAGGATGCCAAGACCCAGGATGCCACAAGAATGCGGCTAGTGGGAAGAAAGATTCTTCTTGTGGACCTGCCACTACAGAGATTCATTTGCTAAGTATATAGCCCCAGTGGGTCCAAGAAGTTGCCCCAGGCCTTGTGGGAGCTCTTACAGATTATAAGCTGGAGCTTGAGATGCTTCCTCCTGCTCTGTGCCACACTGCATCCTCACATTTAGTGAGTAAGCTTCATTAGTGAGTATTGTGCATAAGATGTACACAACAGCTCAGCCCGAGCTACCACCTCTGGAGGGAACCGGTTAGAGGCTTAAGGGAGGGGAAAGAATTCCTAAACATGTTCAATGTTTGGAACTTCCTCCACTTAAGTTTTTCTTGGATTAGTTCAATTTGTGTGCAAGTCGTTCAGCTGCTCTGGGAAATGCTCTTTCTGAAGAAATTTGCTGCCATGCATACCCTTCTGTGAATGCCATGACTTGGGTTACACAAATCAATCAAATGATACAGCTGAAGCAGAAAAAGTTGTCAAATTGTTAAAAATGTACTTAACATTCAAATTAATTCTTGTAATTTTATATAAAAGGCAAAAGAATATACCCCGCATTGATTAGGCCAGAAACATATTTTTGAAGATATTACATCACTGAAGTGCCTCAATAATACACAGCAACACACAACCATTTCTCTCTCTCCACACAACCAATTGTTTCTCTCAGTTTTTAAACTTTTTTTTTTTTTTTAAGTTCAGTGTGCTTCAAACGGACTGTGTCAGACAGATAATGATGAAATTCTCATCCCCAAGCACAGACCCCCTATCAAAATGAATGAAGCACACCAGCATGAGCTTTATTTCCCTTTTTTTATAGCAGTTTTGACTGTACCTTCAAAATTGAAGTAACACACACACACACACCACACACACACACACACACACACACACACACACACACACACACACACACACACACACACACACACACACACACACACACACAACACTCTCTCTCTCTCTCTTTCTCTCTCTCTCTCCTCTCTCTCTCTCTCTCTCTCTCTCTCTCTCTCTGATGGTTTTATCTTCTTTTAATTTTATATATTGTCTTCTCTTTTTTTTAATAATAATAAAACGTAAATAAATCGGTGAGAGCTGGAGATTCTTGCAAATTGGTGTGTCACACCATAAAAGCATGAGATTTGGCAGCACTGTTAATATAGGGAAAACAAGGAGAGTACCAGGCCATCTGATCTATAACAGATTGCACAACTGCTGTTGATCATTGGCCATTCTTTCTCACTGTTTCTCCAGCTCCCCAGTTATACTGCTCTGATTGTTGGGCTTTGGCTCTATGGAACTGACTCATTCTTTTAGCAACTGGAGTCTTCTGCCAATGGCAGTTTGATAGTTTGTCGCCACAGCACAGACCCTTATACTAAGCTGTGATTTGTTTCTGAATTCATATTTACCAATGGTGTTCATTTTCAGTTATAATGTCTAAGAACACCTCCTGTAACCTGAAAAAAATATATATATTTTTTCAAATTTCTGGCAGACTAATGCCTTCTTTATCATGCAAAAACAGTATCTGCAATGTTTCAGGGAGGTCACTTTAGTGGTTTAGACAGAAATCTGTGACTATCTCTTGGAAATCAAAACAACCATCTCTTAAAAAATAAAAACACCCATCTCTTAGAATTCAAAACAATACTATTCCAAATCAAGGAAGGAGACAGCCCATTAAAAGTGGGGGGGGGGGGGGGCTGAAGTGTGTATATGGCCATCCTTTTACTTCTGGGGGGATTGATGTTTATACGAACATAGAAACATGGAGAATCACTTCACATTTGGAACAGTTGTTGAATATTGAAAAAAAAAAAAAGATTTGAAATATGAGAATTCAGTCAATTTACCAGCTAAAACTGTCAAAAAAAAACCTCTTTTTCTCATTATTTATAAAATTTCTTGCCACCAAAACTAAATCTATAATGTCTTATAAATCCTTATGAATATGTAATAGAGGGCAAATATTAAACCTCATCTCTGTCATTATCGATCTCATAGAAGTTAGGATACGTTTTAATGCAGAAAAGGTCCTTTCTGATGTTTCGGAGGTAACTGGGATTGTTAAATATACAAAGGAGCTGATGTATCATCAGTAGCATTTCTTTGAAAATCTCCTTGTTCATGACTTGGCAGAATGTTTGAATAGAAGTAATTTTCTTTACTTCAGGGTTGCACTGTTTAATTACATTTTGCAGAAGTTGGAGATGTCTTGCTAAGGTTGGAATGTCCACATCATCTTTGTAGCAGGGATTTCTTCAATTCCTCCATGGTGTCTTCATAGTCATGACCATTTTCTGCATTTATTAATGTATTTTTATTAATGGTAAGGACTGAGGGGATGTGTTTATCATTAAAACGATCTTTCAGCTCACCATGGAGTAGGTCACATGCTTCAAAGTAGATTTGGTGGAAGTATGCTTTTGCTGATGTAATATGTGTGGAGGACATCTTCTGTAATGAGGCAATTCTGGCTGGCAAATCTTGTGCTCCTCAGCAGTGGTCATAGTCTTATTATAGATATAATTTTACTATTGATGTGTTTCTTATTGTGCAAATGAATGAATATTTTATGCATCTATAGCTATAAGTGCACATTATTCTCTATACTAACTGGGGACTCTCCTATTAACTGATCTTGGATACTGACTTGAATGTGATTTACAGTAATCTGCAATGATGCACATATATGAAGCATTTCTAAAAATAAAGTAGGTGCTCTAAGTTGGGGGGTCTAGCCCCCTGAAAATATATTTGGAGGGCTGAAGCACCCCCTGCCCCCCTGTTTTCTCCTCAGATAATTGTGCATCTGTAACTAAAAGTATACTATTTTCTATACCTACAAGGGATTTTCCTAATAGTTGATCTTAGACACAAACAATACATGTGATGTACAGCATTGGTACTAATGTAAAGCATTTGAGAAAAAAAAAAGGTGCTCTGAAGTGGGGGGGGGGGGAGAGTTCAGCCCCCCCCTGTGATAAAAATGGGAGGGCTGAAGCCCCCCCCCCCCCCCCCCCCCCATTTTCTCCTCCCCTGCAAATATTTAATACATTTAGTGTCACAGTTGGTAAAGGATCATCAACTTGCTTATATATTTTAAAAGCTTCCGTCTATATATATTTATATATCATCACCATCATATCTTCTATATGATATGATACTATTAATTGATTCCAATATTAAATTTTTATAAGGACAAATTAATGTATCAAATAAAGTTCTAGAAATGAGTTTTTCTTGAATCATACAGACTTATGATAATGTACAAAAGATATACATGTTTTATATGCCTAAATGGGTGAAATGAACTATTTTAACAATGATGTGACCATGACCTCAAATGGTTAAATCATACTCTCCAAGTCCACTAACCCCTTTTTAAAATCTACATCAAGGAGGTAGGACTTTAGGAGCTGAAATATACGAAATGCTCATATTTTCAGGTCACATGACCATTATGTAACTTCTTACCATGTTACATGACTGCCCCAAAAACCTACATGAAATTTTACTATAAGACATAATTATCATATAACCTTTAGAGGAACCTCAATGACCTCATACTAAGTGATTTCACATACATCAAATTGAAGTGGCTGACGATAAAGCCTCCCTCTTCACTCTGAGACTATGAAACCAGGATTTCTATGGGGTGAGGTATATGAATGCCATTTTCGTAAGGCCACATGATTTTGAAAACCCCCAAAATGGCCATCCATTTGTTTAAAAATGAACTCATAAATTTTCTCTTAATTTGACTCCTGAAGAGAACAAAATTGCATAAAAAAATCAATTTCAGCACAAATATTCATTGCATGATATATTTATATGCACTATGATCAGAAAAAATGTATAATAATGTGTCAACACCTACTCAAGCTCAACTTCAAGAATTTCTTAACAGTTAGTCACTTTCATGATTTTATTCTCTTCAACTTATTATATAAGTTGATAATATTAAGTGTACTACATAACGATAATTTTATATTTCATAGCAAAAATGAATCATTTTATCATAACTGAACTTATGTTTCTTCCTTACTTTACTTCAGCAGGAAGTCTAAGATAAAGAAAGATGACTGAGGTAAGTGTTATCTTGTAGATATATGTAAGCAATCTTGAATACTAATTAACTCAAATATAAATTTTGTATTTTTCTTCTATGTCTCTGTCTAATCTGCATAATTTGTATCATACAAGGAGGTTAGTTACTTATATAGGTAAATATTGTTATTACAATCTTGAATATTAAACAACCTCAATATTAATTTTGTATTTTTCTTCTATACCTCTCTAATCTGCATAACTTGTATAATACAAGGAGGTTAGTTACTTATATTGCTAAATATTGTTATTACAATCTTGAATATTAATCAATCTCAATATTAATTTTGTATTTTTCTTCTATATATCTCTCTCTAATCTGCATAGCATGTATCATACCAGAAAGTTAGTTGCTTATATTGCTAAATATTGTTATTAAAATCTTAAATACTAATCAACTTAAGTATTTATTGTGTTTTTTTCATGTTTCTGTCTAACCTGCATAATTTGTATCATAAAAGGTTAGTTACTTATATCTCTAAATATTGTTATTAAAATCTTGAATATTAATCAACTTAAATATTAATTTTGTATTTCTCTTCTGTGTCTGTCTAATCTGCATAACTTGTATAATACAAGGAGGTTAGTTACTTATATTGCTAAATATTGTTATTACAATCTTGAATATTAATCAACCTCAATATTAATTTTGTATTTTTCTTCTATATATCTCTCTCTAATCTGCATAGCATGTATCATACCAGAAAGTTAGTTACTTATATTGCTAAATATTGTTATTAAAATCTTGAATACTAATCAACTTAAATATTAATTTTGTATTTCACTTTTGTGTCTGTCTAATCTGCATAACTTGTATCATACAAGGAGGTTAGTTACTTATATTGCTAAATATTGTTATTACAATCTTGATTACTAATCAACCTCAATATTAATTTTGTATTTTTCTTCTATATCTGTCTAATTTGTATAACTTGTATCATACAAGGAGGTTAGTTACTTATATTGCTAAATATTGTTATTACAATCTTGATTACTAATCAACCTCAATATTAATTTTGTATTTTTCTTCTATATCTCTGTCTAATCTGCATAACATGTATCATACAAGAAAGTTAGTTACTTATATTGCTAAATATTGTTATTAAAATCTTGAATTCTAATTACTCTGCATAATTCGTATCATACAAGATGGTTAGTTACTTATATCACTATATATTGTTATTACAATTTTGAATACTAATCAATTTTAAAATATTTTTTTAATTTTTCTTCTAATTTTCTGTCAACTCTGCATGACTTGTATCATACAAGGAGGTTAGTTGCTTATATAACTAAATATTGTTATTACAAATTTAAATGCTAATCAACTAAAATATTAATTTTGTATTTTTCTTCTGTGTCTCTTTCTAATCTGTATAACTTGTATCATAAAAGAAGGTTAGTTACTTATATTGCTAAATATGGTTATCACAATCTTGAATACTAATCAACATAAGTATGAATGGTTTTTTTTATTCTCTCTCTCTGTATCATCTACACAACTTGTATTACACAAGTTGGTTAGTTACTCATATCACTAAATATTGTTATTATAATCTTGAATATTAATTTTTTTATTTTCTTCTGTGTCTCTGTCTAATCTGCAATATTTATATCATACAAGAGGGTTAGTTATTGATATCTCTAAATATTGTTATAAACTTAAATATTAATGTTGTATTTTTCTTCTGTGTCTCTGTCTAATCTGCATAATTTGTATCAAATAAAAGAAGGTTAGTTACTTATATCGCTAAATATTGGTATCACAATCTTGAATACCAATGACCTTAAATATAATTATGTATTTTTCTTCTCTGTCTCTGTCTAATCTGCATAACTTTTATTATACAAGTTGGTTAGTTACTCTTATTGCAATTTATTACTATTACAATCTCGAATACTAATCAACTTTAACATTAATTTTGTATTTTTCTTCTGCATCTCTGTCTAATCTGCATAAATTGTATCCTACAAGGAGGTCAGTTACTTATAGTTCTACATATTATTATTGAAATCTTGAATACTAATCAACTTGAATATTAATTTTATATTTTTCTTCTGTGTCTGTTTAATCTGCATAATTTTTATCATACAAGAGGGTTTGTTACTTACATTGCAAAATATTGTCATTAGAATCTTGAATAGTAATCAACTTCAATATTATTTTGGTATTTCTCTTCTCTGTGTCTGTCAAATCTGCATAATTCTTATTATAAAAGAGGGTTAGTTACTTATATCGCTATATATTTTTACTACTGTCTTGAATACTAATCAACTTAAATATTAATTTTGTATTATTGTTCTATGTCTCTGTCTAATCTGCATAACTTGTATCATGCAAGATGGTTAGTTACTTATATTGCTATATGCAGTTATTATAATCTTGAATAATTGTCAACTTATACATTAATTTTGTATTTTTCTTCTCTGTCTCTGTCTAATCTGAATAATTCGTATCATACAAGGAGGTTAGTTACATGTATTGCTAAATATTATTATTACAATCTTGAATACTAATCAACTTAAATACTAATTTTGTATTTTTTTCTTCCGTCTCTCTGTCTAATCTGTATAATTTGTATCATATAAGAAAGTGAGTTATTATGTCACTAAATATTGTTATTACAACCTCGAATAATAATCAACTTAAATTTTTTTTGTGTCTCTGTCTAATCTGAATAATTTATATCATAAAAGAGGGTTAGTTACTTATATCACTAAATATTATTATTGCAATCTTGAATACTAATCAATATAAATATTAATTTCGTATTTTCTTTGTGTTTCTCTGTCTAATCTGCAACATTTGTATCATAAAAGAGGGTTAGTCATTAATATCACAATATATTGCTATTACAATCTTGAATACTATTCAATTAAAATATTGATTTATATTTTTCTTCTGTGTGTCTGTCTAATCTGCATAACTTCATCAAACAAGAGGGTTAGTTACTTATATCGCTAAATATTGTTATTACAATCTTGAATACTAATCAACTTAAATATTAATTTTGAATTTTTATTCTGTGTCTCTATCTAATCTGCATAATTGTATCATACAAGGAGGTTAGTTACTTATATTGCTAAATATTGTTATTACAATCTTGAATACTAATCAACTTAAATATTAATTTTACATTTTTCTTCTGTATCTCTGTCTAATCTGCATAATTTGTATCATGAAAGAAGGTTTGTTATTTAAATCGCTAAATATTGTTATTACAATTTTTAATATTAATCAACTTAAATATTAATTTTATATATATTTCTTTGTCTCTGTCTATTCTACATGATTTGAATGATAAAGGAGGTTAGTTACTTATATTGCAAAATATTTTTATTGCAATCTTGAATACTAATCAACATAAATATTTATTTTTCTTTTCTATTTATCTGTCCAATCTGCATCACCTGTATCACACAAGGAGGTTAATTATTTATATCGCTAAATATATTTATTACAATCTTGAATACTAATTGACTAGAATATTAATTTTACATTTTTCTTCTGTGTGTCTGTATAATCTGCATAATTTGTATCATACAAGGAGGTTAGTTACTTATATTGCTAAATATTGTTATTACAATCTTGAATACTAGTCAACTTATATATTAATTTTGTATTTTTCTTCTCTGTTTCTGTCTGATCTGCTTTACTTGTATCATAACAGGAGGTTAGTTACTTATATTGCTAAATATTGTTCTTAAAATCTTGAATACTAATCAAATAAAATATTTATTTTGTTTTGTTTTTTTTCTGTTTGTCTATCTAATCTGCATAATTTGTATCATACAAGATGGTTAGTTACTTATATTCCAAAATATTGTTATTATAACCTTGAATTCTAGCTAACTTAAATATTAATTTTGAATTTTTCTTCTTTGTGTCTGTCTAATTTGCATAATTTGTATCATGCAAGAGGGTTAGTTACTTCAATTGCAAAATATTATTACAATCTTGAATGCTAATCAACTAAAATATTAATTTTGTATTTTTCTTCTCTTTCTCTGTCTAATCTGCATAATTTGTATCATACAAGATGGTTAGTCTCTTATATGCTATATATTGTTATTAAATCTTGAATACTAATCACTTAAATATTAATTTTGCATTTTTTTGGTTGTGTTTCTGTCTAATATGCATAATATGTATCATTCAAGAGGGTTAGTTACTAATATCACAAAATGTTGTTATTATAATCTTCAATACTAATCAACTTAAATATTAATTTTGTATTTTTTTTCCGTGTCTGTCTAATTTGCATAATATGTATCATTCAAGAGGGTTAGTTACTGATATTACAAAATATTGTTATTACAATCTTGAACTCTAATCAAGTTAAATAATAATTTTTTTCCTTCTGTGTCTCCATCTAATCTGCATGATTTATATCATTCCAGAAGGTTAGTAATTTGTATCGTTAAATATTGTTATTACAATCTTGAATAGTAATCAATTTAAACATTAATTTTGTATTTTTCTTCTCTTTCTCTGTCTAATCTACATAATTTGTATCATACAAGAGGGTTAGTCTCGTATATGCTATATATTGTTATTACAATCTTGAATACTAATCAACTTAAATATTAATTTTGTGTTTTTCTTCTGTGTCTCTGTCTAACTGCATAATTTGTATCATACAAGAGGGTTAGTTACTTATATCGCTAAATATTGTTATTGCAATCTTGAATAGTAATCAACTTAAATATAAATTTTGTATTTTCCTTCTGTGTCTCTGTCTAATCTGCATTATTTGTATCATACAAGAGGGTTAGTTATTTATATCGCTAAATTTTTTTTACAATCTTGAATACCAATAATTTAAATGTTTAATTTGTATATTTCTTCTATATCTGTCTAATCTGCATAATTTGTATCATACAAGGAGGTTAGTTACTTAATCACTAATTATTGTTTTTGCAAACTTGAATACTAATCAACTTAAATATTAAATTTATATTTTTCTTCTGTGTCTCTTTCTAATCTGCATAACTCGTTCATACAAGGAGGTTAGTTACTTATATCACTAAATATTTTTGTTGCATTCTTGAATAGTAGTCAACTTAAATATTAATTTTATATTTTTGTTCTGTGTCTCTGTCTAATCTGCATTATTTGTATCTTGTAAGAGGGTTAGTTACTTATATCGCTAAATATTTTTATTACAATCTTGAATACTAATAACTTAAATGCTTATTCTATCTTTTTCTTTTATGTCCCTGTCTAATCTGCATAATTTGTATCACACAAGGAGGTTAGATACTTAATCACTAAATATTAATTTTACGATTTTGAATACTAATCAACTTAAATATTAATTTTGTGTCTGTGTCTCTTTTTAATCTGCATAAATCATTCATACAAGGAGGTTAGTTACTTATATCACTAAATATTGTTATTACAACCTTGAAAACGAATCAACTTAAATATTAATTTTGTTTTTTTTCTTCTGTGTCTCTGTCTAATCTGTATTATTTGTATCATACAAGAGGGTTAGTTACTTTTATCACTAAATATTTTTATTACAATCTTGATACTAATCAACTTAAATATTAATTTGGATGTTTGAACTATGTTTTTCTGTCCAATCTGCATATTTTATATCATTCAATATTGATAGGTGAGGTGTTCTATTGTGATTTATATAGAAATATGGATTTTATAATATACTTGTTCTCTTGTGAAACTTCAAATATTACAGCCAGTAAGAACTATATATTGTATTTACTCTATTTAATGTGTCCAAATTAACTTTTTCTGTCCTATGTTGCAGCCTGTGAGTTATTATTAGTCATTTCTTTTACTTGGAAGAAGTAATTTGATAAAATTTATTGTGAAAACTCTACTATCGTCTTTATTTTACATGCTATTCATCATAGCCGGTGGGTTGTTAAAAATGCAATACTTCAGCTATTACTCTATGAAAATATACTCTCTAATTATTTCTAACTCTATTTCTTTTAACCTGTCATCTTGATGATCATAGACTGTAAGTACCAGCATATTACATAACCTATGTTTGTATAATTCCTTCTGTTAACATTAGCATATGACACATTCCTTATACCTTTAAATCTCATTCACAAGCATGCACACACATACACATACAAACACATACATACACATGTATACATAGAGCCCAGCACATACATGTGCATGCACATACAAGGGAGTAACCATGATTTTTTGTAGGGCAAAGATGGGTCAGTAAAAAATAACTGCACTGAATATCAGAAAAATCACTCTACCCCTCCTGTTGCACTATTGATGCCATGGAAATGGCCTAGCTGACCTTGGACTAAAGTTCATATTGATTTTACAGGTCCATTCCTGAATCATTTTTTTTTATATTTGATTGACTCATAGTGTAAATGGATGGAAATATATCCTATGTCTTCCATTATAGAATCAGCTACAATTTAGTGTTTGAATAATATATTTGCACAATTTGGGATACCAAAACATATTGTATCTGACAATGGCCCTACTTTTACAAGCATGTACTTCAAACAGTTCTTACAGAGGAATGGTGTGAGGCACACAACTTTACCACCTTACCATCCTGCATCTATGGATTAGTGGAGAGGGCAGCGCAAATATTTAAGCACAGTGTTGCAAAATTGACTGAGGGAACAGTGCAGACTAAAATTGCTAGATTCTTATTCATTTATAAAATTATGCCTCAATCAACCACAGGAATATCTCCTTCAGAATTATTGTTAGGAAGAAGATTGAATTCAGTACTTGATTTAATAAAACCTAGTCTACAACATCGAGTTGAGAAGGAATAAGAAAGACAGAAATTTGCACATGATCGTGGAGCAAAAGATAAATAGCATAGTAGTGTCAATTATTCATTGCTCTTCACTGATTGTTGGCAATCTACCTTTCAGCAAAACACCATGCTTCCTAAATATTCTGGCCTTTCTAAAAAAAGTCATTGGGTAAGATGTACTCTCAAAGAAGCAGTTTAGCGCTGTATTTGGATCCAAATACAGTGACACCCCAGATATCCTTAACTTTGCCTCAGTGAACTCTCTTATCAAATTGAGTGCCTCTGTAGTTGTCCTGTGAAAATCCATGGATCCAAAGCTGGAGACAAAATTGTGCTATGAGATTTAGGCCAATTTGACTAATTATTTGATATCAGGAGCTTTCAGGTGACATCACGAGGTTTCAGGAGATTTCAGTATGGACTTTAGATCAAATGATTCTATGGGTTTTAAGTTAAATTTTTTCTATGACTTTTTAATTCAAAATTTCCTCTGGTGTTTCAATTCAAATTTTTCTATTGGGTTTTGGGCCAAATTTTTCTTCTGTGATTGTTGGCAATCTGCATTTCAGTATTACACCATTCTTCAAATACATGCCTTTCTAAAAAAAACAACAAAAATTGGCAAGTTGTGCTGTCCACAGAATTTTGACAATGTACCTTACAGCATTCACAATGCTTCCAAATCAACCTGCCCATTCTAAAAAATCATCAGGCAATGCTGGTTACATGCCTACTGGTTGCATGCCTACATAAGAAATGCTGTTATTTGAATGAAGCCACATGATCTAGAAGTGGTGCTTTGAGTGGCTTAACCATGTTTTATGTTGACATTGACTAGGGCAATGCCGGTGTATGTGCTACTGATTATATAATTATCAATTCAATAGAAGGAATTGGATGCTTTTATATAAAAGCTTCAGACCTTCCCTCCTCCTTCCAAAGCACTGTCTTTCCTCTTGGAATTAGCTAGTTAGCTAGCTGGTTTAGAGAACAGCATAGACTTTTTTTGCTGTACTAGTTTTATGTACTAGAGCTGTATACACCAATAGCAGCAGCTCATAAAATATGATAGTTACAAATAGTGGATCAAGATTATGGATTGGTCAAGGAGTTAAATAGAAAAAGATGGTTCGACAAGAATGAAACTGAAATTCCGATTAATTCAACAATCAATCCAAATCTCTGGAATAAGTTCATAAAATATAATGTGTGTGTGCATGTGTGGGTGTGTGCATGAGTAATTAATCACTTTATTAAGCAAATAAATTACCATGATGAGTTCCCTCATTGCTCCTATGGAAGCTCCGCCTATGATATATTCGCATACATACACACCACACCACACCACACATACATCTACATAGACACACATACACACATACATGTGCATACATACACCTCGCATACATACATACATGTGTGTGATTGCATGCATGCATATTTGAGTACATGCTTACATACATACATACATACATACATACATGCATACATACATACATACATACATACATACATACATACATACATACATACATACATACATACATACATACATACATACATACATACATACATACATACATACATACATACATACATACATACATACATACATACATACATACATACATACATACATACATACATAGGTTAGAAATTTTGTATAAAAAAGAAGTTTTTGTGTATATAGTTTATTATAATCTAACTTGTATTATGTCTCTTTCTCTCCGGATCATTGTATTATTTCATATAAACTGTCTACAGCCAGTAAGTATTTAAGACACCAGATTAAATATATTGATTGAGAATTAATAAATTAACCAACATTTAAATATGTGAAACCTATATTTCTTTCCAACCTGCTGACCTTTTGTCATTGTAGGTGAGTTTTTATTATATTTTATAATTAATTTTAATGAAAATATTTCATTTGGTAAAATCAATTAATATGCTTCAATCATTCTTGTCCAATATCCCATGACTCCATATCAACGTAGAAGGTGAGTTTTTTTGGTTGTTTTTTTTGAAGAAAGCATATGCCAATTTTAATTTGTTAAATTAAAGAATTTCTGTGTGTTTGTTTAATCAAAATAGAGGGTGAGTTATTTTAAAATGTAATTAATTTTTGATATACTATTAAAAGAAGTTATGAACAACAATTGAACATCCCCTACCTTCAATCATGTTGACTCAATATCATCATAGGCTGTAAGTTAATTGCAAATACACATAATATTGTAAAAATGATTAGTAGGACATACATACATACATACATACACACATACATATATACATACATACATACATACTTACGTACGTACGTACGTACGTACATACATACATACATACATACATACATACATACATACATACATACATACATACATACATACATACATACATACATACATACATACATACATACATACATACATACATACATACATACATACATACATACATACATACATACATACATACATACATACATACATACATACATACATACATACATACATACATACATACATACATACATACATACATACATACATACATACATACATACAGATTTTCATTTTAATAGATAAGATAGATAGAAAAAAAGGTAGATAGTTAGATAGGTAGTTAGCTAAATAGGTAGAGAAGGAGGGAGGAAGGGAGGGAGGAAGGGAGGGAGACAGACAGACCGACAGTGAGAGTGAGAGTGAGAGTGAAAAATGGATGGATGGATGGATGGATGGATGGATGGATGGATGGATGGATGGATGGATGGATGGATGGATGGATGGATGGATGGATGGATGGATGGATGGATGGATGGAGAGAGAGAGATGAACATATATATATACTAGCAGCATATACCCAGCGTTGCCTGGCCAATATAAGCTAAAATCCTACCATTTTTGGTTTTTTTCTCATTACCATGGTAACCATTTTGCGAAATGTTTAGCCCATGTTTTAAGTTGGGTCAAAACCTATCTTCATGCCGAGTTTCAGAGAAATTCACTTACCAGTTTGGCCGGAATGATGGTACAAACAAACAGACAGACAGACCGACCGACCGACCGACCGACCGACCGACCGACCGACCGACCGACCGACCGACCGACCGACCGACCGACCGACCGACCGACCGACCGACCGACCGACCGACCGACCGACCGACCGACCGACCGACCGACCGACCGACCGACCGACCGACCGACCGACCGACCGACCGACCGACCGACCGACCGACCGACCGACCGACCGACCGACCGACCGACCGACCGACCGACCGACCGACCGACCGACCGACCGACCAACCGACAGAGAGACAGACCGACAGAGAGACAGACCGACAGACAGACAGACAGACAGACAGACCGACAGACAGACAGACAGACAGACAGACAGACATATAAATTCTGTATTGTCCCAGACATGCCACCTGGCATAAAATCATCTCAGGGTGGGTCTTCTCCATCCCTAAAAGTTTGGTCAAAATCTAACAGAGGGATTTTGAGAAATGGACGAACATAGTTACATATTTAGTTACACAGTTACATAGTTACATAGTTACATAGTCTTCTAATATATATATATATATATGATAAAATGTGTGTTACCTTCACTATAGATAAACATATTATACCAATTTCAACTATATTTTAACCATTTTATGTTTGATATGTTTTTTCTTTATAGAAGGTGAGAAATCTATAATCTTGGGATAACTTTACATTGGAACATATATTTATCAACTCCTTTTCCACCATTTTGAACTGGACACTACTATAGTTTGTGAGTTATGAATTTATGGTATTAAAATTGGTGGGTATAAAATTTGCACTTAATTTCTTCCCATACCCTCTATACAACCTACTAACTCTTTATGACCACAGGATGTGAGTTTTAGTGACATAAATCAGTCTGTTTTTAACCATATAGGTAGATCTATATTTGAGTACAATATATATAATTCTCTCTGTGTCTTATACAAATCTATAGTCGGTGAGTTATTGCAAGGTCAGAAATTTTGCATAAAAAAAAAAGAAAGAAGTTTTTGTATGTATAGCTTACTACAATATAACTTGTATTATGTTTCTTTCTCTCCGGATAATTTTATTACTTCATACAATTGTCTACAGCCAGTAAGTATTTAAGACACCAGATGAAATATATTGATTAATTAAATATCTTATATTTAAATATGTGTAACCTATATTTCTTTTGAACTGCCCAACTTTTTTCATTGTAGGCGGTTAGTTTCTATTATATTTTATGTTTAATATTAATGAAAATATTTCAATTGGTGAAATCAATTCATATACTTCAATATTTCTTGTCCATTACTCATTAACTCTATATCATCAACATAGAAGGTGAGTTTTTGCTGTTGTCTTTTTAAGAAAGCATATGTCAATTTTAATTTGTTAAATTAAATAAATTTCTTTGTGTGTTTATTTAATCAAAATAGAGGGTGAGTTATTTTAAAATATATTTGATATTTGATACTACTATAAAAATATCTTAAATAATATATTGAACTTGCTCCTTGAATCGTGGTGACTCAATATCATCATAGGCTGTAAGTTAATTGCAATTACACATAAATTTTGAAAATGATTAGTGGGACATACATACACACATACATACAAATACATCTTCATATTTATAGATTAGATAGATAGATACATAGATAGATAGATAGATATAAAGATAGATAGATAGGTAGGTAGCTAGGTAGGTAGGGAGGGAGGGAGGGAGGCAGGGAAAGAGGAAGGAAAGGAGGGAGGGTCAGACAGACAGACAGACAGACAGACAGACAGACAGACAGACAGACAGACAGACAGACAGACAGACAGACAGACAGACAGACAGACAGACAGAGATAGATAGATAGATAGATAGATAGATAGATAGATAGATAGATAGATAGATAGATAGATAGATAGATAGATAGATAGATAGATAGATAGATAGATAGATAGATGGATGGATGGATAGATAGATAAATAGATAGATAGATAAATAAATATAATAAAATTTATTACTTTTACTGTAAATAAACAAAAATGTTGTTCCAATTTCAACTATATTTTAACCATTTTATGTTTGATATGTTTTTTTCTTTATAGAAGGTGAGAAATCTGTAATCTTGGGATAACTTTACATTGGAACATATATTTATTAACTCCTTTTCCACCATTTTGAACTGGATGCTACTATAGTTTGTGAGTTATGAATTTATGGTATTAAAATTGGTGAGTATAAAATTTGTACTTAATTTCTTCCCTCTCTGTGTCTTATACAAATCTATAGTTGGTGAGTTATTGTGAGGTCAGAAATTTTGTATAAAAAAAAAAAGAAGATTTTTTATGTATAGTTTACTACAATCTAACTTGTATTATGTTTCTTTCTCTCCGGATAATTTCATTACTTCCAATAAATTGTCTACAGCCAGTAAGTATTTAAGACACCAGATTAAATATATTGATTAATTAATTATCTTATATTTAAATATGTGACCTATATTTCTTTTGAACCTCCCAACTTTTTGTCATTGTAGGTGGTTAGTTTCTATTATATTTTATGTTTAATATTAATAAAAATATTTCAATTTGTGAAATCAATTCATATACTTCAATATTTCTTGTCCATTGTTCATTAACTCCATATCATCAACATAGAAGGTGAGTTGTTTTTTTAAGTTTTTTTTTTTTTTTTTTTTTTTTTTTTTTTTTTAAAGATAGCATATATCAATTTTAATTTGTCAAATTAAATAAATTTCTTTGTGTTTTGTTTAATCAAAATAGAGGGTGAGTTATTTTAAAATGTAGTTGCTTTTTTATATAGCTTTTTTTTTTTTAAATCATGAATACTCAATTGAACTCGCTCCTACCTTCAATCATAATGACTCAATATCATCATAGGCTGTAAGTTAATTGCAAATACACATAATATTGTGAAAGTGATTAGTGGGACATACATACATACATACATACATACATACATACATACATACATACATACATACATACATACATACATACATACATACATACATACATACATACATACATACATACATACATACATACATACATACATACATACATACATACATACATACATACATACATACATACATACATACATACATACATACATACATACATACATACATACACATATAAAAACAGATTCATTTTTATAGATTAGACAGACAGACAGACAGACAGACAGACAGACAGACAGGCAGGCAGGCAGGCAGGCAGGCAGGCAGGCAGGCAGGCAGGCAGGCAGGCAGACAGACAGACAGACAGACAGACAGACAGACAGACAGACAGACAGACAGACAGACAGACAGACAGACAGACAGACAGACAGACAGACAGATGGACGGAGAGAGATGATAGATACAGAAATAAATAGATAGATATAGATATATAGATATATATGATAAATTTATTACTTTTACTGTAGATAAACATAAAATGTTGTATCAATTTCAACTATATCTTAATCATTTCATGTTTGATATGTTTTTTTATTCTTCATAGAAGGTGAGAAATTTATAATCTAGTGATAACTTTACATTGGAACATATATTTATCAACTCCTTATACACTATTTTGATCTGGACGCCATTATAGACTGTGAGTTATGAATTTATGGTATTTAAATTGGTGAGTATATAATTTGCACTTAATTTCTTCCCTTACCCTCTATACAACCTATTAACTCTTTATGACCACAGGATGTGAGTTTTAGTGACATAAATCAGTCTGTTTTTAACCATATAGATGATCAATATTCAATATAATGTGTGTGTGTGTGTTGTGTGTGTGTGTGTGTGTGTGTGTGTGTTGTGTGTGTGTGTGTTGTGTGTGTGTGTGTGTTGTGTGTGTGTGTGTAATTCTCTCTGTGTCTTATACAAATCTATAGTTGGTGAGTTATTGCGAGGTCACAAATTTTGTATAAAAAAAAAGAAGTTTTTATATGTATACTTTACTACAATCTAATTTGTATTATGTTTCTTTCTCTCTGGATAATTTTATTACATCATATAAATTGTCTACAGGCAGTAAGCTTTAAGACATCAGATTAAATTTATTGATTGAGAATTAATTAATTATCCTATATTTAAATATGTGTAACCTATATTTCTTTCGAACATCCCAACTTTTTGTCATTATAGAAGGTTAGTTTCTTTTATATTTTGTTTAATATTTATGAAAATATTTCAATTGATGAAATAAATTAATATACTTCAATGTTTCTTGTCCATCATTCCATAACTCCATATCATCAACATAGAAGGTGAGTTTTTTTTTTATATATATATATATATATATATTTTTTTAAGAAAGCATGTCAATTTTAATTTATTAAATTAAATGAATTTCTATATGTGTTTGTTTAATCAAAATAGCGGGTGAGTTCTTTTAAAATGTAGTTGATTTTCAATACTACTTTTTTTTTAAAAAGTCATAAACAATCAATTTAACTCACTTCTGCCTTTGCAAATATTCATAAAATTATGATCAGTTAGCAATTTATTTATATTTTATCTTTCTTCGGCTAACCTTTTTCTGGACGTTATCATAAATAGGATGTGAGTTTCTTTAAAATGTATATCATGAATTGTTTTATCATTAATAAAATTGTATATAGATGGTGAGTTTCTTTATTAGTCGACCAATATATGTTGAACATTCTCTCCTTTTTTTCATGGCTAATCTTTACTTTACTTCATCTTATAAAGTGAGACTTCTACCATACTTAATGAGTATATCTTTATTTTAACACATAAGTTGATTTACACAAATCCCTTGTATATCCTACAGACTTTATTTTGCCACAGAATGTGAGCTTTTTACAATAGTGACATAAGATTCATATGAAGTTTAAATTAGCATTGAACAATTTCCTTATTTCTTTCTGTTTATACAACACTTTACATCATCACAGGTAAGTTATTTTATAGTACCTTTGGTAATACCATCTTTTAGTGGAGATGGTTTCATCAACATGTTTTAACATGCTTGCATTTCATCTCTCTGTCTAACCTACTGACTTTATTTTACAGGCAGTGAGTTATTTACTAAAATACTCTCTCAAAGATAAAAGTTAATTTTGAACATATATCATCTTTTAACTTGTCTGGGAACATTTCATATATTCCCCAATGTATTCAGATATTTGGTTTAAAATTTTTATGCCTACATATAGATACATAGATAAATAGAAATATAGATTGAGAGATATAGATATTTTTAACAGATATAGATTGATCAACATTTTAATATGCTTGCATTTCATCTCTCTGTCTAATCTGCTGATTTTATATTATAGAATGTGAGTTACCTACTACAATACTACTACTCCAAAATAAAAGTTACTTTTTGAATATATATCATCTTTAAACTTCCTATCATAGCAGAATGTAAGTTGATTTTGGATTTTTTTAAGCATTAAATTAATGAAAATTTCAATTTACTAATCTCACTTTGTCAAACTTCAATCAAACAGGTATCATCAAAGAAGTAGCTGGTATGTTCCATCATGTGTAGTTAATTTATGTTTTAAACATATCTTCTCCCCATCTCTTAAGGCTGCATAAGATCAACAAGGCCAAAGAACGAACTATTTACGTGAATATTAATGTTTCGTAGATAACAGAGTTATATTTAGGAAGCAACCATTAGAGAATGCTTAGTTTATTTTGGCTAATAAATAACTGTGGTAGATTATTTTTGCATAGATTGTAAGAAAGCGACTGAAGTTAGAAGTTGTGATTCAACCAAATTTAATTGAGTAGCTTAGGACCCAAATATGCTTCTTTTCTTCTTTGGGCAGTAATAGATTTTAACCCAGGTATTGAAAACAACTCCACTAACTGAGAGACTAATGTTTAATAGTATGTAAACAAGTGATCTAGGACTGGCTATGTTACTAGAGTTATTGGGCCTGATATTAATGCATTACTGTAAGGTTTTCTTCCTGTTATGATCACCTACTGCTGATGACACCCAAATATGACTGATCTGCCTCACTGCTTATCTAGATTACTTGTTACCTATTGAGTGTGGCAGTAGTTACTTCTTATATGTAGATTTACTTGGATATTGGACACAAGCTCACTGATTCACAAATGAATTAACTCATTAATTAGAACTAAATGACAATAAAAATCAAAATGAATGCCTGCATCTCGACCACTGATGGAACACTTGTGTCTCCAAATAGAGAAGCTAAAATTAGTAAATTGACTATAAGGGTGATGAGTTTATAGCTATATTTCTATGTACATTTCATAGACTTAATATGATTTTTATATCACACACTCTTTGTTCTGTGTATAGTTCGTGAGTCATGTATACTTCTTTCTTTTTTTTTAATACTTTTTTTTTAACAACATAAACATGAAATTATTCCCTTACAAGAAATTGTAATGACCACAGTCAGATGTACGGGTAAAATCAAAATTATTGCACTTGCTACCACACAACAGAATGAAATGAAACATCACTACATAATGTATGGAAAATAGCATATTTCATGCAGAGATTCTGATTTTACCTATGGCACACAGGTTTAGTAACACTTAGAATGGTGGGAGTGGAGATATGGATATCCACAAATACAGGACATTAAATGGATTTTTTTTTTTCAATCTGTATTTACAACTAACATTTTTTATGGTATGGTAGTCAAACCAAAAAGTTGTAAATCATACCACAACTTTAATCTCATCTAATTGCTTTTGATCCTTGGAATGGTCTGGGTGGGGACATCCAAGTTCAAATTTGACAATTGAGACAATATATTTTTATGAATATAGTAACTATTTGTAACATGTTTTAGTGTGGACTGCTCTTGTTGGGATTTGTATTTGTCTTTGCACTGAGCAAAGTAAGTCTGTGTAATATTTTTTTTACCCATGCATGTATAAATGCACCCATGCACCCACCCACACATACACATGCACACATACACATGACGCCAAGTTTTAAAAAATGCATTTGGTCACTGAACAGAAAATGAATAATTTAAGAATTAAAAAAAATGACTGCATATTTTGATGCATTTTTTTTTTTATGCATTTTTTAAATTAAAGTATCTAATTATCTTACACTAGTGTATTACTAGTAATAGTTATATGTGATATGTATAAGGTCAATGATATGCTGTCCTTAGATGTAAGTAAAATAATTTTTTTTTTAATGAAACACTTTCTCAACAATATTGAAAGTAATTGTAAAATGGTTCCCAACCAGGATACATAATGATATGGGAAGTGCTCTAACAAATAATTTAATTACAACAGCAACAAAAGATTAAGATTTCAGCTTAAATTCACATCAATATCTTTTTATTCCAATGCTTCCTAGGCAACCATACTTGTGGGTTTTCTACTGCACTATCCCAGAGTAGACTTCGAGCATGCTTATCCTTCAATCTATGGAAGTTCACTATCTAATTGAAAAGTGATTGTAAACGATCTTTATACAAAAAAAAATTTTCATTTATTTGAGACTTTCAATCCTACACATAAAAAGAACATTCTTAGACTATTAAATTGATATGATACAAATAACGAACACATGCTGAATTTACTCTGGACCCAATTCTAAGCCAGTACGGCCCTTCACTTTGTTGCTCCTAGCAATAACTTGTGCTTGTTTAACAGTTTATATACCTGCAAGACATGTCCACCTGTAAGACATGCCTTCATGTAACACATGACTTGGTATGAGACATACCCTGCAGTAAAACCTATCCGTGTATAAGTGGTATTCTCCTGTAAGACAAATCAGACTGTCAGATATGTCCTCCTGTAAAACATGTATGTAATATCTAAGTCAAAATTATATTACTTGGAAAATCTGGGACGGAGCTCCAGAACAACAAATCAACCTACAACATTGGGTGCATTCACTTAGGCCCCTGGCGCATGCGCCACATGAGAGATTAACAAATGGTTAGTTAACTAATAATAATCAATGTCCACAGTTCAAGCTACTACACTCCTTCCTCACCAGGGTTTATCATGATAGTAATCTGGCCAGGAGTGCTTTTGGGTTGGGTACTGTTCTCGATCAATGGGTGAGTGGTGTGATGTGTGTCTTCTTGGAGGAGATGGATCAGATATGGCATTCCTAGCTGGTGAATGTGGATCAGGCAGAATAATGTTCAGAGGCAGATTCATAAGTGGTGATGCTCCATTAGACTCTACCTCCACTCTGGTTTCTGGACCACCCTGTGGCAAGAATTCAGACAGCCCGATGGCCGGTTCACCAGGTTCAGCAGTGGCTGGAGAGTATCATCATTTCCTACATCTTCTGACTCAGGGCAAGGGCGTGGCATTGCATACTCCTTTATGTGATCCACATGATGCTTCCACAGTCGGCCATCAGAGTTATTGATGACATATGTCAGTGGTCCTATTTGTTCAACAATGACTCTGGGTATCCAGGCAGACCCAGAGCCAAAGTTCTTAGCTATCACAGATTGACCCACTATAAATCCCTCTGCCGAGCATGCTGGTCATATCTATCCTTTTGCTGGGACTGCCACCAACTGACTTGTTGCTCCACATCTGGTCTCAGGTGATGCCATCTAGTACACAAACTCCTACCCATCAGCAATTCACATGGTGGATGCCTGTGGTGGTGTGTGGAGTGGTACGGTATGAGAGAAGGAAGTTCTCCAACCGATGAGCTAGAGTAAGGCCATCATTCTTAGCAGCCTTCATGCCCTCCTTGAATGTCCTGACAAACTGTTTTGCTTCACCATTTAAGCTTGGATGATAAGGTAATGATCGTGAATGCTTGATTCCATTTCTTCTCGTAAACTCCTCGAAATCAGAAGAAGTGAATTGGGGCCTGTTATCAGATACTATCTGCTCAGGTATGCCATGTGTGGCAAACGAATGCCTCAGGGTGGCAATAGTCTTAGCAGTGGTGGTGTGTGTCATCTCTACTACTTTTGCCCATTTTGAATGCACATCCACCACAATAAGGAAGGATTGCTTAAGGAATGGGCCTGCAAAGGCCATGTCCATGGATGTAACTGAGCTTTAGCTGGTGATTGCTTCACAGCCAAGCAAGCACAGCAAGACCTCCCAAACTCCTCCAAGTCCTTATCCAGTCCCTTCCACCAGACATGGCTGCGAGCCAGTGCCTTCATGCATGACACCGCCATGTGCTCCTTATGCATTTCAGTTAGCACCACCTTATGCAAGCTCTGAGGAGTCACAACACATCCTCCCCACAACAAACAGCCCTCCTCCATGGAAAACTCAGCAATCTTTGAGCGGTAAGATTGAAAAGCCTTGGGAACATGCACTGGTCAACCTCTCAGACAATATGATAAAACTTTGCTAAGGATGGGGTCTCACGGAGTGGCTCTCATGATCTCTTGAGAGGACAGGGGCAACTTCTCAATCTGTCGGATGTTACACATTCTAGTCTCCGAGGACCGCTCATCTCCTCCTTCTGGCAAGGGCAAGCAGGAAAGGGCATCATCATTTCCATGTTCCCCTGTGGAACAAATTCAATGTCACAGTTGTATGCCCCCAACAGAATGGCCCATCATTGCAACCTTGCAGCTGCCACGGCCGAAACTCCCTTCTTTGGGCCCAAAATGTGTTGAGTGGTTTATGGTCCGTAATTAACATAAATTTCCTCCCCATACAAGTAAGTGTGAAACTTACGGACACCAAATATGAGACCAAGAGCCTCCTTGTCAATTTAGGCATAATTTCTCTCACTCTTAAACAGAGATCATGATGTAAAGGCAATTGGTCGATTCCATTTAGGAGCACATGTGAAATGACTGCCCCCAGTCCATGTGATGAAGCATCAGCAGCAAGTCAAAGTAGTAAGGTGTAGTCATAATGTGTAAGCACCGTGGATGTGGTCAAGAACTGTTTGGCAGTCTTGACAGCCTGTGAACACCGGGTGGACCAAACCCACTTCTTACCTTTAAGAAGAAGATCATGGAGAGGATGGAGGATGGTAGCCAAGTTCGGAAGGAACTTCCGATAATAACTCAGTAGTCCTAGAAATGATCGCAACTGCTGTATGTTTTGTGGCAGAGGAATCCTTTCTATTGCTTCAATCTTTTCTGGTAAGGCTCGTCTTCCTTATGCATCCACTCGATGCCCTAAATATTCCACTGCATTTTGAAGGAAGAGACACTTTTTATGCTTCATCCTGATGCCATGGACTTGCAAGTGGCAGAGAACCTCTTCCAATCTCTGGAGATGTTCAACATCTGAGGCCCCCATTACCAGAATGTCATCAATGTAACACATTGTTCCAGGAATTCCTTGCAAGATGGTGTCCATCATCTTCTGAAATATGGCGGGAGTGGAAGCTATGCCAAAAGGGAGACATGTAAACCAATACAAGCCTCGATGTGTATTCAGTGTACAGTATTTCAGTGAGTCTGGATGAAGTTCTAGTTGGAGGAAGGCCTGTGAGAGGTCCAGTTTAGAAAACTTCTTTCCCCCAGCCAAAGTTACATAGAGGTCCTGAGCAGTGGGGAGAGGGTATTGGCCTACCCTGAAAAACTGATTGACAGAGACCTTAAATTGCCCACAGAGATGAACTCGTCCATCTGGCTTAGGAACAGCCACAATGGGGGTTGCCCACTCACTATGGGTTACTTTTTCCAGGATTCCCTCCCATTCAAGGCGATCCAACTCATCTTCAATAGAACTCCTAAGAGCATAGGGAACCATTTGGGCTTTGAAAAATCTTGGTGGTTCATCAGATTTCATATGTAATTTAGCCTAGTAAGACTTAATTGTGCCTAATTCCTCCACAAAAATGTCACAATATTTGTCAAGCAGGTATCCCAGAGTCCCACTGGGGTGACTAGTTACCGCCCGGATCCCCGCCAATTTAACTGAATTTTCTGGAGCCACTTCCTTCCCAACAGGCTTGGACCATCTCCTGCAACAACAGTTAGAGCCAAATCCTGCACCTGGCGTTTATATTGCACACATACATCCATTTCTCCCACCACATGTATTCATTCTCCTGAATAGGTCCTCAGGAGGACTGACGAGTTCCTCAGAATCGCTTTAGGGAACAACTGATACCACCCTGACTCAGACATAAGAGTGACAGAGACTCCTGTATCTAACTCCATTGTATGGGATAGATTATTAATTATTAGAGACCTGATATGGTGGTGCAGTCGATCCTCCCACAGCATACAGTGACTGGTCCTCGGGATCTGGTGCACTTTGTGAGTGGAGTTCTTGCTTTTGATCCTCCTCACTGACTGTTATGTATCTTGTACCTTGCTGTTGCTTCCCTGGACATGAGGTGCTAGATGCACCAAAGGGCTGTCAATGTGATCAAGTCATCTTCTTGGACTTGCATACACTTGCAATGTGTTCCCTCTTCCCACAATTATTGCAATCTGCATTTTGAAACCTACATTTGGTTTGCTCATGGGACATAGCCCCACATCAGTAACATGGATTGGTGAATGTATTTACTGTGGTTTCCTTTGCCTTTAAGGCTTCAGCATTCTTGTTAACTGCCTCCTCCCCTATGCAATTTCAATGGCCTGAGCTAGAGTGAGCTTGTCAATGACCAGTAACTTTTTCCTGGTGCGTTCATCACGTATGCCACACACCAAACGATCCCTCAATGCTTCCTCAAGGTGAGTGCCATATTGACAATGAATAGTGAACAGCCCAAGTTCTGCTACATAGTCTGCTATGGACTCACCAATGTTCTGTGCATATTAGTGAAATTGAAATCTTTCTGCAATTACCAGAAGCTTTGGATCAAAGTGTTTCTTGAGGACTGACACTAAATCTGCAAAGGATTTGTCCTGGGGAATGGTAGGTGCCACCAAAGTCCTCAGTACAGAGTAGGTCTTGCTACCTAACACACTCAGAAAGACCGGTACCTTCTTAGCTTCAGGCACTTCGTTGGTGGTGAAAAACAGTTCTACTCTCTCCAGATACGAAGAAAAAGGCCATCCTCTGGGCCAATGTAATATCTAAGTCAAAATTATATTACTTGGAAAATCTGGGACAGATCTCCAGAACAACAAATCAACCTACAACATTGGGCGCATTCTGTTAGGCCCCTGGCGCATGCGCTACACAAGAGATTAACAAATGGTTAGTTAACTAATAATAATCAATGTCCACAGTTCAAGTTACTACAATGTACTCCAGTAAGATATCCCAACTGCAAGACATGCCCTCCTATAATACATACCCTCAAATAAAACATGTCCTCCAGAAAGATATGTCTTCAAATAAAACACGAGGTATTGTCAGATATGCCATCCTGAAGACATGCACGCCACCAATACATGACCTCCCATAAGACATTTCCTCCTCTCACAAAGCATGACCATCCTTAAGACATGTGCTATCATAAGACATGTCATCCTGAAAGACATGCACTCCAGAAGAACATACCCTCCCATAAGACATGTCCTTCCTTAAGACAATTTTGTGACCACAGCAATTATAATAATCTTATACTAATAGAGCTAGTACTAGCACGCAAATGCTGCCTTTGGCAGCATTGCTTGCTAGGCCCACCTTCGGTGGGCTGTGATCACAAAAATGTCTTATGGAAATGCATTGTCAACTGAGTAGCATAACTAAAATGGTTATTGTCTTGGTTGCTCTTTTTTTATAATGGTAAAACAATATTGGAGGCCGTGATGATGAGTTTAAATGTATTGTGGTTGACATATCTAAAAGTAGGTTTTTCATTAAAACAACGCTTGCCTTGAAAGTGCAGGTATTATAGATAGTAATTTCTCTTAAGGTTGGTATATATTGCACGAAGTCATATTCAATTGGTGTACATATTGATCAATAGTTTATCTTCCATACATTCATATATTCACAAGTTAAATGTTGTTAATTCATTGACACAATTATATTCTCAATGGGTTACATAAATTTAATTAAATGCATGCCTATTGGATTTTAAAGGTTTTCTATCAACATGCATTGTGTAATTGCATGTTTGTCCGGAATGATTGCCATAGATGCTATTGGAAGAGGATTTTTTCTTTTGAAGTCATGTTCAATGTGTGTACATGCATAATGAAAGATCAGATTTTCTTAGAAATGCAATAGTGATTAAGATTTTGTATATGTTTCGTATTTATTAATGCTGTACAATGAAATTTCCATGGACAGTGTTCTTTGTTGTGATTCACCATTCCAGTTGGATACTGTTTGGTGATATTAATGTGTATGAATATAAATTGCAATTTTGTTGTTGCTGTAAATAATCAATGTATTCAATAGAAATGAAATGGTGAAATGTACATTTTAAATAATAGATGTATACATCATCATTTTTTTTTTTTTTTTTTTTTTTTTTTTTTTTTTATAAAAAATTACCATAAAGATTGTATTGTTTTTAGGATGAATACACAATTTCTGTTGGTACATTAATTGTTTCTTAAATTTAAATTGGATTAAAACTTCTTTATATTTCATTCCTGTCTATAAAATTTCTTGATAAACACAGTTATCTATGAAGGTTTCCTCAGTTTCATTGTAGTTTGAGATGGGTGCCATGATTTTCAAGTTGTCCTTCAAACCAATCCTAGATATTGCCACGTATAGTTGTCCATGAGAAAAGAAATTATTTGGTAGGTACACTCCAATTCTATCAAATGTTTGTCCCTGACTTTTGTTAGCTGTGACAGCAAATGCAGGTTCAATAGGAAATTGCTTCCTCCTCATTTCGAATGGATACTCATTTTCTTGTGTGGCATGTGTAATTTTTGGTATGAATATTGTTCTGCCAGCTTTGCTACCAGTAGCGATTTTGGCCTCGATGATGTGTTGGTGTAATGGATTGACAATGTATCTAGTTCCATTGCAGTGTCCATTTTGTGGGTCTATGTTCCATATGATTATGATGGGACTGCCAACCTTTATGTTGATAATATGTTTTGGGAATCCTGAAGGGGTTAATTTATTCAGAAATTCAACTGGATATAATCTTTCATCGTTCACAGTATCACAGCTTTTGTACTTCTTTTCAATTCCACGAAATGAGGTCATCATCTTGTTATTTATTTCTTCAACAGCTTTATTAGTTGGTGCAATTATGACCACCTTTGCTAGGTATGAGGTGATGGAGTTTGAAAGATAACTTTCAAATACAAACTGGCATAGATCTGTTAAACTTGTGGTAGTTTAGTATAGCTCTTGCTCCTATTTAATTTTAAATTGGCCTAGTTCAGATACACGTAGAATTAATCCGTTTCCAATTTTAAGGATATAATCAGCATAGTTTGAGTTCTGTATGCTCTGCAATGATTGTACATGATCATTGAAATGTAACTCCAGTGTATGTATGTGCTCCCAAATGTGTGACTTTTTCAAGGTTGCATCTATTACTTGTGCTCGTGATCCTCATTTAACAACTGAGAGTATTTGCTTTCAGTCTCCAGAGAAGAGTATGGTTAAGCCCCCAAATGGTTTAGTATTACTTCTTACATCCTGTAGACTATGGTCGAGGCATTCGTATAGATATCTATGTCCCACGGTTACCTCATCTATCACCAATAGATGGGCTTGTTGCATTCGTTGTCCAGTTGCATAGCATTTGCTGAAGCCATAAATGGAGTTCTCCTTTATGTGCAGTGGGATTTTGCATCTGGAATGTAATGTTCTTCCATTATGTAATAATGTTGATACAATGCCTGAAATTGCTGTTGCCAAGGCAACTTTATTGGTTGACCATAAGAAGTTTAAAATGACATTGATGATATAGGTTTTGCCAGTACCACCACTTGCACTCAAACAAAATGTCTTGCCTTCACCTAGTTCAACTGATCTTATTATCGTTTTGTAAACTTGTTGTTCTGAGTTTAATGTGGGTAGTAGAGTATTACATCTCGGAGTTGTGCAGTATTATAATTCATTTCTTCTCTTAGCACAGATGGAAGTTATGCTATATGAACCATGCTTGGGTCTGGTGTTGGAGTCCAAAGTTTTTATTCATGTCCAAACCATCAAATTCGATTCTTTCCCTTAGTTTTAAAAGCACTTCATGCATTGTTTGGATGGACATAGTGGTCTCTTGCTTGCTCCTCATAATATCCTCTGCTAACTTATGTTTCCACATGTTCCAGAATGGCAGTGGATCTGCTGGCATACAATACAATAGTATTGTGCAGAATACTTCTTTTAATTGTGGACCAAATCTGATACTTGATGCCTCTTCCATTACCCAGTTTCTTTCATTGTCATGGTGCAGTAGTCCCATTCAAGGCATACTGCCTGGAATGTAGGACATTCGTGACCATCAATGGTGCATAAATCTTCATATGTGGTTGCTCCAGTTTTATGATGAAGTAGTATTCATAAATGTATAATTCAGATTGATGTGGACTGAGTGAAATTGTTGGAATGCATCCCAGTGAGTTTGTCATGAGTAGTTCATGTTCGTCTGGATTTCCACGAAGATGTCTTTGCCATTGCTTTATTCTTTGACTCCAAGTGTAGTATTTTGGCAAGTCTGGATATGTGATGTGATTAGCAAATTCATCACATTTATTTAGTTTGAAGATGTCTATTAATTTTGTTGCTGGCTCTCCACGTTAAACTGTCTCAGCTTCTTGTCCCTCTTGGTATAGGACAACCTGATCTCTTGGTAAATGACATGGTAGTTTCTCTACTGGAGGTTTCCTCGATTGTAATGGAAACTGATAGATTCGCCAGTATGCCTCACTTGCAGATATGTACCATGCGTGAAGAAAAGTTTCAATTTTGTCATGAACAGCCAGTTTTTGTCTTTCATCACCTTCTACTGAAAAAGTGATCTTGTCATGACCCTTGGTGATGTATTTTTACAAATATTTTATAGCTTCAACTGAGTTTACTATTTCAACATTAATGTGTGCACCATACTAAAGAGAGAGAAATGGGTTATATGGTACCACCCATTTGTTATCCACATTGTACTCTCTGTTGTTTTTAATTTGTAATGTGTGTGTCAATCCACCTTCCTCTGGAGATCTGCAGCAATATTCTGGGTATGAACTATCTCCTGCTATTGTGGTGTGTCTAAATGCTATAGGATAACCCTTTGACAGTCCTGACCTACACCTTCCATGCATGGACATTGCATGTTTGCTGCATCACAGGGACCATGTATGTTACTTGCAGTGATTACATGGTGTAGTAGTGGATTTTCATCTTTGTTCGGAATTTCACAGGATATAACTCTATCTATAAATTCTGGGGTTCATGGTTTGCATTCATCCTCCATGATGAATAGATTGTGTGAATGAGTTAAACCTCTCTTCTGCCACTCAATGGTTGATGAATGTGCTCTCACTTTACCCAGTACTTGTTTTTTTAACATGTCATCCATGAGGCTGTCATGTTTTATTTTAAATACTCTTGCGAATATATTCGGCCTATCACTTGGTTTTTCTCCTGGTAATAGAGCTTCCTGGATTTCATGCCAATTGGGATTTGTTGTGAATGTGATGAAGTAATCAGGTTTTTCCATATGCCTAACCACTGTCATCGACTTTTGAAAGCATTCATTGTAATAATGTAGAGATCCTGTGATTGTTGGTGGTAGGATAATTCTTCTGCCTGCATTCACACCATCTCCCTGAGAGACTGCGTCATGTAATCCTTGATATTTTTCAGCTCTTATAGTTATTTGATTGTTTTTTGCCCATGTTAATCTTCAACATTCAATTTTTCTTGAGCATCATCAGTATACTGTTGGGTTACAATGTTGAAGTCATCTTCTCTTACTTGTAGGCGATAGAAGTAAAAATCTGTTGGAGATATTGTTCTTCCATTGTTTCTCTTCAACCCAATTTGTCAGCCATCAGTTAAATTTTCCCTTGTGTCCAATTCAATTGCAGCCTTGAAACTTCTGATGTGACTGTTGCAAGAGTGCAATTCTTCATGAAGAATCTGAACTATTTTTGGATTTAATTGTGCATGGTGTAATCGGTTCTGACTTGAGTCAGTTATAGTCAGCTGTAATTGATTCTGACTTGAGTCAGTTATAGTCAGCTGTAATTGATTCTGACTTGAGTCAGTTATAGTCAGCTGTAATTGGTTCTGACTTGAGTCATGAAAGTAAAGTTGTGCAAATTTTGGACTTTCTTCAGAGTTACTTGGGAGGAGTGATCCTATTCTGTGATACAGCTTTCCTTGAATTTTAAATGTTGGACTGTAACCTGGAGCAACAATCTCATTGCAACCTAGTGATGCTAGTGCAAGTGCATTGTAAGCTCTTGTTTGATTAAGGAACACACCCTATTGTTCAGATGGAGTAAGGAAATCCATAGGCTTTCACACCATACCATTTCAAAGAGATGTTAATGCATTTTTACATTGCCCTCCAAGTTAATAAGAAAAAAACCTATCAGCAATTCCCAAGGGGGAATAAAATGTGTAAAACTCAGAAACAGTGTTCCACGAAATGATGTAGCTACAAGGAACTGCTACTTTAGGAGAGCAGCTGAAGCTACAGATTCTGTGCTCCCACTTCCCACCCCCCCCCCCCCCCTCCCCCAACCTCTACTCACCACTATTCCTGTAAAACAAAATTAAGTTCCTGTACAACAAAAATATCTTTCAAAGATTTCACAGGAAGAACGTTAGAATGCAAAAATAGTGTGCCAAAAGAGCTCATTGATAAAATAGCCACAGACATAGTATTAGTATGAAAAATATTCCAGCAAAGATTTCAAACCAATCTTAGTGGTGTATAGTAACAGCTGGAACTCCCACATAATCTTTCACGTTATCAACTCTGGAGTATACGCTGTTAGCACACACACACACACACACACTGTGTGTGTGTACATACATACATACATACATACATACATACATACATACATACATACATACATACATACATAAATTTTTTTTTTTTTTTTTTTTTTTTTTGGTTAGTGTGTGTTCAGCTGTGCATTTATGTGGCCATCACAGCCAAACCCTAGGACCAAAAAGGCAAAAAATTGGGCATGTGTTCTTGGGTGAACGTTAATAAACACATGTGGGTGTGGAAATGGGTGTGGTTTTTTCATAGCCACACCCACATGATGTTTTTGCTACCAAAAGAGGTATACATCAGCATTAAAAACAGCTGCCAAAGCATGATACCAAGAGGTTTCCGAAGATCATATATCCCTACTTGGGATGATGAGTGTGTAGGTCTCCTGAATGAACATCAAGAAGCTACTGACCAAGCTTTGGACAGAAAGCTGCAGCAGCTCTGTTTGATCACCTGAATGAGAATCATCTTGAAGGATGGATAGAAACAGTAACATCAATTTTACACACTCATCCAGGAGAGCCTGGAACTCCATCAACAGACTCACTAGCAAATCATCTACAAAGAGGAACTGCCCGATCTCCCCAAATATCATAACTAAACAAGTGAAAATGGAAAATAACTGGATCAGATAAGAAATTCAAGAGGAAAGCTCTACAGGAAAGTTCCAACCTCAGATCTAACACCCTGCCAGAACATGAACATCTTATTATGGACTTCTCCGTCCAGGAAGTACTCAGCTATCAGGCAACTTAAGTTGGGCAAGGCCCCAGGGCCTGACAGAATCCACAATGAGTTCCTTGTGCAATCAGGAAATGCAATGCTCTCATGGCTGACATCCTTCTTCAATGCATGTTGCCAGAATAATAGAATACCAAGGATGTGGTGTTGTGCCAATGTCATTGGCCTTCTTAAACCTGGGAAACATGAGACATCCCCACAGAGCTATCAACCAATCTCTTTTCTCTGTTCCACCTACAAACTGATGGAACGCCTCCTGCTGTGTAGAATAAATTCCATCATCGAATTTCTCCTTCCCAATGACCAAGCCGGATAGGGGCAAGGAAGATTCACTGTTGACCAAGTCATAAGACTCACACAATCCATCGAACAAAGCTTACATGACAAAGTAACAGGTGTGGTCTTCTTAGAAATGAGAGCCGCTTATGATACGGTATGGCACCAGGGATTGAGACTGAAGCTACGAAGAATGATCCAGCTCAACCCATATGACAGATTTTATCATGGAACTACTGTACTCAAGATCCTTTGTTCTCCACACTAGAGATGGACAAAGTAAGCCCCATAGACTTAAGAATGGAGTGACGCAAGGTTCAGTCTTGGCCCCTATCTTATACAACATCTACACTTCCGACTTTCCTGCCACGTTAGCTACCAGATATATGTATGCAGATGATGTAGCCCTCAAGGCCTCAGGCCATACGACCTCTGAAATTGAGAAGAGCCTCTCTGTTGACATGCAAACAGTATCCGAATATCTGAAAGAATGGAGACTCAAACTATCTGCTCCAAAAACAGTGTGTTCCATCGTCCATCTGAGGAACTACAGGGCAGACTATCAACTTCAAGTTTACCTTGATGAAAATCACCTGAAATTTGAAGCCAAACCAACTTATCTAAGGGTCACTTAGATCGGAGAGCCTAACGTTAAAGGTCCATCTGACTAAATTGAAGAATAAGGTATCCTCTCCTGTCGCTCTCATCAGATGCTTGGCCAAACCAAATGGGGAGCCTCGTTTGGAGTGTTAAGGTCATCTATCCTGGCACTGGCCTATTCTCCTGGAGTAGAGTGCCCATACCCACAAGATTGATGTTCCTTTGAATGAGGCAATGAGGCTTGACTCGGGATGCCTTCGCAGTATTCCGGTTTCGCAGCTTCCATTCCTCTCTGGAATTCCACCTCCACAAGAATGCAGGGACCAAATCTGCATAAAAACCCATGAGGGCTGGGAGCATTGACAATCTCCTTCATGAAATCCTTCATGTCAAGGATGCACCTTCCCGTCTCCCATCTCAAAGGCCTCTCCGACCATTTGTTGAAAACCTCACATCGAGAGAACACCTACTGCTCATTCCTGACCAACTTGCACCATACATCACCAGGGTGCCTATTGACCCAAGTATCAACCTTTTCTTTGCTTTTATTTCTTCTAATTACCTTTTCCTTCTCCCAAGCTGTTGACCCAAGTATGAATCTGGGTGGATTTGATTTGGTTGGAAAAATTTTTAGGTATATTGTTCATGTGTGGTGTGTGTCAGCAAATAGATAAAACCAGATGATTCGAACTTTGGTAGCTACACGCAAACCAACATGTGCACACGATACACACACAAAGGCATGCACAAACAAGCACAGAGGCATGCATGCAGACATACTGACACACATTCATGCACACAAACAGGCACAGAGCCCAAGGTATGCAAGCGCACATGCGCACACACATATGCACCCACCCCCACACATGCATGCTCATGTGTACACACATGCACACAGAGACAGACAGACAGAGAGA